>JBBCBC010000027.1:6603300-6918746 GCA_037126765.1 Stenogyne calaminthoides | reverse complement strand
ATAATCATCTTTTTTTTCCAATTATTCAATTATTAATTTTTCAATCAACAGTTATTGTTTCTCTCAATCAAATCAGAACAATACACCTAACAATGGCGTTCTTATTTTAAAAAAATATTTGATGATTCTTTTTATTGAAAAAAAATTAAGATCAGACATCCTATTTCCTCTTGAAGGATATTGTTATTATTATTATTATTATATTATATTGTTGTATAAAAGATACGAGTTTCGATCCACCCATATGCATTTCGAAGAACGTTGTACATAAAATCAAAACCACGAGTTGCATGCGTTCTGCGGGCAATCAAAAATCAAATATATTAAATCCAAATATATTAGAGTAAATAGATTCCAACATTTCTGAATATCCTGTCTAATTTTATTATTTTCTGAATCTGGCTTGTACCAGTTAAAAAGTTTAAGTTATCCGTTTTGTTTTGTTTTTACCTTATTTCCAATCCCAGTTTACTGTAACTTTTAATGCATTTTGACTTTTTATACTTTAAATTTTTTTAAAGTTCAAATATTTTAATTTATCTAAATTAATTAAATTATTTATTAATATAATTTTATTATTTATTTCAAAAGTGCATTTATTAACTCATTTTGCAATTCATAAAATATGTAACTTTAAAAAAATCTTTTAATTTTTCACACCTCTAGTATAATCTTGGGAGTGCATTTTTTAAAAAAAAAAATATATTTGATCAATTTTTGAAGTGCATTTTTTTTAAAAAATTATATTTTTAAGTCTATTTTAAGTGCATTTTTAAAAAAATTGTATTTGGAGTGCATTTTAAAAAATATATTTTAATTAATTTTAGATGCATTTTAAAATATATATATTTTTTAGGCCAATTTTAAGTGCATTTTAAATATATATATATATATATATATATATATATATATATTCATATGGAGTACATTTTTAAAAAAAAATATTTTGGGGAGTAAAATTGATACATTTTGTATCTTAGGGTATTCTTTTTTTTTATATCTTAGAAGTCTTTTGACTTAAAATTTGTCGTAGAGTCTTTATTTTCTATATTATATACCAACTATTATAAACATGAGTTAATATAACATATCCATCTTAAAACAATTGGGATAATTACATTCACCTACATGTTTAATGGATCGTACAACTAGTATAATTCACTGTTCAATTTCATTTTAAACTATCAATGTTTACCTTTCATTTAATTTATAATTACATTTAACAATAATAATAAACAATTATTCTAAATCCAACTCCTATTCTCATTATATCAAAAATATTTGCGAGTGTCACCCACTCATTCTCACTCTCTATATATATCTATCTCTCTAAAACACCTCTCTTTTTATATCTCTCTCGAAAACACTCATTTCTAATATTTCGATTTGAACTCTCTCTAAAAACACCCACTCATTTTTTCTTGTTAGAGACGTCAAATCGAATTTAGACACGCTTCATTGCTTCAATTAATTCAGAATTAACCAGGTTGGGTACAATTAATTTGCTTATTTTTAGCGTGTGACTCATATTCTTATTTAAGTCTGGCGTGTATTTATAATGAATTTTAAAAATATATAAACTTTATTATATTAAAATTATAATTTATTCATCTTGAATCATGAATTAATATAATTATATGATTGATTGTATGATTAATATAATAGTGTATATATTAATATAATAATTTATATATTTTTTAAATATCATGCGTATATAATATCTGAGTTCGGAACGATTGTATACATATTGGTACGTTTAATTTCTATTTATTATATTAATGGAGTTAGTATAAGCTTTCTAGCAGCCCATGCGTTGAATAAAGCTTAGTTTTGACTTTTCAGTTGACCCATATTTTAATGGTGCATTTATTGTTATTTGTGTATAGAATACTCATCATGGTTATTTTAAAAGATCAATTTTTTCCACGTAGAAAATATCATATCTGGGCTGCTCTTCTTGTTGCAAATATTAATATTCTGCACAATTAAATTGTAGTATTATTGATATTATTAATAGAAAACAATAAAAAAATTAACATTATCTTGGAATGAGTATAGTCTTGACAAATTTATTGCCGAATTTGTGAAATTGAATATAGAATATATGAGTTGTATGGTTTATATTCTTAAAAAGTATGGTGTGATAATTGAGATGTCACACCACAAAAGGGTTTTTTTTTATTATTTTATCTTTGAAGGTATATCTTATCTTTAAAAGTGTATTAATTGTGATAACATAATTGTATAATTTATATTATAAAAAAAATATTAATTTATAAAAATTAACATATTGAGCCAAGATATTCTGGTGGATAAACATAAAATTTACTCACTATTCAAATAACAAATAATATTATTTATTAAAACAACTAATATTATTTAATAAAAATAATTAACAATAAATATAAGTGAGTCTTATTCAATAAAAACTAATAATACTATTAAAATTCACCAATTCATTGCGAAACTGAATATACAGAACCTACTCTTAGAACAAAACCTACAAGTTTTGCTTTTCCAGAATGATTATGAGAAAGAAATGTAATCATGAATCGTATTTACTAAATGAAGCTTTATCATTTTATTGTCTGAAAAAAAATTCCTTATTTAAAAATATAAAATATATTTTTTAAATAATAGTATTTTATTAATATGATGATAATTTTTATCTGTCTTGATTGAAATCTGAGAGTTTTTGTATATATTAATGCTTTTTTAAATAAAATTCTAAATTTCCCAAAACATCTTTTTCCGAAATTTCTTTGAAATACGTCAAATAATTTTATTTTATCTTTGCTCATATTTATAAACATATTTGTTGCCCTGTTTTTTCCAACCATTGGATTCGGATGTTGTATACCATGTTCCTTGATCCTCACTCTCACCTGCAAACATTCATACCACGTACGTACCCTCTCTTTCCGAATTCATTTTAATAATGGAGGAGAGAGGAGAAACAGCGCCA
Source organism: Stenogyne calaminthoides (assembly GCA_037126765.1). Lineage (NCBI taxonomy): Eukaryota > Viridiplantae > Streptophyta > Magnoliopsida > Lamiales > Lamiaceae > Stenogyne > Stenogyne calaminthoides. Next base: position 6,915,781 of record JBBCBC010000027.1, on the reverse strand, counting down.
ACAATGGAGACACATCAACAGCTCATCAAACTTCTAGAAGCCATGGCCGCAATTTCCGCGACTCGCAACCAGGTCACGGCCTCTAGTCCCGACTCGTCCGCCATTAAAGCTCTGCTCAGCTCCAAAAGCTTCAACTCATCCTTCCGTTTTCCTCTCCCAACACCTCTCCCCTCGCTGATTCCGTACAGGACCTCCCATAAACCGCCAAGCCTGATAAACTACAGCCAGCCTCATCTCGTTCGTGACTCCTTGAGTCAGGTCCAACGAGATCCCGACTCGCCGCCGCAGCCGAGTCGGAACTCAACGCGTTGATTGACCGCAGAAACCGTCCCCAATTTGGCCGAAAACCTAACATCGATGCGAGTATTATTCGGAAGAAATCGATGAAGACAAACTGTTCGACAGAAATGTCCGCTCTGCAAACTGGCGCCCCGAGGATTCAACATCAATCTGCAGGATCTGTTATTAAAATCAGGGGATTTTCGCGGATCTGGAATGGGTTTTGTGCAACCCTAATTTCAAGGTAGGGTTCGTGAGGAAAGGCAGCGATTTCGATGAAAGGTCGTGCTTTTCAACAAAGACGTGTTTGTTGGGTCAGTTTTAATTGGAGGATATGAAAGCGTTGGTTTCAATGGATTCCTAATTTCTCTTCAAATTCTCTGCTTTAATCAAAGGCCATCAAGAGCCCCCCCTGGTGGACGTGATGGAATATTCAACAGCGTTCCCGAAGATCGTCGGCCATTTATCGTCGGAGGCTGGAAATCAGGGTAACGACGATGGATTGCGGCGTGATGGAATCAGGTACTTCGAGAAAAAGCTGTAGTGATGATTGACGGGGGTTTGGTGCACAAACTGGATTTGAATTGCAGAGCTCGGAATTGGGGAAATGGAAGAAAAGGCGTTTACAGAGAAAACAGAGATGGTGAAACGGCCATTTTGGAGGTGCGTGGCGAGAGATTCGCGGTGCAGTTGGAGGTGGGAGGGCTGAGACAGAGAAAAGAGGGCTTTAAGCAGATTGTGTTGATAAAGGTTAGAGGGCGTGTGTTTCTGATGCTGATTCTGCCACCTGTTGCTGCTGAGGTTTTGTGGGGTTCTTCGCCTTGAGTCTTGATCATTTTCTTGATTGATTCATGGAAGGGTTAGATTCGTAATTTAGGTGCATTTTTAACGATGTTAGTTGTGATCGTGAACCAGGTATTAGTTGTGATGTTCAATAAAATCGATTCATCTTGTTCGTTGATAGCAGTATCTGCTAAAATCGTTTAACCTTTGGCGTGCACATGGATGCATACAAGTTTTGTCAAAAAAATAATTACTTTTCAACAAGAAAATATCAAAGAGAACACTAATTCTGAATTCTGGTGGTTTCTTGAAGGTTGTGAATATTTATCATTTTTTATTTGTTTTTGTGGATATGGGGATTAGGGTTTAGAAGTGGGTGTAGTTTAGTTCATTGTTTTGTCAGCGATTGTATGTTCTATAAATTATGTTGTATAGGATAATCATAAATTATCATCAAAACTTTACACCAGATTGAAAAAGTTTTTAATCAACCTTCAAAACAGGCATTGTGGGTGGTTATAAATTATTTACTATGATTTCCCGTGAAATCTTTTTTGCCTTTGATGGTTGTAATTTTTTTAAAGGCAATCATTTATCATAAGTTCTAACAATTAATTATAATTATTATTTTTCTGATCAGGCGTATGTGTCGTTTTCGTTTCGACATGGAATCGGAATCGTGTCATGCAAGGGGCCGGGTACTTATTCAAAATCATGATTCCCAGACCCGAAATACATAGCCCGGCAGCAGAATGGCAGAGGGAATAATATTCCTCTCTATGTATTTCGAACACACAGGTTATTGATATGTACATCATTTAACATAAATTTTACTCCCTCCAATTCATTTTTTTGTGGTTTAAGAATATTTCATACTATTGATTGAATAAAAGTAGCGGTGAGAACAAACTTATGTATCGCTTGTGTGTAGCGCGTTATATGAAAAGTTCACTATTATTTAATTAGTTTTTTAATTAATTAATCTTACTTGTTTATATATATTTCGTATTTTACTCGATTTTATTAATTATATTAAAAAAAAATACTGGCCAAACTGCAAAACTCGTTAAAGTGGTTAAAGCTTAATAGTTTTTAGGTTAAGTGATTTAAATGTTTAGATTTATATAATTAATAGAAAATTATTTAATTAAAAAACTAATTAAATGATGGTGAAAGCGTACGTATGTGGTATTCATCAAGCAATGGAGCAATATAAGTTTGTCACTTTCTTGAGACATATGATCAAATCTAGAAGCGGATATAGTTATAAAAAAGTAATATTGTTTATTATCGTTTAAAGAATGTAAAACAGTGTGGAGCAGATAGAATGAAAAATGTTGAATAAATATGGGGAAGAAGTATTAAATAATAACAATAAGTATAGGGAAAGTCTTGTCACAAGAATGTACAAATGAATGTATGTTTGAGCGTGCGAGGCTTTGTTTTTTTGAAGCGTTCGATTTTATTTACAACAAATATTTCAATTTATTTTATCTTGAACAAATCGAGCGTTTTGCAAAAATAAAACTGCGAGTTTAAAAGAAATCTGATTAAATTACGTAGATACTTGAGCACCGATCTTGAAAAAGTGACCGTAAAAAAGTATATTAATAATGTGAGCATTTTACCCTTTTACTTATTGCAATTATTAATGCATAATATCACAACAAATAAATAAGAATGACAAAATTTGATTATGATGTATAATTCTTATAAATCCATGCAAAAATGACAATTATTTTTCGATAAAAAATTCTATCTTGGAAGAAAAATAAAATAATAATTCAGGGAGTATGGGGTATTATTCTATTCTAGTAATAGAAGAGTATATCTTTTAGTTGTGATTTATGATTTGTATTTCCAGCGTGACTCTTCGAATTGGATTTCTCAACCCATTTCATTAGACTTGTTTGAATGAAGACATCCATTCGAGTGAATTTCAATTAAAGTAGTATAATAAATTTAAAATTCTTAAATTTTCTTGGATTAATTAATTTTCAGAAATTAAGATGTACTGTATTTGAAATTCACCTTCATAATTTCTCTTTCAAATAGTACTATTTTTACATTTATCGTTTACATTATAAGATGCACAGTGCACATATAATGTTATATTAAAAAATGTAATTTATTTACTCTAAATTATGTAATCATTTTTTTTTATATTAATAGTTAATATGAAGTTTAAATGTAAACGAGTTTGTTTTAACTTTCCGATATAATAAATTATATATTTTTTAAATAAGCTATAAGTCTTGGTCTGAATGTAATAAAATCTTCCCCCCTTTAATGTGAATTTTTTTACTTCTAAGCGTGTATACTATTGCAAGATCTAGGGTTAATTAATTTAGTGCCCTTTATATTGGGGTTGTAGATTTTTCTTGTAAAAAATTAATGTAATAATACAATTTCAAGAAAATTTATAGATCAATAGACCATGATGTTCTAAAACTAGATTGTGAATAGAATATTAAAACTTCATTTGTCATAATAATAATTTGGTGAACAAGTTAGATGAGACCGGTCAATCCTAAAAGTTAAAACAACATGATATATAATTAATAAGGATTCATTCAATTTACAAGTGGATCTTATACAAAAAGAAAATTAGCAAAATATCAATTTCCAGTGGTTAGAATTAATTAGAATGAACCCATTTCTTCTCTTGAAATTACAAATTTATTTTTAAGTTTAACCTCTTTTTTACTCTTTTTTTCTGAAATAATTTCCGCTCTTTTAAAAGAATGCAACTTTGCGTGGCTTGATCTCGTAGTGAGAAAAGAGCATAATATTGACATTGATATTTTAACATTTGGGAAGAGTGAATGTTGTTTTATCTTCAGATTATACCCCGTCATCATTAGAGATCACCTCTTACCGTTTGTCAAATTTAAAATAGATGAATTTTTTTCATAATAGGTATATTTCCCAAAAAGATTTAGAAATATATATTGGAACCACACAATATCTGAGATAGATATAGAAATTGCTTAAAGTGGAGGTGCTATATGCATTTGGCGGATTAGGCGTTCGAGATGATCATGTATGAGCACGCCCAACGATTGGCGGTTGTCGCTAAAAAATGTGATGGGGCCGTCATGGCACAAAGCATCTGCGTGAGGTTGTCAGCATAAAAAAAAAATCTTATTTGAGGGGCGTGTTTATCGCACAAAGCATCTTTGCTAGAGGCCCATTTCAGCATAGCACTGCTGACATGGGAGAACCGCGATGTCATGAACCGCGATATATGATTGTTGTAATATTCTATTCTAAGTTACAAACACTTTGGGTCAACGTGGATAGTTCAGCGGTTTTGCTCTACCACTGGGGCAATGAGATCACGGAGTGCGAGACCTGAAGAAGAATATTTGTTCCCTCTGATTAAGGGTTTTCCTTTGAAGTGGGGGTGATGTTCCTCTTTGTTGTGGTGGTTTCGGTTCGATTCTTGCGGTCTTGAGTTCTGCGGGTCCAGTTCTGCACCTCGGGTGGTCCCCCTCTTCCTTGTGTGATTGGGTCTCTGACGAGGCGAAAAAAAATCATTCTTAATGTCTTCATTTGGTCAAGGAACTATTGTAATTAATTATGTTGAAACTATTGTAATTGATTGCCTTTAAAAAAAAAAAAAGGATTACAAACATGATTCATTTAAACACACTAGAAATTGAAAGATTACTTAGTTTGTAGATATATTTGTGATAATTAGAATCCATCATTGCTTCTGTGCTTCAATTACCATTTTTTAAAAGCAATTATCTTGGAGTTTTTGGAAAAAAAAAAAATCAATAATCTTGAGTATTAATTATAATTAATTTATGATTTATGATTTAGTAGTTAAAATTAATTAATTAAACGTATTAGTTGATATTGTTTGATTAATTGAAAAGTATTAATAATTATTTAGTTATAAAGTATTAGTTCATTAATTAGAAAATATTATAGTATATATATAAAAGTATTAGTTATTTAGGGTTAAGAAAGTATTAGTTGTTTCATTTAAAAGTATTTGTTGTTTAGATTTGAATTTATTAGTAATTTTTATTTAAAAACATTTATTATTTTATTGAAAAACATTAAAAGTGAACAAAATTTTGTAGCATAATGTTATTTATTTAAGTAAAAATTTTATGATAAATTAAAATAAAATAGTTTAACAAACATAATATAGATCGTTTAATTGATATTCACAAAATTAGCACCAATTTCATACAAATTTAATTAAAAAAAAATCATGAAATTTAAATGTCTTTTCCCCATACACTTTTGATTTATTTTATTTGTGATTTGTGATAAAAGTAAGTCATGAAAAAGAATTTTGTGGGGTTAATAAGTAAAACTTTAAAGAAAAGAATATGACTTTGTGTATCATTAGATTAAAAATAACGTTTTTACGTAATTATAATTATTGTGAATTGTAAATTAATACTCTCAAAATTATTAAAATGTTACATATGATAAGGTTGATGTTTTCAATATTACCTATTAAAAAATAAAATATTATATTATGCCCCGGTTGAAAATTTCTAAAACCGCTATTATGTAAGAATAATCTGTTAAAAAATTATAAACAAAAAAAAAAAAAAACGAAATAAAAAAAAAATCAAAAAATCAAAACATAAAAAAAAAAAAAAACAAAATGATCAATGCAGCGAAATAATGAGTATCATACGTTAGTGCTGACGGCCCAATCCTTCGACTCAATCATTGGAGCATGTCACGGCTATAGCCTTATTTATTTGACCGTCATTAAATTAATCCGCAATTTGTCGCATGCTGATTGCGGCAACCCAATCAATTTCGACCCAATCATTGAAAATTAAGTATCGACCCATTTGGGGTGCGTTTAGTGGCATCTTCAATTTTTTCTAACATCATTATTTGAAATATCATGTATTTCCATTGAATTTTTTACTATAGACAGGTCAGCTTCAATATTTTATTTTTAAAAAATATTCTTATATTTATATCTTTACATTGATTTAAAAATTCAACTCCATATCACACGTTGCAAATTACATATCAACACATATTTTCAGTCTCTTTCGAAAAGCAATAATTCTTTGAAAGAAAAAAAAAAAAGCTGCCTCTCTCTGCACAATTCCTACTGGATGTATCCTTCATTATGCAAACATGCACAGAAACATTTTTATTTTCTATAATTTCAGAATTTTACACTATCAAACTTGCGCATGGCTATCACAGCCCGAAAAGTATTGGGAAAAAAAAGAGGTAACATCAAGATATTCTTGCTGTATTTTGAACAACAAAAATCTACATAGCCTCACAGCATTACAAAATTGAAAAGATGTCCATCTTCCTGCTCTTCTTCAAAATTTCCAAATGAAATGAAATCAAAAACTTCTACGAATAAGCATCACCAGATTCTTCATTTTGGAGGTGAACATTAGATAAAATACACTACCGTTTCTGAGTTTCTTTTCTACTATTTTTTAGATTCGACTTTTCCTAAACAAGCTTCTAAACAGGGAATAACAGCAATCAAAAGCAATTTCCATGTGCTCAAACTGTATTTATCTTCACACGTACCTGGCCCATTTTCTGCTATTCAAATTGGCATTTACCGACATTCTTGTGCCTCGACTTAATCTAAAAATTAGGACTGTATGCTTCCACCAAGACAGTCTCCTTTTGAAAGGACAGAATGCGTCATTGATAGATTCTGCTTTCTCAAATCTCTCCACCAGGAGTAGTCTTTCCCTTTCAAGTGGCCCCAACCCTCCACGTAGCCCGTTTTCTCCAGCACCATCATCCCCTCAGCATTCATTTTGAAATCGCCTCTTTTTAGTAAAAAGATGCTGCTCTTCAATCTTAGCCCCCAATGGTACTTATTCCATAAGACCTCACAAAACACCACATTCAGTGATATTCTCTTGGAAAACTTACATTGCCTTTGTGTTCCCCACAGAAACAGATCAATTTCCTTCACCAGCTGATTGGACATGGAGGGCACAAACTATCGTGGGCCCATTAGGATCCTAAAAGCTGCTGTTGATTCACATTGGATATTGAAATCTTGTTTGTCCTTGCTCATTTGGCCTGCCACATAGGCAATCACATTTTTTCTAGATTTCTCCAGCTACCTCGATGTTGATTCATCCGAAGCCTACATCGTGGTCCCCACCCTAATATGGATCAAACGGGCCTCATCATCCATTGAGTGCGTTCATGATAAGACAAGCAGTATCTATGAGCGGGGAATCTGAATCGAAACTTCGAAGGATAGCCATATCTGGGAGCACAATAGCCTCTGGTGGTCCTTCTGATTCTCATCAAAGGCACCATCATTGGTTTCTCTTTTCTTCTGATGTATTCTTGTTTCAGCTGTTTCTTTAAATATAAGTCTCTCATTAATCAAGCTCATCGAGATAGTCATGTTTCTGAAGAAAGGGTCGGCTTCTTGAATTGGGCTTTAGTCAGAATTGAATAGGAGGTAATAGATCGTATTCATCTTCCTCATCCGTTTCAAAAAAAAGTTCATCGATTTCATAATCTGCTCCATCTGGGCTCCAGTTTTTGTTCGATGTTTAAGAAAATGATAGCAGATGAGGTAAAGAAGGCAACCTGGAATTCACGTAAAGGCCCTAACCGTATGGTGTCTTCAAATTGCATAAGGTGTTAACATCACCAAGAATCTTGGTGCATATGCAAAAAACAAGAACTGGAGTTATCAAACCTGCCCATTAAGAAAAACCTTTCTCCCAAAGTTATCCACTCTACGCGAGGGGATGATTCTCCACCAAAATCGCAGGTTTTCAAGTTTGGTATCAATACCGCCTGGTGAATATGGTGTTGAATGGCCTGTGTGCAGTAATTAACGTCAAGTCATAGCTTACAGGATACCCATTCTGCCCTTCGGGCAGGGCTGCCGAAGAATGAGTCATGACTATAATTGTGCTGAACCAGATTGCAAGACCAAGAATGTCATTTCTGAGCTTAAGTAATGGAAAATCACGGTACCCCATGTGAATGTTGAATCAAAGGCGTTCAAAAATACAACCGAAAGCGTCAGGCCGATTTTTCGAATAAAAGCGCTTGATAAGAGTGCAATATTTTCCGATTCCTGGTATCAGAGTTCGATGAGAAGGCAACAGACCAGGAGTATCAATAAAGATATTGTGATACCATTTGCAGTTCCCCAATCTCATGAACCGATTAGTAGCCAGGCTGGAATGCATCCGTTTATTACCTTTGATCCACCGGTATGGAATATAGGTGGAACTCTTCCCAACCCCGTTTTTCCCCAAAGCGAGTATCTTAAGAGAGAAGTTAAGTTTTTGGTTCACTAGTTTCTTCTTGCTCAGCAGCTATAACTAAGATCTATCACTTTTGAGGTCAGCTCTACCGGATCAGATTCCCTGCTTTCGTATTAAAAAGTTGCCAGGTGGATTCGATATAAAACTTGCCTGGGAGATTATCTGAGATGGGCCAAGGCGGCGAAGAAAGGCGAAAAAAAGGCGCTTGCAGAGCTTCAATTTTTAGCAAAGAGGGTCTCGTTCTTTTTCTTTTGTACTGAGATTAGATCAGAAGAACTTCCATTTGGTGATATGGGATCCTGAGTTATCTGAATATCACTAGATGAGGCGAGTTGTTTCAGTAGAAACAGGCCGTGAAAATAAAATCGGTATTGGCGAGTCAATAATGCATGAAGGAGCAAGCAGCAGATCTCAGACATTATTTATTATTGCGTGATAGAAAAAAGGTTAATTATGTAAAATAAATCCTGCGATATTTTCATGTTTTTTCAATTATAACATATGTTTTTTAAAATTAACAATTCGATACACAACATTTTAAGTTGTTGCAATTCTATCCTTGACTATTTTCCAGCAAGTCCTACTGACATGGCAGTTTATGAATTGCAAAAAAAAAAAAAAAAGGTCATGATTAAATTGAAACTATAAAAAAAGGTTAAGAATTTGTTTGCAGTTTTCCAAAGATTTTTCCGGCTACTTGCGTCCACATAAGTTGCCAGAAAATAGTCATAATCTAATTACCCAAAATTTAAAAAGGTCTGTAATAATAAAATAGGAATTTTTAAAACATATCTTCTAATTGAAAAAAGTAAAAACCGTGAAAAATTAAATGATTTTTATGCAATTAACCAAAAAAATGAGTTTATTTTCAGTTTTAATTCCTAGATTTCACATTGAAATGCGATATTAGACTTTATAATGCATGAAAGAACATAATGAATATAAAAATGAACATTAGGTTTATAAATATAAATAGGCACAGACAGCCTTTATTACTAGAAATAATAATAATCCCCAATGAAAAGAACTCAAGGATCACATATAATCTTCCCCATTTTTCTTGGCAAATATACCTAGTAAACTAGCAATAAAATAATGCAAAAGGAGAGTTCATACACCTTGATTTTACCAAGCTCTTTCATTCTGAGAGTCCTGTGACAAAAAACTTTCTGATGCTGAGAGTTTTAATCGAACCTATTGATTTTGATATCACTTGGAAAACCCAATCATTAATGCTTGTCATAGTGACTACACAATAACTTTAAAAATGATATCTTTCGTTACATCATACATAAGACATAATAATAAAGAAAGGCAAGATATATAAAATTGTGAGCAAGCCAACTAAGTGACTATACATGGAAACTGTAAAAGCGCGCGTGTGTGGGTCAGTGAATAAATTACTGGTGTAGGGTTCAAAATATATGAAGCATGGTTAATTTGTATTCAAAAAGTCAGTCCAAACACATACCGGTATGAGGGTTAAATACATGAAGCATGGCTAATTGTTGCCTGCACCTCAGAGCCGATATATTATGGCCAAGAAATATTGAAGTTCTAAACTAAAAGATCACTAATCCATACTGGTTCTTTGTACACAATAATTTCTTGTTCCTCAACATGAAAATAGAAACTTATTCCTTGATTATCAACTGCATCTAACCACAATCATTATTGTGCATATACACTATATACTTTTCTAGTGTATCTACAAATTTATGATCTTCCCTTTTGTAAATACATATCATCAAGATCTAAATTTCCAACTTTTATCAAGCATTGACACAAAATCTTGCAACCTAAACAGCTGATTTTCTACATTCAGATCCTGATTTCCTATATGCAGTTTCTGATGGGGAAAATGAACTAGCTCAGTGGAACTGATAATTAATCAAAAATACAGTAAAACCTCACACACCCAATATGCAAAACACATAATTTTCTGCCTGAAAGAACATTAAAATCATTCAACTTAAAAAATAAATTCATCACAATAAAAACAATTGAACTATATATCCAACCATTATTAAGCAAGATAAAATAAGCTAAAAACAAACACCCGCATAAACCGAGGTGGGTTCCAAGATATTTACCTATTGATTGAAATGAGGGGTCGCGCCTCAATAAAAAAGATACGCAACTTCAACGGGTCGATTATAACAAAACAGATTTTACCCAATTCTTCTTCTATCCCGTTTACAGATACCAGAATTAAAGAAAATCATATGGTTGAATAAGATTAGCAGAATTAAACAGGGTTTGTGAGGTGGGTTATGATGTAAGGTATGAGACAGGACGATATTGAAGCAAACAAAGAGGATTTTTGGGGGGTTCTGCGATATAACCAATCGGATCAGAGCCACAAAACGACGCTCTTTTCTAACAATTCTGGCCATTGGAAATTTAGAATCCTCTAATGGTTTGCACTATACCAAAAATATGCATATTCAGCAATTTTGCTTTCCATAATTTTATTTTTTTTTTATAATACTTTAGTTTTTAAAATACACCTACTAAATTTTTCACGTTTTACACCTACACTTAGTAGTCCAACGGCACAAGTTAAAACAAAACGAGTGGGTCATTTGTTGCACTTTATGAATTGTGCTTCAAGTTAAAAAACATACTTCTATGTCTTATTATATTGAAATAAATTTATTTTTATTTATATTAAAATATTATTTGAATTTCATATTTATAATTATCCTGCGTTTAATAAAAATAAGTTAAAAGCAACATGTAATAATAATTATTTTTTAAAATATATTATATAGTCTGCTGGTCTTGGCTTAACTTGTCCTGAGAACTTAATCTAAATAAATATTCACCCGTTTCAACTTTTCAAATTTAATTGTGGCTCTAGAAAATTCTTCCAAGTTATATACTAGTATTGCTTTTAGCTTTTTTAAAAAAATATTAAATATTTTTTTCCTTTCTTCCTTTCATTAATAAATTCAAGTGGGTATATTATACTTGTAATTAATAGTTCCTTCATTTATAGAATAAATTCAAGTGGGTATATTATTATGTGAGATGTTATATTAATCATTTTTATACAAGTCAAGATTCAAAATTCTAAATTTCAGTTCGACTACACATCTCTATTCCCAAAAGGGCCAAACACGTGTAATTATAACCCTCTAATCTTACAACGTCTAAGTAAAGAGATGAGGAAAAAAAGGGGAAGCAAGTAATAAGAGAGACATATAAAAGCTGGAGGTTCCAAATAATGAGTTGTTTATCACCAACACAAATGATTAGCATCCTTTGAAGCTTCTGTAAGTAATACCCACATTTCATAGTCTCATCATCCAACTAACAACACAATCATCAATGGGGCAAAACAAAATAAACCCAAACAGATGACATAATTTGTTCAAAATTTCATGAAAGCAAATCATGTGATCATCTCTCAGCCCAAATCAGAAGATGGTTCATCAACTTGTACTTTCACTTCCTCTATAGTACAACATTTTCTGCATAGAACATCATGTATCCCTGTGCACTCTAACAGTATCCTCATTCACTCAAGTGATCCGCCTTCGTCACACTTGTACCATCGATCCCCTAATCTCAAGTATGTCACGTAATGACCAGCGTCGGGCTTACCCAGTGAGTTATCGCATCAAAACAGCTCATTGTGAAGAAAGCTCACTGGAATTGTCCATTTCGTCCCCTTGAGCAGGGAAGATTCTGTTCCATACCTACTACTGAGAATAGATGGCCGAGAGATAAGGTCCATGTCCAAAAAAAGGGGAACTGCAAATACCTGTCAATCTTTCTCGACATTTCTGAATGTGAGGGGAATGCTCCGTCGTTTAATGTGAAAGCAAAAACTAGAGGGAGTTTTTGTATGGACATCTGTTTGAGAGATTCTTGCCTCACTTGGCACTGCTGGCAGAAGAATTTTTTGGTCGGAGCCAATCGCTCCGGGTCTTGTGAAACGATGAGGCATCTACCAAGGTGGAAACTTCTTTCGGGTTTTGCTGGGGTTTACTTTGGGATTGTTTACTGATAGAATGATTGGATTTTTTTGGTCCCATTTTTGCAGAACCAGTGCTATTTGGTTCCAAGTCTAATGAGATATCGACACATGGATGCGTATGTTGTAGATGTGAAACCACACGTTGTGCACATGACATCAGATCTCAGAATACGGAGAATACCGATGAGCAATACAACAATCCCACTGCCTGCATAGCAGAATATATTTTGGTTGGTAATATTATCATGACAATCCGCAATTTTACGACAAATAAAATTCTTCTATTAAAAAGAAATGAAAAGAAGTAGGACCACAAGCCAGTCCTAAGCTGAGGGGCTTCATTAAAACCCCATTTAAGAAAAACCAGCGGGAAAAACCTAAATGAGGGAAAAAAAAGAGTACCCGTAAATAAAACTCTAAACAATAGTGTTTCCATTTACAAAAAAAATTTATGAAAATTCATAGCGATCATGGATTTTTGAAAATTGGCAAAACAATGATACTTCAATAATGTAATGATGAAGAAAAAGCATGGATTCATACATTCAAAGAAAGATAAATAGATAATGTGGGATAATGATACAAACAGAGTGTGGCAACAGAAGGAACAATTTATTCAGTAAAGTTTTTCGAATTCCATTCATTAATAGGGAAATTAATTCTCAACAACTAATGATTTCAATTTACGGCAACACCTCCTTTTTTTCAAGATTCGATTAAAAAATCTTCGTTGGGAATGATTATGGGTAATTGTGGTGGTTAAAATTAAAGATGATCAATCAATCTTCATCATACTCTGTAAGAAAGCAATTAAGCATAAAATAAGTTAATCATCACCCATTTTGATTAACTACCTCCCATCAATAATCATTTCTCCTCAAACATCCCAATATTCCACAACCTAAAATCAATTTTTGTCCCCAGTTATTAAAAAAGTAGAGGCAAAATACTAAAAGCGGTTTACCATTTTCATTGTAACTCTCACTAACAAAGTAACAATTATCATTAGCATAGAAGAATTTGAACCAAGTGCCCCCTCAATTGTTTAGATGATTGAAGTCATCTGTGCATCTAATCACAAAATGATTGATTTATAAGTAAACTAAATAGTAAATACATGCAAGGAACAATCATATTTCACAACTGTAGGATCTATCAATCCCCTATACTAGGCCCTCCAAAGAACAGCACTGGAGAGTTGGATTGACACTATATAATCTAACAAAAGTTAAACCAATCTATTATTCTCTAATGTTAAGTCAGTATTTAATCAAGAGGAAATGGGATTTTAATTTGCAAACTGATGCAACCTAATGGAAACTTGAACATTCATGTTTCTGATGTAAGGATTCTAACAACAGCACAGCTGAAGCTAGCAAATTAAGCAGTGTGGGTTAGGATCCTCTGATGAAAAACCAAAAAGTAGAGACTTACAGGAGTGAGGCATCAGCAAGCTCCCCTGAGGGCCTAAGGCAATTGGAAAAACCTAGACCAGTACCCTGCATTTACAAATTTACGTTACTCCATCATCTGTTAAAGGATTTGGGGGTGCCTAGATCAGATGAGATGCTATGTAAAAGGATGTTGCCTGGACAAGAGGAAGTCATCAATTGTGAATATTCTTAACTTCTATTCAAGATAATTCATTCATCCATTAGACACTCAAAACAAGAATGGATCACAAATTTACTAAGCTTAAATATTCAACACCTTGAAAAATTATCTTCATTGTCCTCTTATCATGCATCTTTAGATACAATCCAACAGAACAAGTTAGCTTCAATCAATTTTTTTAAAATGCACAATCAATTTTGCTGATCACGAATCCACTTATACTGTCAATTTAATCAACTTGCCCTCAATTGAACTTCTTTGTGAAGTCGTGTACATGCATTTTGATATGAAGATAGGGCTATTGATCAATAAACAAAATGGAAAAAAAAACTGTTTCAGAACCCAAACTTATGGGCATGCAATCAAATTAAAAAAAAAGGGAAGAACAAAATATTATATGCCGTGATAAACTTATTCAATCCTCCCCCACCAGCCCCAAAACAAATCCGAATGTTTGGTCGCACCATTACTATGTGAAGCTTTAAGCCTGTCTTTCTGCATCTTTTCATGAATTCCATCAAGCATTGAAATAGAAATTCATGTGCATCCTGTTATTCTAAAACTTGCAAGATTTGATGCATGCTGCCTGTGCTTGTACCACAAAATGCAACCCTCATGACTACGTGCATAAAAGGATATGAATCACATGAAAGGGCACATAACTACCAAAGACGAGATCTTAATTTGTAAAAAATATCAACATAGAGAACGATTTTCTTTTCAACTCAACTAAGAACAGACTTATATTCGCAAGAAGTAGCTAATTGCAGAAAAGAAAAAAAGAGCAATCAAAAGGGATGAATTCCCAATAAGAATACATCAAATATAGACCTGTACTAAAAACTTCGCTGGGCTATATGGCAACCGATCACCGGAGAAAAAACTGCCGAGAAAATGGCGTCCAAATCACAAGCTAGACACAACTGTACATTCTTATTATTGCCATTACTAGTGTCGCTTTTTCGGTAACAATGGTCCTATTTTCCCTCTCGCAATAAAACCGATTGTGCTTATCGCTCGAAATAGTTCCTCAGCGGCGGGTGTGAAGCAACGCCTGCAAAACCGAGTTCATAAAACACGTGTTCCCCCAGGTTGCTGAGCCCTCTCAATCCCCAGGGGAGCACCACATCACCTCCCGGTTCGACTCAGCGAGCCACCACTGGAGTTGACTCGACGGCAAAGGGATGGAATTTTCCGCAATTAACGCCCGCTCCTTCCGGATCGGGTGTCACATTTGTAATCCACGCGCCTCCGTTTTCGAAGATTCTCCGGCGGTGGAATCTGCCCGACTCGATAGCAACCGCCACAACAGCGGCGTCGAAATCACCGGTCGTACACTTGGTCCTACCGCCCAGCAGAAAAGCTCCGCCCGGCCAGCGTCCACCCCCACGTGGTGCAGGGTTTCCGCCGCGTGAGGCCCGGGCGTGCTCGCCGCACGCGACGGCGGCGCACGATACGCACGCGTATAGCCGCGTTGGCGATTGTGCGCACGCGCCGCACCGGATGTCTTCTCCAAAGGCGAATGGAGGCCGACCGAGGGACGAACGCGGATGCGATCCCGAAAATTGCGGAACAGGTCCGGGCCCCAGATGGGATCGGAGCTCAATAAATGCTGGCAGGAGTAATTAGGGTTCTGGGTGGCTGTTCCGGAATCTTTGAAATTGGGAAGAGATTCAGCCGCCAATTGAGAATCCTGCGGATTGATCTTCAGCAGATTAAGCTGGATTTTGTGATCTGATGATGACATAAGGGCCTAAATGCAAGAATCGAATACAAATTAATCGACTTTCCGCATAACTACAGATATGAATCTCTCTATTGGTGACAGTGGGAATCGTGAATCAGTAACTAGTAATTTAGATCTCTGTGCATTGAGAAAAAATAGGAATTGAAATCTGTGTATAAATTGAATTGGGCTTTTTCTCCTTGTTTTGATTTCACGTTGAATTAAAGTGCTAATTTGGAATAGCACCTCTAGTTAGAATTTAACTAAGGGCCTAATGGTTTGCCCGGTGTATAAATTTTTTTTAGGCTTTTAAAGTTTGAGGTATTGATTCGAATTTTTGAAAACACTTTAAAAATTAAAAGTATTAATCTGATTTTAAAAAGTTATAAAAAATCTTTTGGGTATTAACGTCTATGGATTTTAATCTTTTCTATGGATTTTCTTTAATTCTCTTTTCAAAAATATAGAGGGTGTATTAGTTTACTTGGTCTATAGGATTTTTTGTAGACTTTTAAAGTTTGGGGAGTATTAATCCAGGATTTTCAAAAAGTCTTTAAAAATCGCGAGTATTCAATCTGATTTTAAAAAGTCGTAAAAAATCTTTAGGTATTGACGATGTATGGATTTTATCTTTCTATGGATTTTCTTTTGATTCTCTTTCAAAAATATAAACAAATTTCACTCTCAAAATCTCTTCTAACATTTAGAGATTTTCTGTGTATTCTCTCGAGGCTAAAGAAAAAAAATGAGGAAAAAAAAAAATCTTACGTATCTTTTCGTTTAAAAGCAAGTAATATGTTGTATTTAAAAATTTATATTTTTTCGTAAAAACAAGTTATATTTTTCTTTTAAACAAAAGTAATATTTTCTATTTAAACAAGTAATACTTTTTCTATTTAAACAAGTAATACTTTTCATTTAAACAAATAATACTTTTCTATTTAAACAAGTTATACTTTTCATCTAAACAAGTTATATTTTCTTTTAAACAAGTAATACTTTTTTCTTTTAAACAAGTAATATTTTTCTACTTAAACAAGTAATAATTTTCTATTTAAACAAGTAATACTTTTATATTTAAACAAGTTATATTTTCATCTAAACAAGTTATATTTTCTTTTAAACAAGTAATTCTTTTTTATTTAAACAAGTAATATTTTTCTATTTAAACAAGTAATACTTTTTCATTTAAAACAAGTAATACTTTTTATTTAAACAAGTTATACTTTTCATCTAAACAAGTTATACTTTTCTTTTAAACAAGTAATACTTTTCTTTTAAACAAAAAAATACTTTCTATTTAAACAAGTAATATTTTCTATTTTAAACAAGTAATACCTTTTTTTATTTACACAAGTAATACTTTTCTATTTAAACAAGTTATATTTTTCATCTAAACAAGTTATAATTTTTCTTTTTTAAAAGTATCTCAAGTATACTTTTCTATTTAATATTTTTTATTTAAACAAGTACAGGAAGCTAACTACAATAAATAATCTTAAATTAGCTTCTCAAAGTCCTTCTATGACAAAGCGAGAAGCTAATGGATGGAGAACAGTATTGCTAATGCTTTCTGTGGGAAATGAGTAGAGGTATAGCGATTGATAGAAATGAAGATGATGGGAATGAAGATGAGAATAATAATGATGAATAATTATGTATTATTTTTTAACTAATATATTTTGGTATTTTTTTTAAACAATTTGGATTTTTTTTTTCTATACATGTGTGTTTTCATATACATTTAAATTAATAGTTTGTGTGTAGGAGTTATGGAAATCCATGTAAATCAATAAAAAATCCGACGAACTACTGCATAGTCTGTGAATTTTCTAAATCCACAGACTTTTTAAATTAAAAAAATCAATAGAATCTCAATTGAATACACCCCTAAACTTTTTCCTTTTTTTATTGTAGTAATAATATATATTATGTTAATAGTTGTTAACCAAAAAATTTTACATGAATGATGTTTGAGCTCATGAATTTAAAAACGCTTTCAAATAACAAATTGATTATTTGATTTTGACCCTTATCCTTTTTATCATAGTCACCGATTTTTTTGGGCTCTGTAATTTTTTGATACCCACGGATGAGAGGAACTATACTAAATGGGAGGCGGCGATAGAGATGAGAACACAGTTAAACCAGACCTTCTTTCGGAACTGTTGCTCGATGTTCGACCATGCATATTAAGTGAGGTTGGTTAGAAACCTCTCAATACTCTCCGTGATTAGTAAGTAGGGAGACTTTTAATAATTTTATGTATTTAGTTGTTCGATCCCATAGGCGGCCATCTAATCTCTATGACTAGGGGCTGTTGGGATGTTTGATTAAGCGTGGGGCCGAGGACCACCATTGTCTTATGTATATTGAATACATCAAATGAACTTTACATAAATTAAGCTTACTAACCCTCAAAATTATCAGTGATTTTGCACCTAAACCCAAAATTATGTGTCTTTGCACGTTTTATATACAAACTATCAAATTTTGACACATAAACCAATACACTATTTTTTTTTTCGACCAAAGGGGTATTTATGTCAAAACAAAAATAATTATATTAAAAATTACACAAAACCCACCAAACTATCACTTTTTGCACTAAAAATTTCAATATAATTGAATTTGTTTTTGACATAAATGCTCCTTAGCCTGAGTAATTTTTTTTTTGTAATGGCTTATTTGCAAAAATTGATAATTTGTATATAAGTGTTCAAAAAAAATAGTTGGATGGTTTAGATTTAAAATCATATATAGTTTGGGGGATTAGTCAATTAGGATTTAGGCCTAATATTACAAAGGATTTGTGGAATAAAAATTTGATAACCTAGCTAGTCTAATTTGTATGTTCTCAAGAAAACTGAAGAACAGGCCCAAATCAGCGGTATAGAAGCCCAGATATACAAAAGCCCATGATATTGAATAGGCCCAATTAAGAAGGAAAACGCTTTGAAGCCCAAAAACTGAATATAAAATTCCCGATAACCAAAACCAACAACCAGGTTCTCCGAGCTGGAACCACCTTAAAATGTCGTCGTGTTCCGATGATATGAACTTGGAGATCTAACCCCCATCAAAGAGGGAGAATTTGGGTAATTAATCTCACAGCGTTTATTTTTTCCGGCCCCAATTATGTGCTGTATTCGAACGGTATCTGCTTTTCTTTTCTTTTTGTTAATTTGCAGTAATTCATGTGCATTTTTAGGTTACTTTGAACTAGGTTTGAGAGAAGTTTCATCTTCGTGCTCTTTTGATACTTAAATAGATGTATAGTGCCTTCATTTCACTGAAAGTTAATGCATTGTATTGATGGTGATCACTGTTGTTCCTTAGGATTAATCTGTTCAGGTATTGGCTTTGTATAATTATAAATCAATTTTGGGTTTTTGATTAAAAATAAGATAACCTTTTTGATTGATTAACTGGGAAATGTAACATAAGAAATATATAGGGTTTTATTAAATGCAGTAACGGAATCAATTTTAAGCCCCCAGTTTATCAATTTGGGTAGATCTTTTAAATAAGAAATGATAAGTGTTAATTTAATTGGTGTGGACTGTGGAGTGAGCTAGGGAGAGTAGGAAGACGGAATTGGGCTTGGATTATAATCTATGTTGCTTTTCGAATTTTAGATCCCAGCTTAATTAATCTTAAATTATCCAATCAAAGCTTTTTGTTAATCTCCTTGTTTTATTTCTTTTTTCAAATAAGTAAATGTGCATAGCATGCTGTTTCTCCATTTTTATAGAAATTTAGATCAAGAAATGCAAGAATGTAAAATAACTGGTAGTAACTATGGCTTGCAAATTTTCTTGTTCAGTTCAAGCTGATGATGTTTTCATCTTATTGATTACAATAATTTGTATGACTACTAGGTAAAATCTTGCCATACAGAATAAGGTTTTTCTGATTTATTATACAGTGACCATATCCTAAGATTGCCATGGTGAGAACCCTGCTGTTTTTTTTTTTTTTAATGGTTTTACTTTTTTTTTTTGTGTGTGTGTGTGTTTTGCCATCTCAAATTATTAAATCTCTACCATGTCGCCCTATGTGATCATGTATAGTGCCTTTCCATCTGGCTCTGTATTTTTTTTTTTTGAGTTTGTTCTTTTGTGATCCGCAGAAGATCCTTTTATTGTCTTCATGGAAGTTCATTAGCTTTTCTCCAATCTCTTTGTATTTTAAATGGAGACTTTTTTATGAAATATAACACAATGAAGGTCATAAGCAAATTCATATTTTCTTTTTAGGGTTTGTTTGCTAAGCCTTGATTAAAGCTTTGTAGATCATGCCTTATCGCTAGCTCTGAGATTTGAACTCTTTATATCTTGAGCATATTAAAATTTGTATTGAGAAAGAGGAGGAATGTCTAGGAGATTTTTTAGACATGTTTGTGGCACTTTTTTCATAGAGTAAACACCAATACTATTTCAATATCATCTTAATGACCAATGTAGCCCTCTCAAGATGGATTGATTGTTTTGGTTAATATTATTCCGTTTAAAGATGGCCCTTTCACATTACTGCTTGAATTTAGTATAGAGAGTCCTTTTTTAGGGTAAAGGATTTCCTTTAGTTTTTCAGAAAGCAGAAGTAACTATAGAAACAAATGCAAAAGCAACAAGAAAAGAAAGCGAAGGAGTACATATTTTGGCATGCTTTTTATAACTGTAATAATTTGATATCGTAATAAACTTTTTAGTGCATATGGCTGCATTCATGCAAAAAAGATTATGCTTCATTTATGATATTGGAGTATCTTTATTATGATATTATTTGAGATTATTAGGGAGTTTTCTGATTTATTTGGAACAAAATCAATGTTTCAGGTGTACCACTCTAGTTTTGTTGATAATGAAGACATTACTAAAGCATGTGGTTGCCCTCTACTTCCCCTAAAAAGCCACATAAAAGGACCAGCTCCAGTTTCAGAACAAGGTCAGATTCACTGCTTATCTAAGTTACATGCCAACTTGAAAATTATAGAATGGATTTTAATAAATCCTGTTATATGATGTATGCAGATAGCACTGATATTGTCGATGAAGCAATTACATTTTTTCGTGCGAATGTCTTTTTAGAAACTTTGACATCAAGAGCTCAGCTGATAAAAAACTCTTATTTATTGACATTTTATATAAATATTGCTCTAAAGAGGCTAGAAGGCTGCAGAACATTGGCTGAAGGAACCAAAGCGATTATTAATCTTGGATTGGAGAAGGTCCCTGTGCCTGGAGAGCCGGGATTCCCATTCCCCGGACTATTTTCTGTACCACAATCTCAACAAGAGGCAGGCAAATATTTACTAAGTACTAGTTTTTTAAAAATTTCAGTTCAAGATTTGTCACAAGAAGTATCTAAACTTAACAAATGTTGGATATTAAGTTACAGGCTTTTACCATGACATATTTGTATATTACTGTTCCTTATAATATGTCTGATTTTATCCAATCACAGAAACCAAATTTTCATCATTAGAATATAAAAAGACTATTAGACCCTTATTCATTACCACTTGATGATATTTACAATGAGATTGTTGAGTATTTTATTAGGGGTATAAAGGGTAAAAAGAAATTGTATTAACAAAGTGACAAATAATTAGGAACACCATTTTGGATAGAATCAGACAGATAATCAAAACGGAGAAAGTACATTATCCTTCATTTTGGGATGCAGCAATATCGTACATTTGTTTCCCTTTACATTGTTTTTCATTATCTGACTGGTGGATGCAAGAGCTGTTCAGAAATTATTTGAAGCAATCACGGGGAAGAAACTAATGGGAGACTATTGAGTGTGGCTTATCGTTCCAATGGAACTCCAAACAAATGGTGGTTGGCATTTGCCAAAGGAAGTTCATGAACGTGATCACACAATAAAGCGTTTTGTCTGAGTACAAAATCCAGGTGCAGTGACATTTGTTCAAGTTGGAAATCTCTCTATGCATGCATTCTTGTTGGGAAATAGAAAGTTAGATCGATGGCCTGTTTTTTTTTCTATGTGATCTGTTATTTTCTTTATGCCAGATATTCCAGATAGTAAAGGGGTGTTTGCAAACTCAATTGAATAGTGCAAAATCACTTTTTTTTTTTTTTTAACTTTCAAAGTTACAAGCTCAGTTTTCTGAAAAAAAAAAAAAAGTGATTCTGGGTTTACAAACACCCACCTTAGTAGAATTACAGCTTCATTCAGATTGTAACTGTAAGGTGTGAATAAGGAGAGTTTAGTAGGAAACCTGTTATGAAAGTACATTTTCTTATATTTGCTGTCTTGATAAAAAAAGATAAATTCTTGTGTGCAATTGTGTAATATATTTGAGCCCACGGTTCTTAATTAAAGTGTAGTTTAAGTTGGGTCATGCAAGAGTTTTAAGTCTTCTAATATCATTATATCATTAATGAGTTGGTATCTTTAAACTTGTTTACCATGTAAGCCCAGCTTTTTTTTTTTACGGACATACTCAAAGAGTAATATAAATCACACTTTAAGTAATATAAATTCACACTTGATTATCGATCGACACTTTTTCTATAATATAAATCATACCTTTCACTTTTATGAGTAATATTAACATATAGTAAAACGTCACACCCACTTACAAAGAAAAAGTCACACTCTTTAGTAATATAAGTCACATTCTTAACGGTTTACCGTGAAACTTTCGCCACTATCTTTTTCAATAATAAATTATTTATAGGAACTTCGGATCCCACCTCCCGAGGTGGGCTCCATGATTTAATAAATTTAATAATATACATTTTCATATCGTTTATATATTAAAATAACTTAATAGCTTAAGAAAAGTCTTGTGTGAAATATTGTACACTAGTTTTATGTGCAATCCTAAATAAATAAGATAAAAGTTGCTTAAATTTTGGTCAGTCAAAGAAGCGGGGTGTGGGTAGTGGATTCGGGTTGGCCAAGCATATGTATTATAGAAGGATATCTTTTATCAAATATGTGTTTGTAGCTTAGTGGTTCGAGTTTGTTGGTAATGAATTTGGGTTACATGAGTTAAATTCTCTTTACACATAATTTTTTTTTATCAATTTTTGTGTGAAAAACATGTGTTACTACATGAACAAAAAATGTTACCATATGAAAAAAAAGCGATAACTACATAAACAAAAACCAACAAATCACGAAAAAAAATCCAAATAAATTACAGTTTTCATAACAACTTGATGTGTTATTATATGAACAAAAGAGTGTTACCCTATGAAAGCAAAAATTATTCTACATAATAAAAATCGGTCAAACGCGAAAAAAATCATCGATATAAAATTACAGTTTATCATAAGGTAACATGGAATCACAAGGTAACACATTATTGTTCATATAATAGGCAATGGTATTCACATAGTATTACGATAATATATGAACATTGTTACATATTACTATAAAAACATGTGTTACTACATGAACAAAAAAGTGTTACCATATGAAGAAAAGCGTGTTCCACATAAACAAAAACCGAACAAATCGAAAAAAATCTCCGTCCAAAATTTTCGTAACAAACAACTTGTATTCTTCATAAGACAAAAAGTGTTATCCTATGAGCAAAAATAGTGTTACTACTGAACAAAATCAAGACAAACGAAAAAAAAAATCATCTCATAAAATTACAGATTCTGGAGCAACGTGAAAAGAGTCGAGAAGGATCTGAGTGCACTTCACAAAATAATAGGAATCGCTGTAAATTTTAGAGGATGGGAAAATTGAAGAAAAAAAAAATAATATGGAAGAGAAAGAAAAAGGAAGAAACAAAGAAGAAGAGGAAAACCTATAGGCATCACCACCATCAAAATCAACTGGCGATCCTCGACGAGTTTGTTACCATCTGAAGAAAGAAGGGAAATAAAGAATGCTGCCTGTGACGTGAAGATGAAAAACTGCCCTAACTCCGCTATTATTTGACCCAAAAAAAAAAAAAAATCGATTCTTGGCTCTCCAGCATATTTCATATTGCATCTGAAGTTTTTGTTATAATTAAATACTTAAAACTTGATTAATTATAATATAGAAGGATGTATATTGTATTTGTATATAAGATTTCTTTACAAGGAATGAGATATGAGATAACGACAGTAATGAGAATGGAATGAGTATACTCCTCAAGATTGCATTGTTTTGTTTGGTTGATAATGAAACTATTATTATACTTATTGATTTCGTTAAATTTGCCAAAAAATCTTCAGGAATGGAATCAATCTAATTAGTTTTTTTTTTAAAAGAAAGTAACATTATTATTTTTATATTTTTTGTGTAATAGAGAGTCGAACGAAAATTATATCTCTTTTAGATTTTTTTTTTTTTCTTGGGTATACGCTCATTTTTTCAGCTCATATTTTTCATTTCTTAATTCTTATTTCTTAATTATAAGGGTTTCTTTGCAATCCCCCCTGTTATAGGGAGTTTTTTCCATGATGTGTTGTCTTGGAGTTAATTTGAATGTGGTGCAAAGTTCAAATTTAAATTATTGTATTTTATATTTAAATTATATATTAAAATGTCGCATATTAATTCTAAATTAATAAAAAAAAAATCACGTTAATACAATATATTACCGCACATTGTATATGTATTTCATGAGAATGTGACACCTCATCAAGATGACACATCATCAATTTGAACTACCTATATTACTCTACAAAGTAGCAATATAGGGAATTCTATAAAATAGTAAAGGTGAAATATTTTAAAAGTTTTGGATATATAGAAAATTATTGATGAATTCAGAAATTTTCTTCTAACCATCGGATCAAAAAAAGATCTTCATCCCCCATTTAAGGCATGAATATAAATAAATAGAAGTAGTGTCATTTTTAAGAAATTCAAAAATTGTTTGTAAATATTTTTCCATGCTTAAATCTTGCACTAATGACTGCCGCCACGTAAATATAATGTCTTTGGTTATTGTGTAGACATCTACGATTGAAAATTAATTGACAGAAAAAGATCAGGATAATTAGGATTAGCCACAGCCTCTTTACTATTTATTTTAGTGTGATCTTCCTTACATATCCTCAATTTTATGACGCCATTAACTGAAGAACCCTTCTTCATTAAAACAGCGATCTCCCAAAAAGATCCACTAAACCTTTTTCCGTGTTTGTTACTAATATCATAAAGAAAGAGTTAAGAGAGAAAATATATGAACATAAAAAGGATTCATTGTTATAGTTTTTTTTTTTTTTTTTAACTTTGTTAATTATGTAGTGAAGAGAGAGTTACAAAGAAAAATTTGTTATTCATGAAGAGAGATTAGAGAGAAAAAAAGAGAAAAAATAAGAAGGAAAAAAGTAGACTGTTTTCGTGCATTTCATTCTTTTGTAAAATTTCTCTAATTAACAAATTATTGGGACCACAAACCATTTTAACAGTTCACAGAAAGAGTTTCTCTAATTAACAAATTATTTGGACCTTTGATTTCAACAGTTCATGGAAGAGGTCAAAATTTCAACACTAACACAGCTCGTAACAATTAACGGAAGAAGTCATAAATTTCTCTAATTAACAAATATAATTGGGACCACAACAATTTCAGCGATTCCACGAAAAGAGGTCAAAATTTCAACACTAACTGTCAAGTGAATGACTCAAAGTGATGGAGGACTACACCGAGGCCACTAATCGCTGCACCGAGGGCCATTAACCGCTTTCAGTGGATAGAGGTTACTAACCATCACTAGCCGAGGGTCACTAACCACCAACCACTGAAAGTGAATAGAGATCACCAACCCGCTCACTCCTCCAAGTGAACCACTCGCCACTCGAAGTGAATAGAGATCACCAACAGCTCACTCGGTGAAGTCACTAACCACTCAAAGTGTACCACTTTCGAGTGAATAGAGTGAATGTAATGCTCGCCGAGTGGATGAATAGGAGGTCACCAAATCGCTCACTCGTCGAGTGGAGGTCATCGATTGAATAGAGGTCGAGTAACTCCCTTACAATGAATGGAATGAATGGAGATCACCGAAATCAAGTGGATGAATAGAGTCACCAACCGCTCACTCCGTCGGACTCAAATCGGGAGGAGGTCCTTTGAATGAACAGGGTCAAGTAACTCCCCTTACAATGGATGGAATGAATGGAATAGATGGAGATCATCGATATCGATTGAAGTTACAATGGATGGAATGAATGGAGATCATTTGAAATCGGTGGAGGTCATTGAATGAATAGATGTTAGGTGAATAGAGGTCACCGATTGCTCACCAAATCGGTGGAGGTCCTTTGAATGAATACATGTCAAGTAACTCCTTACAATGGATGGAATGAATGGAGATCCTTTGAAATCGAGTGGAGTTACAATGGATGGAATGGATAGAATGGTGGAGATCACCCAAATATGGATGGAATGAATGGAATGAATGGAGATTACTGAAATCGAGTGGAGTTACAATGGATGGAATGGATAGAATGAGTGGAGATCACTGAAATCGAGTGGAGGTCATTGAATGAATAGATGTCGATAACTCCCTACAATGTTTTTGACATTCTCCCTTTCAATGTGTTTTGGATTCTTATTTTTTCTTGAAGCGTTAAAATATAAAATATAAATAACAATAAATAATTACAATGCAATCTTATCTCCAAGAATCTTATCTCAATCATTCTTTCCTCTTGAAAAAGATTCTTCGTCATACTGCATGCACTACAAAATCGAAAAGATTCTTTTGTCCTTCCGCATGCACTACAAGAATTTATTTGTATGAGTTTAGATCCTAAATAGTGATAAATTTATTTGTATGTAAGTATCTAAACTATAAATATAATTGCATAAGCATTTTTCTTTCATAGGTAAAATTTACCTCACGGAATGTAATTTGTAAATAAATTTATTTGTATGTCATATCCGAACTCCAAAATATAATTGCATACAAAAATGTAAGTTGCTAAAGAATTATCTTTTGTTGTGCCTAATTAATCTAAAAATTGGTAAGAGTACTGAAATGTAAGTTGCTCATGAATCATCTTTTGTTGTTAATTTATTTGCTTAATTAATCTAAAAATTGGTAGGAGTAGGAAAATCATAGGCAATTCTTAAATAGGTAATTTATTTGTGTAGGTAATTTTCATAGATTAATCTAAAAATTGGTAAGAAAATCGTGGCACATGACTCTTTAAAATACCAAATTGTTTTTGTAAGAAAATTTACGTAGACATTTAAAAATTAAGTGATAATTCATCATTTTCTTACGTGAGAATCTTATCTCGGATCAAAATTTCAAATTTTATAAAATTTTTAATACGGATGACAAAAAATTTCTATGAACCATTATGCATACCACATCATCATTTGTTATCTTCTACACTCATCACTATTTAAAAAATCAAGCATTATTTTAAATAGTGATAATTTATAATAGTGATAGTGCGTATCTTTATCTTGAAGAACTCTAAAAAGAAAAGTTCACGGAATCGGGTTCAATGAAAAAAATATGGCATAAATTCATAAATTTCCTTGTAAGCCTATCGGTAATATAGACTTTGCTGAGAAATATTCGTATACCGTTTGTAAGTCTATCTGTAATATACGCTTTGCTGAGAAATGTTCGATACCGTTTGTAAGTCTATCTGTAATTCCTACTAGAAACAATCTCCACGCATAATTCTAAGGATTTAATATTTATTCCTTATATAAAAATGATTATATTGTATTTATACTCGATTTGTTTCCTTTATAAATTTGTATAAATACTCATCAATATACACCATTATTTTCCAAGGGAACAATATATTTACTCTACAAGAATTTGATCATATATCCTTGAATAATTTAACTTATAAACTTATATGTCACTTTTTTGTCAGCCCACATACATATAAGCAAAGATCCCCACTATAATTTAATTAATTTTTTTAATTAATTAATTTTTTCTCATTTATATATATTCCATATTTTACCCAATTTCATTAATTGTATTAGTTTTTTTTACCATTATATAAAATGATTATTATTTGTATTTATACTCAATTTGTTTCCTTATAAATTTGCATAAATACTCATCCATATACACCATTATTTTCAAGGTGAACAATATATTTACTCTTGAATTTGATCATATGCCCGCATGTAAAAAAAACTTATATGTCATACTTATTTGCAACATGCATATGCAAGATCACCACTATCATTTAATTAATTTTTTTAATTAATTAAAAATTTCTCATTTATATATATTCTATATTTTACCCAATTTCATTAATTATATTAATTTTTTTACCCGATCCGGACTCAACCCGATTCAAACCTAGCCCGAGTTCATGGTTCACCCGGCCCGAATGATTAATGTTTTAAGGTTTAGATTTATATAACTAATGAGAATATTGAATTAATTAAAGAAACTAATTAAATAATGGTGAGATCTTGTATATGTGGCACGTCACATAAGCTGTGGCATATAATTTTGTGTCCACCTGCATGTATGTGATCAAATATGTTACTCTACATTGTATCTTATAAATCACCTCTATAACCCTAGCCCTTCGTTCCTTCTCTCCAATGGCTGCCCTGTAATTTGTGTAGCAGCCAACGACCAAGGTAAGAGAGTTTCAAATTCAATTATCCTTTTAAATTATTTACATAATACTGTGTGATATATATATATATATATATAAGAAGTTTGCTTAGTATAAGAAATCCTGTTATGAATTCATGTGTAATTCTTTTGTGTAACGATTGTTAATTAAATTTATTTCACTCATTTACCCACTAATTTGACTCACTGATTAATTGATGAATTTTGTGGGACGGTCTCAGAAATTCATGAGTTCATTATTATGCTAAAAACACTTTAGATAATAATCGCTTTAATTAGAAGTTATTATGGATCAGCCATGTCCCTAATATTTTTGGTCTCATTTGAGTTGAACCCATATAATTTTGACCAAACATACTCTCTTCCACTTTTCCTAAATTTTTTAGGTAGCCTCCCCCAATCTTCTCTCAATGGCTTGTCAATTTGTCCAACTCAATTGTGGAATTACTGGTGGGATTGATTGATCCACCAATATAAAATAGGACATCTTTTAGGTCTTTTGAATACATCAAGAAATAGAGAAATCGTGAGAAATACGAAACTTGAGAGAAGATGGAGTGCTCCCCAAGTTTGGAGAGTGAGGAGAATCTTTGTGTAAACTCCAAATACACCAAGTGTGAAAACTCCAATTGAGAACAGAAGGTGTTCTGAGCCTTGATTTTGTTTCTTCCAGGGGTATTGCTCAAAATCAAAATAAAAAAAAACAAAACAAGAGATCATATTGAATTTATTTTGGATTACTGTTGTTGTAAATTCCATTA
Organism: Stenogyne calaminthoides; assembly: GCA_037126765.1. Lineage (NCBI taxonomy): Eukaryota > Viridiplantae > Streptophyta > Magnoliopsida > Lamiales > Lamiaceae > Stenogyne > Stenogyne calaminthoides. The sequence goes on along the minus strand of JBBCBC010000027.1, from coordinate 6,886,802 downwards.
AAAAGGATTGTTTATGAATTTTTAATTCAAAGTAATTAATTTTTGTAATTTGATTAAATTAGGTATTGTATGAATTTTTGTTTAAAGTAATTAATTTTTGTGATTCGATTTAATTCACGAATATTCCTCGTATTCCAATTTCAAAGTATTTTAAGGTTTATATTTTTTTTCCTGGTGTAGGAAAAGAAATGAAGAGCATGCGATTTTGATGTGAATGTGAAATCGAGGAAGTGTATTTAGTAAATTTATGTTTATTTTTTTAATTATAAAAATAGTATATTAATATTTTCATTAAAAATTTGTTAAAAACAAAGTGGGTGAACTAAGAAAAAAAAAATTGGGTAAAAGCTAAGCAATTTCAGGTGGTGAAGAATGTAGCCTTCCCAAATAGACCATATTATTGATTTTCTAAATTAGCCAAGTTGAATTTCAAAATCGGTGCCATTGTTGAATTAATATTATTATTATAACTTTATTTATTTTTTTTATTTTATAAAAATATCTTTTAAAATTTTATCTCTATCTACAAGAATCAAATCTCAAAATTTTCATGAAAATAGTCAAATTCTAGTTCCACCGAAATATATTTTTTTCTCTCAGTAAATAAATGTCTTTTTTGTGAAAACACATGAAAAAATATTTTTCATACTTTTCGAACTCCCGGAGCTTTTTTCTAAATAAAGAGTAAAATATATTTTCATTACATCTTTTTGCATCCACATTAATACAAGGTGGGATTTTTTTTCTTAATTGAATCACGACATTAATACAAGGTGGGGGGTTTTTCTTAATTGATTGAAGTTACTTTTACTTTTAAATATTCATGTGGGATGTTATTATTATTTTACATCTTCTTTGTTTTATCTTTATTATGATTTTTTTTATCCAATATGGCGTATGGTTGACCTAGTCAATATATATATTATTATAATTGGGTTTATCCAATGGTTGGCCGATTTCATAACAAACCCATGAATCACGATTTATTTTATTTATTTTTATTTTTTGTTGCGGATTTTATAAAATTTATGTATATTTGATCTCATTTAAAAAATTTGGGCGTGACATAAAAATAATTACATTATAAATAAAATATGCCAATTATGATTACTCGCCTTTCCTAAAAGTAGGGTCCATTTTTCATATAAGAACTATTTCATTATAAATAAAATATGCCAATTATGATTACTTGCCTTTCTTAAAGTAGGGTCCATTTTTATTATAGGTACAGTTGTTTTGACTTGGTTTTGTTTTTGGTTAGTTGCCTGGTGGGGGCCACCATGTATTTATTTTTCTCGACCTTAGATTCATATTTATAGTTTATTGGGTCCGAATTCTGAAATAAAAAGCAAAATTTTATATACAATAGTTACATTTTATAATTTAAGTGTATTTTTTAAATGTGTAATTTATTTATTTAAAATTTTAATCTTTTTATACTACAATCAATAAATTAAATATTTTAATAAAATAAATTGCATATATTAAAAATAAAACTTAATTTGCACGTATAAATAAAAGAAAAAAAAAGGTTGAGAAAAAAAATCATATATGTATTTATAAATTTGTAATTAACTAATTATTCGATCTATGCTAGAAAGAATTTAATTTATCAATAAATTTTTATAATTATTGTTTAATTTTAATGCAAAAAAATAAAATTTATTTAAAAAAATATTAAAATTACAACTAAACTATTCGGCCCACTAATTATATAAAATTTTACTTTACACGCCGTTTTTGTTAATTAATTTGTAGATAGAATTGAAATGATAAATTGACTTTTAGGAGGAAGATGATATAAAATTTACTTTATCATTTCAATTATTAATATAAAATTCGCTCGCAAAAATGCGTGTAAAAGTTAAACAAGTATAAGATTGGTGGACATAGGTATTATTTAAGTAAAGAGTAGGTCTAGAGTGAAAATTTTCATGTATGAAAATCTATAAATTATAATAAATCTTAAATTATAACCTTTTATTAACCACGAATCCGATTTTAAACTGAAAATAACTGAGCATTAATCACTCAATTTTATCTTTATCTTCATCAATTATAAAATTTAATCAGAATTAAAAAATTTTATGTATAAAAATTTTCATACTAGACTTTGTCAAAAAGTAAAATATGCAAACATTTATCTGTTAGTGGTTAGTGGTTCATTTGGGTTGAAAATGTATTCGTTAGTGGTTCTTCATGTACTTTTCCTTTAAAATATTAAGCATAAAAAAAAGAAAAGGTAAAACGTCATCGTTTAGAGTGCTGGTTCCCACTCCGTCCCCCAAAAATAAAATGACCGTATAAAGTGTGTATAAGCAAATTTCAAACCCTCCATTCACTCATTCCAAAACCCCACGCTACGCAATTCAGATCTTACTATCTTTATCTATAATCTGATGTTTAAATTTCATGTTCACTGCTTTCATTTTGCAGGTATTAGCAATGGCGGTCGCTCAGATGTTGATAGTAGGGTGGATTGCAGGGACCCTGCCGATTATTGTCGCCTCCAGAATCACTGCCTTTCGCAAATTATTGCTTCAATTTGCAGGCCGCGGCAGGATTATGGAATCTTCCACTAGCGTAAGTAATTTTGTGTATAAGTTCAATCAATTTCTGATGGAAAACGAGTTGTTTGAAGATTTTTCGCGCTAGTTCATGCTAACATGGTTATCACTTGAAATTAATTCATTAAATCTTCTTATAGGAGTTGTTTGATTGATATATTTTTTTAAAATAAAATTTAGTCTAGCTAATTAGAAAATTTGCGCTCAAAATGTGAATTGTTATGTCAAAGGAGATTTCATGGTATGCTGTTCTGTATATGTTGTTTGATTTGTATGAGAGAAATCAAACCGTAAGAATATGAATTTCTTCCTTTTCAATAGTTTACTGATCCTTGGTGTTCTGTAAGCGGCTTTAGAATCTGTACCTTCATCATGCATCATATGCAATTAAACCATATAAAAATACAGATAACATTGCAATCAATTCTTGGATATATTATGAACGATCTTGTCATGCTGTTTCAGTATGTGCAGTGAATTGTCTAAATTAAAGTTTGAGCAACATGAAATTCTGCTTAGACCTTAGAGTATCTCATTGCTGCATAATGTGGAATTCAAATATTCTTTTCTTTTCTTGACCTTTCATTACCTTAAATATATCCTGTTGAAGTTAGTTTGATAGTTAACATAGGGAGCCACATTTGTGCCTCCTTGTTTGCAGAAGCTCAGCGTCCAAGAAACTCTTTAGTCACTTTTACATACTGGGGGTTATATGGACGACTTTTTCTACTTGTTTCTACTTGGCTGTATGCTCATAAAAGAGCTCCAATAATTTCTGAGTCAGTGCTATATTCGAGTATAGCTAGCCATTTGACTGGAGTTTCACATGAGTTTTCCTTGCATAAATCCCATTCATCATCAGTGGTAAAATACAAATATGAGATTTGGAATTCTGTGTTTCTGCTTTTTGTTGATGGAAGCTCAAGTTCTGAGAGACGCCTTTTGAGAGTATACACGTATTCAAGTATAGTCCCTCAGCTAGTATGCATATTGTTGGCTATCTCACAGGCCTCTTGTAAGTCTTGCATCTCTACAATGTATGTGTCTTTAATACGAATCATCTTGATATATATAGGCATTCAGAGTCGATGTGCAGAAATAATCATAATTTTCATTACAATCGTAATTGATATCAGATAAAGTCCTATTTTACCCCAAGGCTTTTAGTTAAAGAAGAGAACAATACAGGAAAATTTATCCGCTCTGATCGGTTTCTTTCTGATATTAGTTTCTACACAGCAGCGCCATTATCTCTCTGCTGCAAACACTCTTCGGAGGTGTTCAAATATATGGCAAATTTGTCTGCAGAGTTTATTGTTAAAGGGAAAGATCGAATGCAAGTCGATGAATTCGATTTAATGGGGGTTACGTGAATCCTCTTCTGCAGCTTAAATGGTATGTATGGATTGGCAGCTGTTTTCTTCTGGGGTTGGATTCATCAAGAACGTTGCCACGCCATTCTTGTGAGTTTTATATGTATTTATTTATTTGGCTAAAATATTCTAAAAGTTCTCTAACTTGAGCAAAAGGATAATTAAGATTAATTTTCTCCATGGCGTATTATGCAAGTAACTTTTCTGTTTCTCATTTCTGAAACACGCAGGGCTCTTTAAGGGGAGATAATCAAATGGCTGATCACTATGCGATTCCTCATGGCGACTGGTTTGAGTACATTTCATCTCCGCATTACCTTTCAGAAATTGTAAGTCCATTTTCCTTCAAATGGAACGTCCATTGGTCTTCCTATAAATCGGCAGTATAAGTAAGGAGTAATTTTTTTTTTTTTTTCCGTAGCAATTTCACTTGGTTCTACATCTTATTCTTCCTCATTTTTCTTGGAGGTTATGTATGGCGGTTTTGTGATTGCAAGCGGATTTTCTGATGTCACAATTTGGTTGCTCTTTGGATTCGTGGTAGGTCTTAATTTTGTTGAACATTGAGCAAAGAAAGCAGAATTTCCTTAATCAACATATATAAAAATGAGACACTCTCTTGTAAGACCGTCTCATGTGATAAATCTCAATTCATCAATTAGTTAGAAAGAAAAAGTACTTTGTTTGAAGAAAAGGTGATGTTCATCTTAAAATTCGTCTGATATTATACCATTTCACACAATACTTTGTTTGAAGAAAAGCTGATGTTCCACTATTGTGGTAATACTTGGATTGTTTGCAGGTGGCAAATCTTTCATTTGCGGCTGTTGAAACACACAAGTGGTACCTTGGTAAATTTGACAACTATCCCAGAAATCGCTATGCAATCATTCCTTTTGTTTGCTAATGTTAAACTATTTGTATAGCTTGCTTATGTATATTATTCTCAAAAGTTGTTGAATTACCGATATTATTTGAATAAAGGGTTGGTCTCTTTGGAAAAATTATAACCGTGCAAATAGGCTAAATTAGATAAATAGACATTTCGCATTTACCCATAGTTTGCAGGTCATAATGCAAAAAATCGTAAATTAAACATCAAATGAAATTTACAAATTACAAATGTAATATGATATTAGTGATAGATGTACCACATTTTATTAAGTTTATACCACCATTAATTCATATTGTACCGCATTTTATTTACATGTCACCAATTCACCATTAATTCACTTTGTATCCCACTTTATTAAGCTTGTTGCTAAGTTTTAAATTGTTCTTTTCAACTAAAAAGAATAACGGTTCCCGGGGCACTAGTAGATAGAAGGAGGTGGTATAGCACCTTCCAGAAGCAATAGCTAACCCTAAGTAGTAAAAAATGGCAGTAAGGTCTTACTTGTGAGATTGACTAATACTGAAACATGCTCCCATTGGCTGTGAGCCGCTGGAGAAGAAAGAGCCAAGTGAGAAGGTAACAACTGAAAACGTGCAAGAGAGAGGGCTTCATGAGGATGTCGGCCGGTTGATCCAATATGTCGAATATCGAGTTGACACCGTTGAACCTTCTCTCATAAGAAATGGACATCGATCTCAATATGTTTAGACCGGCCTGAAAAGTAGTATTGAACGCCAAGGTGATGGCCCCTTGATTATCACACCACAGTAAAGAAGTCTCGAGCAGCGAATTTGGAGCAGAGAGCGAATCCATAAGAGGTCCGTAGTTGCAAGTGACAATGACCTGTATTCCGCCTCTGTAGAGCTCCGAGCAACAACATGTTGCTTGCGTGAACACCAGGACAACAAATTTCCTCCAAGAAATATACAAAACTCGCAAGTACTTCGACGATCATCCAAGTTTGAAGCAGAAGTCAGCATCTGCATAACCCTTCGAACAAAATTTAGAAATAGGAGTAAAAGTTAGTGTACCTTTTAGATATCGCAGCACCCGTTTACAAGCTTTCCACTGAATTTGTGTTGATGTTGCAAGAACTGACTAAGTTTGTTAACAACAAAAGAAATATCAGGGCGAGTGAGAGTGAGGTATTGGAGTGCTCCCACACAATGCTCCGATAGAGAGTCGGTTGATCGAAGGAAGGACTATCAGAAGAAGAGAGTCTGAGACTCGGACAAGAAGGACTGGGACATGAGGTTCTGTGATCAAGATTAGTGCGAATGAGCAGATCTCGAATGTATTTAGTTTGAGTAAGAGTAATGGATTTGGGTGTGACATGCGCCTCAATCCCAGATGCTTTAAAGAAAATTTCAGATTTAGAGCAGTAATGAGAGAATCCACAAAAGAAGCAGCATCCCCGTAATTAAAAATATCATCCACATACCCCGAATGTAATGAAAAAGACAATGATCCGATGATGAATGAGTAAAACCCGAATGTATGAGAAAGGCTTTTAGAGTATCATACCAAGCCTTCGGGGCTTGTTTCAATCCATATAAGGCCTTTTTCAATCGACAAACATGAGTAGGCTTGAGAGGATCACAAAAGCCCTTCGGCTGATCTATATAAACAACCTCATTCAATGCTCCATTCAAAAAAAAGCATTGTTAATATCAACTTGTTGAACCAACCAGCCCCGAGTAATTGCCAAAGAAAACATAATTCTGAGAGTAATGGGACTGAAAGTCTGAAAGAAATCCACTCCCCCATTTTGCTGAAAACCACGAGCAACCAACCGGGCCTTGTACCGTGTACTTTACCCGAAAAATCCACAATGATATTCATGTTCTCTGATCTAGAACAAGTTCCCAAGTCTCATTCCGTTGTAATGCATCATATTCATCAACCGTGGTCTTCTTCCAGGCTGGAACACTGAGAGCCTCAGTAACAGTATAAGATTCAGGATTCGAAGTAGAGATCGATGTGATACACTTTTAGGTTTGGAGGACCAGTTTTGGATCTTGTGAGCATTGGATGAGGAAGGGTATAAGGTGGAAATGGAACAACAGGAGGGGAGAAGATTGGAGTTGGAGAGAGGTATTAGTATTAGTATTAGTATGAGCAGGAAAAAAAAGTATTAGGTGAAGTAGAATGAGGGGAAGAATGAGAGGTTGTAGTATCAGATGAATGTAGAGGTGTCACGGACCTCAGAATTGATGGAGGACAAGGCATAGCACCTGGAACCTAGTAGTAAACTAACTTTAATTACTACGCACTAATTTACACGTGGCAGTAAGGTCTCACTTGTGAGATTCACTAATACAACACACTATACCCCACAATTAATTCACCTCTGCCACACTTTATTTAAACACATAACACCATCAATTCACCTCTCTCTACCACACTTTATTTAAACACATACCACCATCAATTCACCTTACAATTAATTCACCTCTCTCTATCACACTTTATTTAAGCACGTACCATAATCAATTCACCATATACCGTGTTTTATTAAGCTTGTACAATTATATCACATTTTATTTTACATGTACCACTATTAATCCACCTAAATCCATTAATGGTATTTGAGAGCTTTGATATACCCTTAATGGAAATAGAAGTAATTGATTATCTTACTTTCCATTACCTAATTTCACTAATGTAATCATTTATTCTACCCTCTTTAAATGATATATATTGTTGATTTTCTAACCAAACAGTAACAATGCAATCAATAACTCATAGTGATTGACTATTCAATGATACTCATTACCATGCTGGGCTCTTATATTTTTTTTTTCTTGCAAAGAATTCAGCTAGATTCTCTTATAATAATTATGGTTCATCTCTTATTATATGTTTTTCAATGCACATAAAATGAATACTATTTGCAAGTTCCATTTTTTTTCCCAAAAATTCCAATACTCTCCAAGTGTATTTATTATATATGGTACTATTTCATGCACATAATATTAATAACATTAACATTAAAAAAATGAGATTATAGATCAATTCACATAATATGTGTATGTATCAATTGCTTAGTCAAATAAATTAAAGCTAGACTGGACATACTGGTATTTGAGATATTTAAGAATAAATATTAAAGTATCTTTTGTAAATGTATAGCAATCTCAATTCCTGGTCCCGTGACATAAATACACAAGATGAACTTAAGTTGCATGGCTGTTTTTCAAAGATATCGTTCAGTGAAGTGAAGAGGCAGAGTATGCAGTTATATTATTACATCATCATATTCTATAATTGTGAGAATAATGACAACAAAAAAATATGGGCATAGTAGTTGCTATTAAAAACCCAATCTTATCTCTACTAGCTATTAAAACCTCCCCTTCATATATAGCAAACATACAAGAAAAATGAATTTCCACATTACAATAGCAAACATGAATTTCCACATTACAATAGTACTCGTCGATTAATGCGTCATGGAGCACGATTTAACGCCGTAGAAACGAGGACTCCTTTCATCCCCATCGTTCGATTGGATCGCCTTGATTGCGTGGTACGTATCCCTCTTTCTAATTTTGATGTCCCGCTGTGTGTTTTAGCATGTTGTACTCGTGAATAATGTGTTGTGCAAGACAAATATACTAATATTAATGCAGATGCACTGATGAGCGATTATGCGTAGAAAAAAATTATATTTTTGTGAATTCAAAATCATGCAGCTTCAGCTTTTGGAAGAGAAGCGTAGCTTGTCAAAAGTAGATAAATGTGGAGGTGAAAGCAACATTAATGCTTGCAAAAGTCTTTCCTCTGCTCTAGAGGAAGTCCAACACAAAGGCATACTTTTGGAGAGACTCACTCTTCTAGAGAAACGAGTGCTAGAGGTACTTATAATAAATAAATAAAACAATAATAAAGACTTTTTTTGCATTGTGACTCAATTTTGATTAGAGGTTGATTCCTTCGTCCCACTTTCCCACCCGACCCTTATTTGAGTGGAAGACCGCGCTCAATACCCTTTTAGAAACAAATTTAGAGTTATAAGGTGGATTGATGATTTAAATGGAAAGTATTTGAAACTTGGTCAAGACTAAATAACTACTAACAATCAACTAACTTTGCCCGATAAAAAAAAAATTGATTTCTTCGTGTTAATAAAACAAAAATATAATAATAAGTTAGTTTATACTACGTAGCATTAGATTATAGGTTGAACATGGAGTTATACTTTTTAATATATAATTAATATTTTTCATCATATGATCGAGCTTATATTTATATTTTGTCACATGAATTAATATTTTTCGACAATTTATATTTATGATTCGTGCAAAATAAAAAAATATATATAGCTAGCTTGATTGAAAATAATTAGTCGAAATTATACACTAGTTGTATAGCACAATTGATGTGTCGAAGTGCTGCTCTATTTTATTTTTCTTTCCCCAGTCAAGAAAACTTATGTAATTCGCTCAGAAAAGCAATTATTAGTAGGAAGTCCAACTACAGAGTATGATGAATAATCCATTGATGTGTAAGTGTTACTCCAATTCAATTCGTGTTTTCTGAATAAATAAGGCAATGAATTAAAATTAAAATGAATTAACACTAGTTTACTCGAGTTGCATTAGTCTAGTCTTCTAATTATATTCTTATATATGTGGTCATTTTTATCCGTGCATGTAATTTTGTACATTTGGAAATATTAATATAACTGGTACATAAATGAAATATAGATAGGAAACGTAATATCTCGTATATATATGTCGTACTAATATAATAGTCCTTGCAGTTGAGCCTGGAAATTAATGAAGGCAACACATCGAGATCCAGCTCTTCAACAGTTGGTGTCAAAAAATCAATTTCCAACAGGAAAGATGAGTTTGGAATAAAAGACGCTACTAAAGAAATTCATCAAGTAACACTCTTTTATATTTTGGCAGGGGGCAGAAGTAGGAAATCGCTAGGCGGTCGACTTTTTTTTTTTAATTACAAAATAAATTGACATAAATCCTTTTTGCAATTTGCCTAGATCCTTTCTCGACCGCCTAAATCCGCCTAGTAGTGAAAATATTTTTTCTCGCCGATTTTGTCAAAATCGGAAGTGCCGCCTTTTATTTCTCGCAACCATGAGTTTTGGTGCTTAATTATTTATTTTGTACACTTGCAAATTTCATTTAAAAAAAATATCATCCAATATATTTTTTCTGGTAAAATTGTCACTCAAATAATTTTCTGGACCTAAATACCTTTCTTTTTGTGTGACTCTAGTACACGAACCGTAATGCAACTCTCACACACGTGCTAAGGGTCGCACAAAGAAAAAGAGTATTTAGGACTGAAAAAAATATTTTGAGTGGTAATTTTGTCAAAAAAAATATATATTTAGTGACATTATTTTAAGAATGTAAACTTGAAAGTGACATTTTACTTAATTTGCCTTTATGATTTCATGTTATGTTTCACTTCCATAGCGAAAAGAGATAACTTGTACTTATAATCGAACTCGTTATGTAGGAGAGAGCTTCTTCTACAGATGGATTTTTGAGGGAAAAAAGAGCTCAGCACAAAAGCAAAGGCCATGAAAAAGAAATCCCAGAAAAAGTGGCTATGGTTGCTCCGACTTAATTGCTAATCATGAATTATGATTTTGTAATTTTGCAAATGAAAAATAAATATTGTATCTAATAAAATCCATCAGATTTAGCATTGTTATACCATGAATCTATTGGGTACACTTCTATTAACCAAGTTCAACATTGCTATACCATGAAATCTTTTAAAGACATTCTCATAATTGTCGGGTTCACGAACTTTACTTTTCAAAGTAACATATTTTAACATAAGATATATAAAGTTTTAAAATAAGAAGTACTACTGTATAAAAATTGTTAAATTTTATATGTTCTTTTCAACACCACTAAACAATGATACTTTATACACTAAGCAGTATTGTTCCGTATATAAAACAGTGTACCTAATTCACCATAAAACTTTCATCAACCAGGTTGATGGAAATTTATGTCAAATTTATTTCCATTCTACTAAAGAAAAAGAAAAAATAAATAATCATTAAACTGCTGTATCTCTCTATATAAAACAAATATTGACAATAAACAGCAGCTGTTATAACTTATGTATGAAGGGTTTACAAAAAACAGCAGGAAAACAACACCCAACTAATAGCTGTTTATTACATCCCCACTCCCATCAGAACATTGAAACTAATATTTAAATACAGAAGTTACACAGCTATGTTAGATAATATTATATCAAAAGACTGCAAAAACCAGCATTGTACTAGCAGTAGAGGCATAGAGCATCCGAGAAAGGGCACCTAATAAACTCCCTATAGTTCGACTGACCAAATTCTAATCTCAGAGTCTGCTTTCCAATGCACAAAAACCTGTACTTCATTTCCTATCTTATTCAGGCAGCATATGACGGGCCCACACACAATGGACATGGTGGGTCTTGGATATCTTGGTGGCGCGTTTTCTGTTCAAGGCAATCCGCATGATAAGCATGACCGCAAACTAAAACTGCCACGACTGAAAGATCATTGGACAAGAGAGAATTCTGGAAAAAGAAAGGATGTTTCCTCAGACGCTTCTGACATATCCTGCATTCCATTTTACTTAACATCTCCCGATACTGTATTGTTCTGCGTATGAAGTTGACCTTATCCTCTCGGTTTTTGGAATGTCCTCTCTGAAACTCATCACATAAAAGTAAGAAAGAGATGATATATTTCAAGTATGTGGAAGAATTCTAACATTATTTTTAAAGGCCTCATTATCTAGAGTAGCACTTCACCGCATCAAGCAGTCAAAAAAGTATTAGTTCATATGATGAAAGGTATAAGTTGTATATTGAAAAAGTACTAATACTGATCATCCTACAAACTAATACTTTTTTTATATGAACTAATATTTTTCTGCATATGAATAGTACTTCTCATTATATATTTCAGTGTTTTTTGTGAATGAGTCAAACTCTAGTCAAAATTGCACTAATTGCATGGTGCAACTGGTGCGTAGAAGTTTTTGCACATTATCTAATGTTGATTTAAATACTTTAATATTAAGAAAAACTGTCGCAGGTGAAGCGTACAAGATATATAAAAAGAGATTTGGTTTTTTCTTGTGTATTTTTCAATAAAAAATAATCCAGTATCCCACCCTAATAACAATGCAGATAAGTCTTTAAATACTAGGAAGAATATGACTAGAAATCAAAGTAAAACTCCTACCAACTAAAGAAATCTAATAAAGGAAACAACCCAAACAAAGAATAAATATAAGAAATAACAAGATACAAAACAAAAGGAGTATTAATTAGACATATTCTGGATGATAATTGGACTCCCATCGCCATCATATACTCATCAGAATGCAGATATAAAGAAGAATAAAAAAGAAGAGTATACCTCTATATGGGAGAAAGGTCTTTACTTTCTGATTTGAAGGCCAACTTAGAGTCATATATAGCATAACCCTTAGAGCTAGAAGGAGACGATCAGAATAGTTAGTAGAGCTTAGCCTTGAGTAATGACGCCCAAAGGGATGACAGGAATGCCTCAATAATATTCGGTGGCTGGAACTATGGCTCTGATTAAGAGGTGTATGTCCTGGTGATTTTTTATGAGAACCATCTGTAGCATCCATTTTTAGGGCACGTGTTTGGGTGTTCTCAGCTTGGCCAGAAGATTTCTGGGATAAAATATATTAAATGTACAAATGAGAATGAGGGAGAGGGCGAAAAGGTAAGTGGAAAATGAACCTGTTCAGACTGTAGATCCACTTGAGGTGCACAAGGTTTGATATCTGAAAATTCATGGATAAAAATAATCAGAGTGAAGTTAAAACAATAATGTAACATGATTCAGCCACAGATTCTAGTAGATGGAGGTAGAATCGAGGTAATAACTTAATAATTTGTGAAAAGAAAAGAAAAGATATATGCTATTTAAGAACAAAGGGGCAGAAACTGAAGCTGTGTATGCATGAGAGAAATAACGTCTGTGATATAGCTTGAATGAAGATTTTAGAGAAGATAGAAATCCAAAAAATCACAAGAATTTTGTATTACTCAAGAAAGTGGCCTAAGATTTGAATGTCGTGAGTTTTATCAATCTAAAACAACCACAAAAAGAGCATAGAAGTAAGGAAATAGTGAACAATCCAGAACATTAAAAGGCAGAGATGGAATACTCTCAAAATGAATTATCTGTCTTTGGGTCGAATTTTGACAAAATAGCAATACCACGATTAGAAAAAGTGCATAAAATGTTCAGCAGATGAAAATTTAATCACCGCAACATAATTCTACGAAAAAGAACAATCAAATGTTCTTGAAATCAGCATCTTCATAAAATTTATCGCTCATTCTATGAACGTTGGCATCTGCTAGCATTTATATGTTAAACGTGTCTATCGCCTATGGATAAAGATTCAAAGACTTTATACGAAGCAAATCATAAAACCCTTGCTGACATGTACTTTGATCTGAAGACGTTAATCTTGAAAATGACCAAACAATCAACCCCTTATAAACTTTTTCAGTCCATGCATGAAACATATAGCTGAAATTCATAATTCAAATATAACCACATTATGCTGGCTTTCACCCGTAAACCCGGCACTTCTAATAGAAGAAATCAGAAATGAAAGATTGGATATGAAAGTCTCTGATTCTTACTTAAGACCATGAACTCAAATCATACCACAAGCTGCTTACAGCTTACTAAAACAAAAAAGGGAAAAAATGATCAATAAAACGATACCTACAGCTCTACTATCCTTAATAGGAAATCTAAATCATGCTTCCTCAAGTTTTGAACGTTCCCAAAACACTCTTTAGCATCATTAAACCTCTATCAAAATAAATGCAACACAGTTCTACATTAACTCAATAAACTTGAAACTAAACAGTACTAAATACTACTGCAGAAACTTAAAAGCTTCAAGCCAACCACAGCGGAACACAGAGACAACTAGCCACACAATTTACACAACTACATACAATCCAAATCTCCTATTAAGATAAGGAAGCACAGCATCAATCCATGCATATATGGCATTGATAAAAAACCTAGCAAACGAGAGGATAAAACCTACAAATTTTAACCATAGTCACTGACACGTGTTCGATTATAAGCTAAACTAATATCTTGATCACAAAATTAAGCAAAGCAACAGTTGGCACCCACATTAAAGCATTAAGCAACGAAACCCTAGAATTGATCATCCAATTACCCAATAATTTTTGCAATTAAGAAAAAAACAAAAATTTCCTTCGAGCAATAACAATAGATCATCCAAATTCCGCAAAAATTGAAATTACCGACTAAAATTACCCAGTAGAAGAAGATTGAGGAAGAAATTACCTGAATGTGGTGGGATTTTGTTGATATCAACCCTTCTTTTTCTTTTTCCCATTATGTTTAAATATTAAATTTAGGAAAAGTAAATATACGAAAAGAATTAAGAGGGTTTAGGGTGATGGATGGTTTAAGGGGGAAATGGAAATGAAAGGTGGAGCGAGGATAAAGCAGGGAGAAACGGAGGTGCCAATCAAGAAAAATCTAGCAAAGGGGAAACCAGAGAGAGAGCATTTGGGGAAATTTAACCAAAGGAGACGAAAAGGCGAAAAATGTATATCCGATTTGTGTTGTATTCACATTTCACATTCATTGCAGTTTATTTTTTACAGAGTTACTAAATTAAAATAACACTAGGTTGCGTATACATGAATGTTAAGTCTAAGTTTAAATGCAATAAGTTACATGATTTTTTAAAATATATTATAAAGTACACGTGTATATACCCGTATAATAATGTAGATTTTTTTCCAATTGAGAATGTAAAAATGAAAATTGTTGGTTCAATACTTAACCCGTTTATGTGTTTTTTTTAAACCGTGTTTTGTATATATGTGTTGTATAATTTAATTATATTTTTAAAATATACTGTATAATTTATTTATATCGAAATTATTTTTATTAATATAAATTGTTTGTTTAATTACAAACATGTTGCATATTTTAAAAATTCAGTTGAATTGCAAAAGATACTTGCTATTTCTCAAATAATGAAAAAAATAATGAAAACAGTGAATTACCTTCCAGTTTTAATACATAATTTTATTTGGAGAAATTCTTGTGTAAGACTATTATAATATGTGATGGTCTTTATTTTAGTATTTTTTTTTTTTTTTTTTCAATTAAATAGATTTTTTAACATAATCAATTCTGATAATTCCTTCTACCATCGGACAAGTGGCAAGATCATTTCATCTCATTTTACCGAATCTAATCACCACAAAGAGGAAGACCAAAAACCGCAACCCAACAACAAGGAACACCTTTTCACAAGAGAGAGAGATCACCACAAGAGGGATAATATTCCCTCTCAGGTATCTCGAACCCGGACCTCAGTCTCGAATGGTGGATTGTTTCTAACCACTCGAATTATCCACAATTGACATCATTTTTTTTTTTATATATATGATTGGTTTGTGGTTCGGGATGACATATATTATACCGCATCTTAGTATCGTGTATCTTTGATATCATATCAGAATTTAGGGCATATGAAAATTCATACCTTATCATATCGAAAATTTCGGTATGTTAAAATCACATATCATATACCATAATCAATTTTTAGATTATACCCCATCTTTATTTAATCATACAAAATGATGATATCCGCTTCATACCGAAAATTCGACATACTGCTCATACCTTGATAAACACAGATTTTATGAATAATAATCTATCTTAACAACATATATCTTAAATATGTATTTTATGAATAATAATCTATCTTAAAATAATAAAATATATTATATATTTTTAAAATATGGTACGATATATATTGAATATCGAAAATATTTTGGTATACCAATATAAACCAAAATATTTTTTGTATACTAATATCTTAGAACTTTCAAAATATTTATCTTTTTATCGTCTTAGAAAGTATACCGAAAATTTCTTTAAATTTAATATTTTCTGGTACGATAAGCTCGGTATATCGATATATTCAGTATATTTTGCACCCCTATTAGTGGTGCATAATCTCATCGACGATATAATATGATAAATGAAATATATCTAATTTATGAAATTGTCTCATATCAGATGACACAATTTTCGTGGGGGCAGCTTGTGAGTCAAACGTGGAAATCATGAAATAAATTTTGAGAAATTTCGAACTTCTATCCCGACTCAAGGTCAATTTTGATAAGTGCAGTGTCATTGGAGTCAATGTTGACAGGGGTAGGCTGGAGTCGATGGCAAACAATCTCAGTTGTGTGGTTGGTGACATTCCTTCTCGTACTTGGGCGTTAGGTGGAATTTGTCCTTATAGTTCGGCGAGTGGAGTGGCTTGTTTTTGAAATTTATGCAAGAGGTTGAAAGCGTAGGGAAGACCCAGAAAATCTCTCTTGGGGATGAATTACTCTGTTAAAATCGGTTCTATCTTCGTTTGCCAATCTACCACTTTTTTTTTTTACCTTACCTAAAATTACCCCAGGTGCTCTTACTTGACATAATTTCTTATGGGGGGGGGGTATGATGATAACAACAAAACTCCATGGATAAAATGAAAATCGGGTTTGCAATTGAAGTCTATGGGGGCTTGGGATTAGGGAATTGGGGGCTTTCAATAGAGTGTTGTTAGGAAAATGGGTGTGGAGGTATTTGGTGGAGGGAGTAGTTTGTGGGTGAGGGTGTTGAAGTCTTTGTATGGGAAGTTGGAGGTTAAAGAGTCTGGGTATATCACTATGGGTAGAGAAAGTAGATGGTCTAGTTGGTGGAAGGATGTTATTGATAATATTTACGGTGAGGGAGGCGTTGGTTGTTGTAACACTTAGAGAGGAATAGGAGATGGAGGGATATTGATTTTTGGAAGAGTGTGTGTGGGAATTGAATTATGCGTTGAAAAGTACATTTCCTAGACTTTTTCATTGTGTCCCCATCGAGAGGGTCGATGAGGGTATGTTTGTTTGGATTTAAGTGCGGAGGAGGTCATGACTTGAAATCCCATAGATTTAAAAAAAAAACTCGATGAATAGTAAAAATATGTGTTTATTTTGGGATTTTGATAGGATGAGATTTTTTGTTTTATGTCAAATCAATATGAAATAGTGATTAATGTAGTATTATTATATTGTATTGTGTGAGAAAAAAAAATAGGAGAGAGAATAAGTTGGGTGGAAGAAAAATGGTGATATGATTGTATTGAATTTTGTGAAAATAGGTGTATAGGTGTATTTTATAGGAGTAGATTTAAAAGCTGGATGTGAAAATCTCCAACTAGTATGTGACTTGGATCGCAAAATTCTAAGTCCATCCGGGTGAGTCCCGAAACAAACATACCCTAAGGGACATGGGAGAGTGGATGAATGGGGTGTGGGTGTGGAAATGGAATTGGAGAAGAACTGTCACGACCACCCTTATTTAACCCCACACAATATTAATATAATTATAATTTAACTTGTAAACCTGCTATAATTTTTTTTTCTTTTCTAACGGACATTATGACATCACCACCACTTCACACCCAACATATCTTGTTCGCATTTATATACATATATATATATATATACACACACCCAACAAATACCAATAAACCGGTCATCCAAACTCAAACCCCATATCAACACAATAACAATTCACAATCAAACTTCAAGCAAACACACATTAGTACGTACCAGCCCTAATAACATGACATCAAATAACACATATCCCCAAAAGAGAGAGAATATAAAAAAACGGAAGCAACATAAGCCACGGTATGCCTAATAGGTCGTCATCTATGTACACAACCACTCAAAACCTGCAGAAGCTCCACAGCTTGTCCAGTAACGTCAGCTCATCACATCTCATTAGAATTACCTACAATGCATAAACTAGGTGAGACATATAAATCTCAGTAAACAGAAATTATGCATGATGTCATGAATCTTTGAAAATCCTCCCCATGCACTCTCTTTTAAAATCACCAATTTATTTGTGAAACACTCAATTAGGCTCCTGACACACTGTTATACACCGGACCGAGCTCATCACATATAAATAATCAAATTGCCAATATAAATATCACATAAGTATGATCCAGACGTGAGGCCCATCCTCTTGTGGCCCAATAGGGGTTCTCCTCGCACGTACGCCCCCTATGTCCACCAAGAAGTCATCCCTCCACGTCGAATCATAATGGTGCAGTCCGAGGATCCGCCCTCTA
This sequence comes from Stenogyne calaminthoides, assembly GCA_037126765.1. Lineage (NCBI taxonomy): Eukaryota > Viridiplantae > Streptophyta > Magnoliopsida > Lamiales > Lamiaceae > Stenogyne > Stenogyne calaminthoides. The sequence continues at coordinate 6,868,744 of JBBCBC010000027.1, read as the reverse complement.
ACGGCCCAGCGAGGTCCATCACCAAACTCGACCCCCTGTCCGCTTAAGAAGTCCCCTCACTGAACACCCATTCAACATATCACAAATACTTGATAAGGGTTCTCCTCGCACGTACGCCCCTTATCATATAAAACGCCCCACAAGGGTTCTTCTCGCATGTACGCCCCTTGTGTTTCCAATGTATAACCAGTGGCCAAAACACACACATCATCTGCTCAAATATCATCTCATGATAATGCATGGTATGCATGATGCAATGCAATGCAACACAACACAAGATATCTCACAATTCACATAACGCCGAACTCACAGGTTCGATTCATATAAAATATCGAGCTCACAAGCTCCTTCCACGATAACTACTGAATATAAATCAAATATCATAATCCACGTAATCTTCACTTATTATCAATTAAACACATATAATTCACAAAATATTATGTTTATGCATTGTAGTTGCAAATGAATCCGACGAATGACAGTACTCGAACCCTATAATCACTCTCCCACTATTAATTCTCAAGTTGCGCAAGTGATGGTACAACGAACTCCTTGGCGACTTCGCAAGCTTCCTGAGGAGATCATTTAGAGATGAAATACACTAATCAATTTATTGGAACATATTGGCTGACTGGGAAGTCCTCCATATCGTCCCCTTTGTATCTATTCTCTATTTTTTTTTCTTTTTGTTGGATAAACTAGCGAATATTAGTTCTTGGTGTATGTATATATCTCCTACGTGAAAAGTTGAAATGCATAAATTCCCACAAACCTCCTCTTACTTCATCAGCAAGCTTATTATTATTATTATTATTATTATTATTATTATTATTATTATTATTATTATTATTATTATTATTATTATTATTATTATTATTATTATTATTATTATTATTATTATTATGTCTTACTTTAGTATATTGCATGCAATGATGTAGGTACATGCACACCTCGTGCATTTGTATATTATGGAATTATGAGTTATATATGACGTGTATACTCTGTTGGGAAAATTCATTTGCCAGTATCTATTGGAAAAATCTTGTAAACACAAATTTAAATTAACAATTATTACTAGCATGAATTTACTTAAGTGAATTCAAATAATAATTACGCCAACAACGACATGCAAAGAAAATCACGTAAAAAGTCCTAGCATGCGGAATTTCTAGGAGTTTACGTAAACGTACCTGTTGGAGAGACGGTCTGAGACAGGCAAGATCAGGTAACAGCTACCAACCAAAAGTACTTCTCAAGTATTCCCACAGTCCTCGCTCAATAACCCGGTGGGAGGTTCTCCAATGAAGTGATGAACGATTTATAAAAAAAGGAAAAAATAAAATTGTTGCACCACCTTTGTGGATTTCTAATATTTCCAACACATGAAATTGGTGTGGGATGAATGAATTCATCCCCTATTTATAAGAGGGGTTTTCGAAAATTTTGGGTCCCAAAATTAGGGTTGGAAAGATCTTTTTCATGTTCTCCAAGAAATCTTGAATATATCTCATATATTCTTCTTTCCATGTGTATTTTTCCACAAAAATCTCACACCCTTATTTTCCCAATAATTTCGAAAATTTCAAATAAAGAATTGCAAGATTGGATCTTTCTTGAATTTATGAGATATTCTTGTATTCCAAAAATACATATCTTTCTCCATAAAATCTTTCCAAGAAAATCTTTATTCCCTTTCTTATACTCATTATTTTTTAAAATCCCATAAAGAAAGGCCAAGTGGGAGATTTTCTTGAATTTATGAGATAATCTTATATTCCAAGAATACTTATATCCTTTCCATAAAATCTTTTCAAGAAAAATTCTTCTCCCTCTTTTTCTCTATTTTTTCGAAAATTTGAAGAAATATTAGGCAACAAAATTTATTCTATTTTAAGCACCTTTTATTTATTGGACTATAATTTGGGCTACTTGAGGGGCCTTTAAGAGAATTAAGATGGACCTTCCAATGGACTTCTGAATTCCAATATTGAGCCACAATATAATTCAGCCCCTTAATATTAATTAATACCACTATATAATTAATATTGCACTATCTAATCTTAACCCATATTACGGTAATATGGCTCCCGGTTATTATTTTCCGTGTTTAAGATTATTTAGTCCACTAATTAATTAAGTCACTGAAAAGCTTTATTAATTAATATCTTTGGCCTTGAGTAAGGACAACTCAACTTTATTATCCATACCTAAAAATTAATTCCACTTGCAAGATTTGATATGATAAAGGTTCCGGCCCACCAAAGGGACCAATCACGCAAAGACTTTTGCAAGCACTGCGATTCTCTGTAGATATCTTAGCAACCGTCGTACAATTAATATTATTGCCCAAGATATAGGGTATCAAGTCTCAATGATTCTCTTCCCATTTATAAGTCAAAACAATAATTACTAATCGCATACGGTCCTTATTAAGTGTAGATTAAGAAATCAACAACCATCGAGGTCTAACTCTTCATCCCTTAAGTCGGTCTTGAATGAGTTTATCCTCTCAGAGGGTCCACTTCAAAGACATCAAATGCACTAGTGTAATCTCTTGGTCAAGACAAGTCAATCTGGACTTACACATCAACTTCTACCAATAGACTGCTTCAAGTCTATCTAAGTTAATGAAACACGCACTAGTTCACAAGGATCCGTTAACGTGATCTTCGTGATCGATATCACCACGTTAACTACAATGTAACATGTGCTTTATGAACGGTTTGGAATAAATATATATAACATTCAATCATATTTAAAGCAACAGTGATAAATAATTTATTTCAGTTAATAAGTGTTTAATACATAGGTTATACAAAGTAAAAGCATACTTTCACGTATAACCCCAACATACTCATAATCTCAATTAATTTATAACCTCATAGATTTATTTACAATTTTACATTTCAATTAAATTTTATTAATCATTAAGTTATTTACACTTAGTGTATACAACAATCAAACAATTAATAATGTGCACTCAAATATCACTAAACTCCAATAAATTATGTAAGGGTTGTCTCACCACTAATCACGTATGAGCATAATAAATAATTCACCTTTAAAACAATTACATGCATGATAAATAATACAAAATCCTCAATACGACATGAATAACATCATCACATAAATAATATAAAATGTACAAACTGCATGAAATATATTAACCGAATAATAGTATCAAAAGCGCGGGTATTACACGAGCGTTATTCGATAGGAAAAAATCTGCACTAAATGATCTTTTGGATGTCATAAACAGGTACCCATTACAAGAGCATACTAGAGACGGGTGGAGATGGAAGCAGAACCGGGATGACAACTTTGTCACGAAAAAAGGCGTACTTTCTACTCAGAGCGGACAATGGTGAAGACGGGATGGGCAAAGACGGTTCATATGTGTTCTCAAAGGTTTGGAACAACATCACACCAATTAGAGCATTGACAATGGCTTGGAGATTACTTTGGGATAGACTGCCTACAAGAATAAATCTTCAGACTAGGCACATTTTACAATAAAATTCGACAACAGAATGTTCACTTTGTAAGCAAAATTCCGAAACAGCTGCTCATCTTTTCTTTGATTGTTCGAAATCCATGGTGGTATAGAAATCTTGTTTCAATTGCCTTGATATCCCCATGGAATTACCGAACAAAATCCATGAACATTTCATGACAACGTCAGGTATGCTAACCGGAAAAATAGGAAACAAGATTGTCATTGGACTGTGGATATGTGTGGTTTGATTAATTTGGAAAAAGAGAAATGAGTTACTCTTTGAAGATAAATTTTTTGATGAGGCGAAAGTGATAGAAGAATTAAAAGGGCGACTTTGGAGCTGGTGTTCTACCAAATATGCGAATTTGTATAATTATTCCTTTAATGAATGGCTAGAGAATCCTAAAAAACTCTTAGATTGTTAAATTATTTCAAGCTCTATGTATTGAGTACCCCTTGTGCACCTATTATTTTATTAATATTATTCTCTTTTGGCTGACCAAAAAAAATTGTATAAACTACATACTATGAATAAGTTTAATCCGAAATTTACTCTTTAAAGAATAATAAAAGAAAATACGTGTATCAATTAACTCTCAATTTTTTCAATCATAACATCAATCATATTTTTTACATTTAACACACCGTCATTATATGTGCCTTGACGAGACAATCTAATATCCTACCACCATAAATCGAGATTGAAAAGTGTGACAATCATAATTTCAAGTCTTGATTCACAACAATTGTAGCAGTGTTCAGTGAATGGTAAACTAGATGGTAGATATTAGGTGATATATTTGGTCAAGATGATTTTTGTTTCGATCAAGTTCGTCGAGAGGAATTTAATGATGGTTTGTGATTTTTTTTTTGTAAGGTAATATTTGTAATTGCAAATTCACCTTAAATTAATGAGTTTTTTTTAACCATCTTAAATCAAATTAAATGGGTCAAAAATATTAATTAGAATTATATCTTACCAATAATCTCATACAAGACCACTCATATTATGATTTAAGATCGCATCTTTTTTTTTTATGGTTTTATATTTAGCTTAAATAGCGACTAATTTAGGAATCATAATCTATTGTAAATTAGTGGGGGGGCCATTTTAAATTTGAACTGATTTATATAAAAAATTGATCGCATTTTAAAGGGAGATCAAAGAGTATACTATTAAGTTTCAAGCCTCATTTCTTTAATCAGAAAGAACAAGATCATAAGCTTTGTTCTTCCTCTTTATTCTTTCACGTGATAGAGAATTTTCATCGTCGTGATTCCCGCAATCTCCCTCTTAATTCTTTCTGGTGACTATTTGATCTACAATTTTCTCCTGATGCCTTTTTTTTGTTCTTCTTGATTAGACATCTATTAAAAAAACATAAATCATACCTACAGAATAAATGGTAAATGTGACATAAATAGTTAAGAATATAAAAAATTAATGATAAAATATTCAATTAATAAATATATAAAAGAATTTGTTAAATAAATATACATAAATACTATTTCGGTTAGTTCATTAGTGGCCGACCAAAAAATTAAAATATTTAGTTTTTTTTATTTTAAAAATCGAGTCAGTATTTCAATAAAATTAATCAAACATAATTAACCGAATAATGTCAGCTCGGTTTAAAAAATCAATTATTTTGATATTTCGTTTAGTGAGACTTTTGATAGAGTTCCAATATTGGATTCTCAAAATATATACCATCAAAGACAAAATAATTGTATTGAACTAGTCCAGCTCACTAAAAAGGAAAAAGAAAAAAGGATAAAAAAGAAAGAGGATTGATTGATAATTTGCTATGGAATAGCTCTCACCCTCAGTATATATTGGGGAGGCACACTTTCGTTACGTGGGATGATTTCATGGGGAGACTATATATAATTTGCACATTAATATTTAAACATTAAAAAAAAAAGAGCGTTGATTTACAATATGTTACACCTAGTGAAATTTCATGTATAAGATCATCTTGCATAAATTTTTATACTAATTTAAGGCAAAATATAGGATGAACAAGTTTCACGGTGAAACTGGTTTAACAGTATGACTTATATTACTAAAAAGTGTGACATATAGAATTGAAGAGTGTGACTTTTTACTATAAAGTGTATTACTCATAAAAATTGAGGGTTTAATTTATATTACAACAAAAAGTGTAGTCATGATAACTAAAGATTGTAACTTATATTATTAAAGGATGTGATCGTAATAATTGAAGTGTAAAAATCAACCAATTTCACCGTAAATAAATTTCACAGCTAGCATACCAACTCAAATAATAATAGTTTCATCATTCATGCATGTTGGAGAGACTAGATTCTTGACTTACTCTATATTGAGTATTGACCCTAATTTTGCCAAGTTCTTTACCGTATTAGAAAATGCATTTCTTATTTCACACATTTTAAGCAGTCACTCAAACCATCTATACATATCTAATAACAAAAAGTTGGGTCAAAAGTTGGGCCAGAAAATTATTATAATTTTCTAATAAAATTTTAAACTTCTTAACAAATTTGATGTAGCTCAAATGGTATAACAAATATTTTTTATCTTCTTTGTATGCAAGAGTACAAGGTACAATTCTCCATATCTACCACACATATATATTAATTATTTTTTTAATATTTTCTATATTATTAATATTATTTTTTAATTTTTGAACTAAATCTATTTATATATATATAATAACAAAATATTATACCAAAAAAGAAAAAAAAATCATCAAAAAAATTATTATAGATTTTTGAACTAAATCTATTTATACATATATAATAACAAAATATTATTCCAAAAAAGAAAAAAATTCAAGAAAAAATTATTACAAATTTATCATAAAATTTTAAAAGTGGCACATTAATGATTAATAATATAAAAAGTTAAATTTTAATAGTATCATAGAAATAATTATTGTTTTGACAAAAAAAATCTTTTATTTCAACATATATTTTCATATAGATATATTTTTTTTTAAAAAATTAGTTACTCATTCCATCTTTTTTTAGATTGCTCACTTGATTTTTTACACGGGTTTTGATGTGGAAATTTTTATTAATATTTGAAGGTAATAAAATAGCTTTTTTTGATAAGGGTATTTTGTTCATTTTAGTGAATAAAATAAAAAATAAGGTAATTTTTGTATGTAATTACTAGTGACGTGTGATGTAATTTAGTGATGTTTGTAAGGGTAACATGAATTTTATAGTTACTTTATTGCTATTTTGAGTATGTGATAAAAGATGGACTTTTTTGGATTTTAAGCAATCTAAAAAAAAAAGAAAGATTGTATATATGAAAATGTATAATTTATATACTTATTGGTATGATAATATTACATGATATTTGATTTAAATTGATTAGTTCAATTACCATAAATTAATTGCATGAGCTATTGACATTAAACTTAAATTGTTAGTTGGATAATTTTTTTATTAAATTATTAGTTGATGATAATAGTTGAATTATAAAAATGACACACTAGGTTGGTTGTTATAAAACTCGATTTGTTTACTTATTTTTTATGATTCTTTTATAGGATATACTATTTAAATTGATTAGTCCAATTATGGACGGATCCAGAAAACTTTCATGATAGGGGCACAAAAATAAATAATATAACAAGTAAATTTTCCTGTGAACTCGGGTTCACGCGAATTCTATTTTTTTAGTGTCACGATTATACATATACAATTATACATTATTATTATCTTAAAAATATTTGATTTTTTTCAATAGTGATGCAAGATATACATATATGTATCTACAAATTTTTTTTTTTAATAAAAATATTTGCATGATTAACTAATTATAACACTTTTTAAAACTTACATATAATATAAGTATTACTCCTAATAATTATAATATATATAACATATATTTTAAAAAAATATGGGGCACGTGATCCCAACATAAGACATGTAGGTACATCATTGAGTCCAATTACTATGAATTAGTTGCATGTACAATTGACATTAGACATTAGATTGTAAAACGATACTGAGTTGGTTGTGATGAAGCTTGATAACCATATTTTTAAAAGAAAATACTAATCAAGACTAACTTAGGACAAAAAGTGTTGATTTCAGGAATGACACTGTCATCATCAGATAGTAAACTTTCTTTAACATCTTATAAAAATAATTTTGACTAATGATATCTTATGGTGTGATCATTAATAAGAATTATAGACAATATTAAAAATCTTGGACTCTCTTAAGGAGATTAATTTCAATCATGGGTAGTTATATGTTATCATGTTCAGAGTAGCTAAAGGGGACAATTTGAAAATTTTGACATGCAATGAGAATTGGGGAGACGATAATAGATAAATTTTTAACAATGTAAATTTTTTACGCAGTTGGCGCACCCATTTCTCATGCCTGATTGCAAAAGCAAAATATGTTCATAAACTGTGCGTTGCATATAAATAAAAAAAAAATTAAGAAAAATAAAAAAAGATTCTTATTATTATTATAAGTAAAATATTTTTTTATAATTTATTTAACATAAAAATGAATACATTTTATATTATGTTCATTTTATACTCACAAATCGTGCAACACATGAGTGATATACTAGTTAACCTAAATACAATCAATTAAACAACCAAATGGATTATTTTATTTGTTTTATACAAAGTTTAATACGTGTTTTTTCTTAATCACGTGTTTAATTACAAGCATCATTTGTTTGAAATGGGTATATTTCTGAATTTCTTTAGTATTTGTTTCTTCGTTTTTAGAAGCGTTAGTTTTCAGCGTGGAGGTCCGGATGGGGGATGGGCCTCCCCCCATCCCACCCGTCAACTTTTTGAATTTTTACATCCCATCCTCCATTCAAATACACATTCATCTCTATTATATATTTATACCCCAAAACTATTGCATCACTATTTTTCTTACACCAACTCATTCTCTCTCATACTTTTTTTATAACAATTCATTATCTCTCCTAATTTTCTTACACTTTTCTTTCATACAATCATTATCATACTAACTAACAATAATAAAATAATACATCATCATAATTAAAAAATATTGATTTGACATGATGCTACATCCATCTCTACTCCATCCAACCCAAAACAAACAATGAATTACTATTCACAGAATTTCCCCCATCCACTTTTTTTTCCTCCGAATTTGCCCCATCCACCTCAAACTCAAAACAAATATACCCACGTCCAATGATTTCTATTGAATATACATCTCATCATATAATTCATACACGAGTAGTTTTCTCTATAACTTTCACAGGTGACATATAAAAATCCATTAATCAGTTTAAAATTTGATTGTGTGTTCTCACAAAATATAATCTGTCACGTATAATTAGATCGTACCTATTCTTTTTTGATTTCCTCTTGCATTTTTAATGTAAATAAATTCATAATAGAGAGTATTAAAAAGTAAAAAACGAATTCACCAATTTAAATCGGAATAGGCCAAAATTTAAAAATGGAACTTTATTTCATATAATTGGATAGGGTTCTCATAAACAAAAACCAGTGTTTCGGTAGTTAAATTATCGATGTCTAACTTTCTTTTTAAAAAATTGAAAATTAAAAAAAATAAAAGGTTCGAAATTGAAATTGGTGGTTAAAATAAATTGAATTAAAAAAAAAATTATACGTTTCAAAAATACACTTAATTATACATCATATTTGTTGTTACCAATTAAAATTAATAACCAGAATGTCAAATTTCCTTTTTGGCTTGACAAATTCAAATCTAACTTCAGCACGATATTGCATAATCTTCTAGAAATCTCCTCTCAAATTAAAATTAAGAGGCAATTACCATTAAAAACAAAATAATTACTATAATGAATAAAGATAAAGTAATAATCAACGGTGAAGAATGTAGATAAGAATTGACTCATCAACAACAAATCACCTCTAACAAACAATTTTATCTCCAAGTGTAATTTCCAAACCGCCCCTAGTAAACTGATATAATCGTTACGTCTTTCTGAATTTTATCCATCAACTACCTATTATAAATAGGTTCCTTGAATATTTCCTTCCACAACCTCCATTTTCGCCCCCTCCTAAAATTCCTCCAAAACCCCAATCACTGTACCCTAAAAATCTCGACTCCTCGCCGCTAATCTTTATACTTTTCTCTCAATTGGAAAAAACAATGGTGGATTCAACTCTGCTTCCAGATCTGGCAACCGAGATATTCATCCCCGTTTGCGCCGTTATTGGCATAGGTTTCGCCCTCGCTCAATGGCTGTTGGTGGCTAAGGTGAAGCTCTCGAACAGCTTATCGGACGGGATATCTGAGTTCAGAGAAGCTTTACTCGAGGAAGAGGAGGAGGGCATTAATGACGATTCTGTTGTTCGCAAGTGCGCAGAGATACAATCCGCCATTTCCGAAGGTAATAGTACTCTGTTTTAAGTTAAATTGAATTTATGTCAGTTGAATTGTGGAAAATTTGTGTGTTCTGAATGGATACTGTTGATTTCTGCTTGTATTAAGCCGAATCCCTGTTTTCATGTACACGCGGTTGAATTGAATTGTTGTGATAGGGATTAGCTTTTTGTGTGAATTATCTTCCAAAGTTAATTTCCGTTTATTTAGTGCTGAGCCCTAATTTGAACTTGTCGAATTTTATTGAAAGTGGAAATTTCAGAGCATGTCACTTTCTAGTGAATTTTTATGTGATAACAACGCTCAATTGACAACTGGGGAAGTAATTGAATTTTTCTCCTTCCCATTTCCTCTTTCCGTAGGCTTGGTTGATGGAAAAGTGCACTTGGTTCTTTTTGTCAAATTTATTTTGTCCTTTGCTTTTGTTGATATTTACAGTTATCAATATGGTTTCTTCATTGACACGTGTGATATGGACATAGTCACCTAGACGAATTCTTTGCTCCGCATAAAGTATTGGGAAAATGATAGTTGAATTGCGCTTATTTGGGAATATAAAAATCCCCCGAAATTTCTGTGATATCTGAAATTGAATTTCTACAAAGGCAGTCTTAAGCAAAATGGGAATAATTCTAGACAATCTAATCTTAAAATAAAATATTCAAAATGAAATGCATCAAGATTAATTTTAAACAAATAAATGATTATGCAATTAAATATATATTTTTTAATTAAATAGTAAAGCCATTAAATTATTTTCTCTTGGGTTTTAACCAAGAAATATTTCCATAAGATTTGTAATTATTTCAATATCAAAGTCTTGCTAAAATGAAAAAAAAAACATGTACTTCACGAAAAGAAGAATTCTTTCTAAATTCAGTTATTTGGTTCAGGTTGGCTTGGTATGGTTCAGCATAGTGTTTTTTTTTTCCTTTCTCCGGGATGGGAAGATGATATTCTGTACATAGTAGCCTTGTGTCCTTTTATTCTGTCCTAGTGTTGCTGGTGCCATAGCTATTAAATTCGTTCTTATGGGATAACTTTGCTTGTACTGTTTGTTGCAAATGCTTCTTTGTTCTCTGCTTCAATCTACTTTGAAACTAAAAAGCACACATCTACACTTGTTTAAATTCCATTCTTGAAATTGTGCCAAGACATTTTGACAATCATATTTTTATGCTACAGGTGCAACGTCATTTCTTTATACGGAATACCAGTATGTTGGTATATTTATGGTTGCTTTTGCCATGTTAATCTTCCTTTTCCTTGGGTCTGTGGAAGGATTCAGCACAAAGAACCAACCTTGTACATATGACATCACCAAGCAGTGCAAGCCTGCTCTTGCCACAGCAATTTTCAGCACTGTATCATTCCTTCTAGGAGCTATCACTTCTTTGGTTTCTGGCTTTCTTGGAATGAAGATTGCCACTTATGCAAATGCCCGGACTACTTTGGAGGCTAGGAAGGGTGTGGGGAAGGCATTCATCGTGGCCTTCCGATCAGGGGCTGTCATGGGTTTCCTCCTTGCTGCAAATGGTCTTCTGGTTTTGTACATTGTCATTAATCTCTTCAAGATATACTATGGTGATGACTGGGAAGGCTTGTTTGAGTCTATAACGGGTTATGGGCTTGGTGGATCTTCAATGGCTCTTTTTGGCAGAGTTGGTGGTGGTATTTACACGAAGAAAGCTGCTGATGTAGGAGCTGATCTTGTTGGCAAGGTGGAAAGGAACATCCCAGAGGATGACCCCAGGAACCCAGCGGTATAGTGCACAACTAATACTATTCAATGAAAACAGCTAGTATTGTTCAGTGAAAACAACTAATACTGAATTACTGATCAACTAATATCTTTTAGGAAAGCAACAAATACAATTTAGAAATGCACTTGAGTTGCATGGTGCAACTGGTGCATGCAAGTATTTGCCTTATTATTTTTATTTAAGTTGTTCATTGCAACTCATTTCTTGAGATTCTTACAGGTTATTGCAGATAATGTTGGTGATAATGTTGGGGATATTGCTGGTATGGGATCCGATCTCTTTGGCTCGTATGCAGAATCTTCGTGTGCGGCCCTTGTTGTTGCTTCCATCTCATCTTTTGGAATCAACCTTGAATTTACTGCTATGCTGTATCCTCTCCTAGTCAGCTCTGTGGGGATCCTTGTTTGTCTTGTAACCACATTATTTGCTACTGATTTCTTCGAGGTAAAGTCTGTCAAAGAAATTGAGCCAGCGTTGAAGAAGCAACTCATTATCTCCACCATATTGATGACTGTTGGAATAGCTATTGTTAGCTTTGTTGCCCTTCCTTCATCCTTCACAATTTTTAATTTTGGAGTGCAGAAAGAAGTTAAGAACTGGTGAGTTTGAATCTACCTGGCTTTGATTCTGTTTTCATTTGTTTCAATTCTCTCTCTAAGATGCTCGAATATTTAGAAACTATATACCTATACTATTTCTTGCTCCTTTCCTATCCAAATTGCGTACTAGCTTATGACATTGTGCTTGCAGGCAATTGTTCTTATGTGTCGCTGTTGGTTTGTGGGCTGGCCTCATTATTGGATTTGTTACAGAGTACTACACAAGTAATGCATATAGGTATTTTTCTGGACTGAGTAACAATGTAACTGGTGCACAAGTAATATTTGCTCAATGGAAACAATGTTGTTCAGTTAAAAAACTAATATTGACCTATTAATACCTTTTAGTAAAACAACTAATACAATTGTTTTTCAGCCCGTGCAAGATGTTGCTGATTCATGCCGTGCTGGAGCAGCAACCAATGTCATTTTTTGGCCTTGCTTTGGGATATAAGTCGGTTATCATTCCAATTTTTGCCATTGCAGCTAGTATTTTTGTTAGTTTTAGTTTTGCTGCAATGTACGGCATTGCAGTGGCTGCCCTTGGAATGCTTAGTACGATAGCAACTGGTTTGGCCATAGATGCATATGGACCTATCAGCGACAATGCTGGGGGTATTGCTGAGATGGCTGGCATGAGCCATACAATTAGAGAGAGGACTGATGCCCTTGATGCTGCCGGGAACACCACTGCAGCTATTGGAAAGGTAAGCTTTTTATTTCGTTATAACCAATTACAAATCTTTTGCCTTTCCCACATGATTTGGATTGTGTTTCAGTAACATCTTGAAAACAATGCTTGTTTGTTTCATGAATGAATCCCAAACCTTGTTTGTAATGAGAAATTGATGGATTTTGGAATCTTATTAAATTGTAAAAATCTATAATTCATTTTCTTTTTTATTCTCTCAATAACTCGCATCATCTACCTTTTTGGCTTCCCATTAAATATGTACACTTACATATATAAAATATAATCACATTTACACAATTTCCCGCACAACATTAATCAACTTATCCACCATCACCGTATTAAATCTCATAACAAACATATATATTTTCACTATTTATCAAGATTTTCAAATACTAGGGTTTCAGAGTCGGGGACTTACCCCGCCACTATAATCGTAAAACAAACATACCTACACTCCTCTAAATTGGTAATGGGAGCAGTTCACTGCATTTTGTAAATTTTACTTTGTCATTCAAACTTGTTTTCAGAGTATTTTCACCTATTACAGGAATAAATTGTTCCAAGCCATATACAATTTTTAGGTTAACCCCTTGAATAGCCATCTAAGTGAAGCCTAAATATGGTGTTCCATTCTTACCCTTATTTACAGGGATTCGCAATTGGCTCTGCCGCTCTCGTATCCCTCGCCCTCTTCGGTGCATTTGTGAGCCGTGCGGGCATTTCAACTGTAGACGTATTAACTCCAAAGGTATTCATCGGTTTGATTGTTGGTGCCATGCTCCCTTACTGGTTCTCAGCCATGACGATGAAGAGTGTGGGCAGTGCTGCTTTGAAGATGGTTGAAGAAGTGCGTAGGCAGTTCAACACCATCCCTGGTATCATGGAAGGTACTGCAAAACCTGACTATGCAACATGTGTGAAGATATCTACAGATGCATCTATCAAGGAGATGATTCCTCCTGGTGCACTTGTTATGCTCACGCCCCCTTATTGCTGGCACTTTCTTTGGTGTGGAAACCCTCTCCGGCATCCTAGCTGGAGCTCTCGTCTCTGGGGTTCAGGTAATTTTAATGAATTTTGTTCGACATGTTTTATATGCTTCGATTTGCATATCCCTTGGTGAATTTGGGTCAAATTAAAGAGAACGCAAATAACACTGATAAAATAGATTAGTTTGGACCTGTTAAACCCATAACTAGTGTAACAGATTATGAAAAAACCATTTTCATAGAATAGAGCACAAAGAAACCTTAAAACTCTCGGAACTGATTTTATGGCTAAATTTTTAGAGGTATTCTTGCATGAGACCGCCCCATGCATATTTTTTTTGTAGGTTTTTGTGATATCTAGTTTTTTAGTTGTAAGACAGAAATATGAAAAATTGTGATGTATTGTAGTAGAATTTTGAATCCGGCTATGTAGTTCCAAAGAATTACTTTTGAGATTTCAATATTTCAAATGCAAATTGGGGAAACCTAAAACATACTGTGCATTTCTATGTTCACATGTATAGACTTCGTATTTCCATGTAATGTGAACAAGTATTCATGTATCGCGTTAAATAGGCTTTTCGGTTGATTATACGTACACATCTCTGTAAAACGCAAGTTAATTATGGTTTTCCAGTATTATTGCAATTTTTTTGTCGGAAAACATGATAAATTGTTCCGTTCATGTTCATTATATAATGCAGGTTGCCATCTCTGCATCCAACACTGGTGGTGCTTGGGATAACGCCAAGAAATATATCGAGGTAAAACTTTCCCTTAACTTGTATTGACATCATGATTTGATCAATGAATCAACGGTGATTGTGCTAACACAATATCCGGGACAATGACAGGCTGGTGCATCGGACCATGCTCTGTCTCTTGGTCCGAAAGGATCGGATGCCCACAAAGCTGCCGTAATTGGTGACACTATCGGTGATCCACTCAAGGACACATCAGGCCCATCATTAAACATTCTCATCAAGCTAATGGCTGTAGAATCGCTCGTGTTCGCCCCGTTCTTTGCTGCCCACGGTGGCTTGCTCTTCAAGATTTTCTGAACACCATCATCTTCTTTGAATTCTTATCCCTCTCATGTTTATTATGTTTATTATATCTAGTGAAATTTTGCCCTAATCCAATTAATATACGTTTTTTTTTTTTGAACGGTATTGTTCTGAATTTTGTAAATGTTAATTTGCACCCTTTTCTGTTTCCTTTGGCTAAATTTTGTTTCTCCCTTTGTTAGGGTTGGTAGCGAATCGAGTCGAATAGCATTGAGTTGTAGAGTTGTAACTTAATTCTATTATTGAAGCTCGAAATTAGATTTGGTTGAGCCTGATTTTATTGGATTCGAGATTGAGTCGATGGGAAATGCAGTAAATTCTAGCTTGGGAGATTTCGAATCTTTAATAGAGTAGTTTAGCTCAAGACTTTATATAATTGTTTCTAAAAATGCGTACTTATATTGAAATTTGACCTAATACTTGCATAATTCTTTTTTAAAAAATGAAAATTTGGAAACGAAATACGTTTTCAATTTTTAGTGAAGTGAAACAAGAAAAAGGAGAAATCGAGAGGGAAACGAAATTTTCGAAGAATCAGCATGGTGCTTTTATATTTATTAAATAACAAAAACTTATATGAGACGGGATATAATCTAAGCACAAATTACACTCTCTCTTTTCAAATTGTTGAAGCATCAATGTTCAATTTATGCACCCGTCTCACCAAGAGATGGTCTCATGAAATGTTTTCATAACCGAACCGGTGATCGAACTGGACAGACCACCGGTCAGCGGTTCAACCGGTCGGACCGGTTCAACCGGCGGTTCAACTGTTTTCTATGTTTAGTTAAAAAACAAAATAAGTATACACCTACAAAAATTTAAATATATATTTTATAACTTTTCATATCATATTTTATAAATTTTGTCCCACCTCATACATTTATCCCACATCGAAAGTGTTGGAGAAAAATGTGAGAGGAATATAAATTTAAAATTTTAAATATTTAATATAAATTAATAATTTAATTTTTTTTAAAAAAAACCCGGTTATTTCCGGTTGAACCGGGTTTTGACCGATTCAACCCTGTTCAACCTGAAATCCGGTTATATAGTGTTTTTTAATCGGGTTACTGGCCGGTTCCCGGTTGAACCGGCCAGTTCAACCCGGTTTTGAAAACAGTGATTTAAACATAGTCATATAATATTTGCTATTAAAATAATACTTACTAGCTTTTCTAATAATAATATATTCATTTCAAATCATCATTCATTGATACAAAAAAAAAAAAAACACATTCAACAAGAAGTGTATTAACACCGCGAACCCCAGTTAGATTCAGGCATGCTACACTTAGTAGTATAATAATTGCTATTTTAACAATACTAAATAGCTTTTCTAATTACAATTTCAGATCCAATCATCATTCATTTACACAAGCATAAACATTCAACGCCGTGCACGTAAATCAAGAACATGTGTCAAACTCAAATGGTGAAATGTGGAACAGGATCTGGTCTGTAACACGAGCTTATACATCAAAACAAACATGATAGAATAATTATAGAGGTGCAATTACAAAACAGTTCCTATCAGTCGAGGCATAATTTGGTAGCTGAAATTATGCACAAGAATAATAGGTAAACTAGCACACTAGTGCAGTTGAAGCGCAAAAGCACATTATTTTACACTCAAAATAGCAAGCCACAGAATGATACATCTCTCATCATCTTCAGCAAACACACCCACAGAAAGATCCGACAGACGGACGGTGATGATAAAATCCTAGATTAGATATACAAGAAAACAAGAAGAAATTAGAGATACTAGAGAAACCAAGTGAATGAAATACACGTGCATGGAATAAAATCGAGTAAATTGCAAAATTGATCCTGTATCTATTGAGTGATGGAGAATTTAGTTGCATACGAATTATTTTTCTCAATTAAGTCATATAGCTTTAAAAATTGTGCAGTTTTAGTCCTATATTGACAAGGTTGCAGGATTTTTGTCGTGTGTCACACATTGTAGCGACCGGACTAACGACTTGCATTAAACTGCATTGGCAAAATGAGACCCTGTTAGGAACTCAAGCATGGAAGCTCCAACTCCACCCAAAAGCTAGCTCAAGAGCGGAATATTGACTCCCACATAAGTACTCATAACAATTTCTTGTGGATTCAATGTGGAATAAATAATGACCCCCAACATATAAATTTCAATTAAAAAAAATCACAAATTGATTATCATTCTAAAATAAAAGAGTAAATCTCTTGTATATCATTTGTACTGTGCAACTATACACAACTAATACATTTTAGTAAAAACAACTAATACTGTTTAAAAATGAACTTGAGTTGCACGGTGCACCTGGTGCATACAAGACTTTGTTAAAAGAAAAAAATGTCAATACAAGACAAAAATTGCATCATTTAAAAGTTACGAGACTTAATTGAGAAAATTGATTCGTATGGGACTAAAATCGCCAACACACCCAATAGACATGAGACCAATTTTGCAATTTACTTGAGCAAAATAGTTGATCAAAGTTTCGGCAAACAGAATTAATTTCTTGAAAAATTTAAAAAGAAGTGACTTACAGTGTGGGACGATCTTCCAGCGCTGATTCTCTCCCTTTTTCCACTCCCAAAGGACGATCGAAGTGCCATCATGGACGCCGCCATGATTTTTATCACCATTGAAAGCATCCACATTTAGACGAATGTTGTTGACCATCCTTATTGTTCTGTAACCATCACCCAAGTCTTTGCTTTCAGTCCACAAAATGGATTCATCAAGAATATCAGGATTGTAAGGGATCAACTGGACCTGTCATGATTTGGAAGGAACGATATCGATTAATGGATATTTTTGACAGAGATATAAGATCCTATAGATAGGTTAAACATGAAACAAAAGCTTATCTATGGAGATTTAGGATAATTAACCAAAAAAAAATGGAGCTTTGCAATTTGCTCCTGATCCAAAGGAGTGACAATCAAGAGTCCTGCTAAAACACACTTGAGAGAGTAATTAGGTTGAGCCCAAGGTTAATAAAAAATGAAAATTGTCATTATATAAACATATTTTTCTGTGAAAAAACTTGAAAATTATCTAAATTAAGGATTGAATTTAATGAAACTGTAAACCTTCTAGAAATAATCCACCAATTACAATTTCCACCCACATAATATTTTCATCAAGAAGCTAACAATCCAACAATCAAAAAAAGAGATGGAAGAACCCATGTACATGATTTTTTGGAAAACAATTCAAGAAAATGATTTCAGATATTAAAATTCAATAAACAGATCAATTTAAGCACCCGATCATATCCATCTTGAGGCCACAGATCAAACAATTGATTTATAGAAATTGATCCATAAAGATGAAGGAACATACAGGTTGAGTGGCGCCAACAGCATGCTTCATGGCCTGTCCAGTGCCTTTATTAACCAGAGCAAAACTCGGGAACCCCTCTTCATCCTTCACCCTGATGCTGAACTTTTCATCTTTCACCCAATGCTGAAACTCGGAATCAAAACCCCAAAATATAAATTAATTAATTAAACAACTAAATTAACAAGTAGCGAAAGAAGCAAAAGTATTTGATCCCACCTGTAGAGGGTCAGCTGGATTGGATCGCGCGAGAATCACTTTTCCATCGCGAATCGTCAAAGAGTAATCCCTTTCCGCCTTACTGTACATCCTAACAGAGGGTTTCTTCGCCCATTCCGCCTCCTTATGCTTGCTCTGGGACTGGTGGTGATCAACAGTCGACGGAAATTGGGGATTTTGGGGGCGGTGATCAACGGCTGGCGGAAATTGGGGATTATGGGGGCGATGATCAACAATCGGCGGAAATTGGGGGTTATGGGGGCGGTGATCGACGATCGGCGGAAATTGGGGGTGGTGATTAGGGTTTCGTGGTGGTGGACCGTAATTATGGACGGTTGGTGGTGGAGGGCCGTAATTAGGGATGTTAGGTGGGGGCGGCGCGTGGTACGTGTCTGGACTGGGGCCGGAGTGGGAGGTATGGTACACTTGCGGCGGGGGAGGTTCATTGAAGCCGTAATTGGGCGGCGCGTGAGGTCTTCCTGGCGGCGGAAACTCGTCTTCCTCGTCTCTCAGGTCAGGACGGTGGTGGGAGTGATGGCGGTGGCCGTGTGGATAATCCATCTGCAACTCGATGAAGTAATCACAGTTAACTACGTAGTCTCGGCGATATATATAGAAGGTTGGACTTGGAGGTATGTAAGAAGAGTCTCACGTTTTCTCAATAATGAACACCGCGTAATTATGTGAATTTGAAATTTAACTTTTTTATTTAAACAATCAAATCTGAAATTTGAATTTAGAAAATATTTAATTATGAGCACATTTTTGTACACTGAAAATGTATTACAGCCTATCCCACAAACCAAACAATTGATTACATGAGATTAAAATGCTAATAACAATCTATTCTGATCAATTGTGCAAATCAAACATGACCGTAATAAAAATAAAAAGAAAAAAATGACAATACAACCTATGGTAGTATTTGGGGGTATAGCTCAATCGTCAAAATTGTTAAAAAATAATGGAAGGAGAAAACTCACGGATCCCTCATAGAATGAGAATAAAATATGGAGTATAAATATATTACATCCATTCACCAAATTTATTCTCATTTTTTTGGACACAATATTTAAGAAAAGACAAAGTATAGGGTGAACAAGTTTTACGGTGAAACTAGTTTAGAAGTGTGACTTATATTACTAAAGAGTGTGACTTATATAACTGAAGAGTGTGACTTTTTACTATAAAGAGTATTACTCATAAAAATGAAGGGTGTGATAAATATTACAACAAAGAGTATGGTCGTGATAACTGAAGAGTGTGACATTTATTACTAAAGAGTGTAATAGTGATAACTGAAGTGTAAAAATAAACCAATTTTACGGTGAACAAGTTTCACAGCATACGTTGTCTTAAGAAAAATGTAAATAAAGTATAAGTATTATAGAATATTATGGGATCCACTTATAAATAAAGTGATTATTTGTGAATTGTGAGTAAGTACAATGACAATTAAAGTAATTAAGTGATGGTTGAAGGATAAAGATAAAATGTATATTTTTATAAAAGGTATGAGAATAGATTTGGTGGATAAATAAATAAGGAAAGTGAGAATAAATTTGGTAGAGATGGAGTAATTGTTGTTTGAATTAATGATTAAAGGTCAAAAAATAGAGAAGTAGTGATTACAAAATGCAAAATCACATTTTTTGTGACTTTTAAAACAAAAAAAAATTGCACTTTATTTGAAAAAAAAATTACACTTTTATCACGAAGAGTCATAAAAAATTGCGTTTTATCTTGCAGAAATTTTTTTTTTCCCTCCACTTTATAGCTTAGAGCTTTTGCCCCTTGTTATTTCTTACTTTTAGTTTTAGATGGAGTAGCTTCATTTTGTGATTCGTTGTTATTTTATCCAAATATCTCAAGTAATTGGAATATATTGATGACATGTTTGATATTGTAAACTTGAAGATAAATATTACCAGAGAACATCTAACTTGAATTTAAATCTCATTTAACTTGAGTAAGTAATGTTATAATTATTGAAGATTTAATATTAAAAATATAGACTTGTGCGAGTTATTAAGACAAAAAAGATAGGTTGGTTTTGGTTTGGATTTGACAATGTGAGGTAAATATAAACCCGTCTCACGAGATACAATTCGTTGGACGATTTCACACAAGACCAAATAAATATAAGCATATTTTTTTAGAAAATTGAATAGCCGATCAAATTGCTAGAGGGAAATATAACGTCATTATACCGTGAGTAGAAGTTAAAATTAATTGAGGACAAGAAAGTAATCATGCGAATAAATTAACAATGAGTGAGTCTCATGTGCACCAGCTACACCTATATTTTATAATGTATTTTAGAACAATACAATTTATTTATACTAAAACGTACAATTTGTTTTCTATATTAATAGTTGCACAGTTAAGTGTAAATTGCATATTTTAGTACAATAAATTGCATAGTTTTTAAAATATATTAGTACTTGATACGGTGCACCTGTGTATTCAAGATTTAGCATTAACAATAATTAATTCGATAATAGTTTTTTGAATCAACATAATTTTAATTTTAAACAATTGAACTTTGCACTAGTGCGTTTGCAATGTATATACTACAATTAATAATAATGACGAAATGACTAAATTAAATTAATATTTATAAAATGATGAAATTATCCTAGATCCGGACCGGACCCAAACTCAAAACTGGACCCGAACTCTAACTGGACTCGGACCCGGAACCCCCTGACCCTGATCGGATCCGCCCTGACCCGGATCCGAATCAAGATTCGAACTCAGACCCGGACCGGACCCAACCTGACCCAGACTCGAATCGGACCTTGGCCCTGACCCGAACCGTACCGAACTCGAGCCAAGACCCGGATCCTGACCCAGACCTGCACCGGACCCGCACCCAAACCCGACATGGACCCAACCCAAACACTGAATAAGACCCGGACTCGACCCAAGACCCAGATCCGACCCGGACCCAAACCCGACCTGCGTCGCGAAGGGGTTGGGGAGGGTCGCGCATGGGCCGAGTTCGGGATCGTGTGGATTAAAAAAATTTAAATTTATGAATATTGTATTTTTTTATTAAAAAAAATATTATAAGGATATTTCAGTAATTTTATCATTTTTATTAAAAATATTAATTATTTAGTCTTATGGCGAAACAGTATCACACATGACGAAATTAAATGATGTGACAATCTTTTATTAAACGGCTAACGTCATGAAGGACAAAATCGTTCCTAACAGTAGAAAAACCCTAGTAACATTCCTGTGAATCATTTATGTACATGAACTTTATTACTTTTATACACAAAAATTGTTAATATTGTGCATAAAAATTACCATATTTAAAAAATATTTATTTTTTATATAGTGATAATTTTTATATATAACAGTGATAATTAAAAAATAAAGTTTATCTTGAATATGGTTCATACAAATTTTTTTTTTTTTGTAAATAAATATAAACATGAAAAAGAAAGATACATGAATCATCGATTGTGATTCTATTCCTGATTTGAGAATAGCGTAAGTTGTGCATCGTGTGCTCTTGTGAGTGGCGGACAAAAGGACACATAATGAAGCTTTAGGTGGATTCTCGTATTTTCTAACCAGCTGCAGCCTACATATCACCCCCACGTTAACTACACTTTGCTGATTTGGATTCTTAGGAGTTTATAATTTTGATTGTGACTGATTGAATCAAATTTATAATTTCGAGTCATTTAACCTTTACGGGTTATTAATAGAATAAAGTATGTATTTAGATTTTTTATATGTTTAAAATTTTTCAAAAATTATATATTTGAAAAATTGATTAAACTTAATAATTATGAAAATTTATTAATAGTGAAAATTGATAGTATTTGTTAAAAAATTAAAGAAAAATTGACACTGTTTGCAAAATAAGATAAAAGTATTAAAAAAAAAAGTTTCAATAGCTACCAAAAGCACCTTGTTTTAAGCTTTTAACTTATACTCCCTCCGTCCCATGAGGACTTAAACACTGAAAATGACACGCAAATCAAGTAAAGTAAGTTTTAGTGGGTTTGAGTGAAATAAAATAAGGGTGTTGTGAGTGTATTAATACTATGTTTGTTTCTATTTTGGGAATGTTCAAGTAATGTTGGGACGTCCAAATAAAGCAAGTGTTCAAGTAATGTTGAGACGGAGAGAGTAGCTTTTAACAACTTATTTAATCTAATAAAAGAAAAACAAAACACTCCAAACTAATTATACACACAATTATATATGTGATTATAATCGCTTATAAATTTTTCAACACACCCCTTAATAGAGTATAATTTTAAAAAGTACTTATTTGATAATAATTGATTGTATATTGAAAATTATGTAAAGTAAGAGAGATAATATGTAAAATTGAAAATGAGGAGAGAAAGTGTTAAGTTGAGTAAATAATACTCCCTCCTTTGTCCCATTCTTATTTGAACATTTACTATCTGCACGAATTCCAATGTAGAAATTATTTATTATTATTAAAAAGGATAAAATTATTTTTAATGAGGGTTAAATGGTAATGTAATGACATCTGTGTAAACTAAAAGAAATAAAATTGACTTTAATTTGAGAAAATATTAGTATATGATGTAATATTAAGATGTTTGAGGGATATAGATAAACACAAAAATGTTATTTTATTGCTATTTATAAAAATACTCAATTAAATTTGAGACTGACGTTTTTGGCAAATGTTCAAACAAGAATGAGACGAAGAGTAATAAAAAAAGAGTGGGTCTCTTGTGCACCCAAGTGCACCGTACACTCATGCAACTGAATGACCCATTTAAAAAAAAAATTACCTATTGAATATATTATACATGTTCTGTGGATACATGAGTAAGGTTGAGGCGAGTGCACAGATCTTAGATCCGTGCACCAATTGCACATGAGACTTTATAATATGAAAAAAAATGTGTAATATATAATTGACAATGCAATTGAAAATTGTATTTGAAAACAGTAAAATCCAAATAAATACATAAAAATTAAGATTTGAAATTCTATAAGTAGCTTTCCACATCATAAACAAGTAACCCCTAAAAAAAATGTAAATTTTCATTGAACTATTTTAAACATTAAAAAAAATCATGAAAACTTCTCTTAAAATATAATTAGTTACTTACAGTTTACGGTGCAATCAGTTTACAACAATTATATTTTAATAAAATAATTGATACTAATTAAAAACACAAATATTAGGATGAGAAGAGTCTTTTATAAGACTTAAAGTAACTATCTTGTGAACCAAGTCTATATATGAACTCTATCACTGTTATATGTAAAAATTATCACTGTTATGCATAAAAAATTTCACTGCTTAAAAATATAAAGAATTTTTTAAACAGTGAAAGTTTTTGTGCATAACAATAATAATTATATGCATAACGATGATAGGTTTTATATATAACAGTAATACTAAAAAAATTGAGTTCACCGTGAATCTGAGTTCACACAAGTTTTGTCTAAAAGTTAATTTTTTTTTAATAGTGTAAATTATTCTATGCACAAGTTGTACCTTGCAATTCAAATAAAATTTTAAATAATAGTATTCATTTGACAATTGAGAGACGACAAACTATCTCATTCGTACCGTTGTCCCTTTAATTGGTTGAGTTATAAATCGAGGGATGTACCCGAGTAACAGACACTTGTGGTTTAAATAATCATATTTTAATAAAAATAACTAATACTAAAATTATATGAGGGATATAAATCAAGGGATGTACTCGAGTAACATAGTTGTAGTAGAGCACATCACCACAGACCTTCCCATTCGACTATGCCCCTGGGGACGACAATATTAATTATATTATCGAATGATATTAGTTGATCAATATTAATTATTTTCACTTAATATTATTAATTGTGCATCTATCAAGCGATACTCATTTAAAAGCAAAACTTGTCATACCCACCCCATCCTACCCATAATGCTATAAATCCTTGAATCCTTTAGAGCCGAATTAGGTCAAACAAGTTTTTCAAAAAAAATCGCGTTAATAGGAAAACTCGCGCCCAAGTCTGTGTTACTATAATGATAAATGTGTGTTACCGTAGGTATAGGTATGTGTTAATGTAAAGACAAACAACATATATTTATCTTTTTAGTACATATATTTATCTTTATAGTAATACATACACACAAATGTGTTACTATAAATAAACCGATGTGTTATTATATGAACAAAACGACACTCCCTCTATTTCATATGTTTTTTCCTTTACTTTTTATATGTTACTCCTTCTGACTTGTGACCAACTACCTTATATAAAGGTCCAAACTATCATATTACACCATTAAGTTAGTAAAAATATCCATTTTTTCCATTATCATATAGTAACAAATGTTTGTTCTACAATAACACATATTTATTTTTATATTAATAAAAGCGAATTTTTTATTTTACTTTTATATAAATTTTCTAAAAATATCCACTCAATTCGATTCCAACCTCATATGATCGCAAATTTTCGATTTTTTCCCTTTGTACTAATATTGTAAGTAAAGTCGCCTTTTGTTATTGAGTCCCATTAATATAGATGTATCTGCCAAAGCTATCATCATCTTGCCTGTCTAATCCTCTACCGACTACCA
This sequence comes from Stenogyne calaminthoides, assembly GCA_037126765.1. NCBI lineage: Eukaryota > Viridiplantae > Streptophyta > Magnoliopsida > Lamiales > Lamiaceae > Stenogyne > Stenogyne calaminthoides. Next base: position 6,843,601 of record JBBCBC010000027.1, on the reverse strand, counting down.
AAATCTCCACAAGCAGCATTTTAGTCCATTTGAGTTAAATGAGCATACATGTTGATTCATAGATGAAGGTACACGTGGATCATAAAAATAAAAACAGAAAATATGGTATGACTTTGTGTACATTTATGTTAATTAGTTGAGGGTCCACCTTGAGTCATATATTTCTTTCAGTCTACAAACATAGACTTATAATTATTTTCACAAAGATTAAGGAGGGTAAATTATTATAGTCAAAACATTAATTTTTATTTATTTATTTTTCATTTTATTCTTATTATAGTGTCTAAATTTTGATTTGAAAAGAAATAAAATACATTAAATATGAGCAAAAAGGTGGAAACAAAACATTTATGTTATATTAAATATACTAAGTGACCTATTTTTATGGGACAAACGAAAATAGAAATTAGATCTATCTTTGTGGGATAGACGGAGTATGAGATAAACTTATTTACTTAAGGTTAATAATAATAATATACATAATAGCACAGTGCCTTATTATGTGGGTTTTTTTTTTTAATTTTACATAAAATTAATTTTTTAATTATAAAATTTATTAAAAATGATAAAAAAAATATTATACTACTATTCTTAAATTTAATATTGACATGAAATACAAAAATTGTGTTAACTCGAGTTTACGGTAAGCTCTAATTTTTTTTTTAATATTATGGTTATATAAAAAAAATCATCAATGTTATGCACATAAACTATCACGGTTTAAAAAATAAATTTTAAAAGGAAAAAGAAGGAAGGAAATAGACGATTTCTACCGATTTGAGACTACCAGGAAAAGCTTATAAACAACAAGGAACTAAGGCAGCGTTCGATCTGGTTTCGCTTGAACCCTAAACTCTCTCTTTTCTTGTTGGGAAATATGTAATTTAGTTTTGATGGAATATCCAAAACAGGTTGTAATATGACCAAATTGCCTCATTATTAGTGATGACTTAGAATCGAATAAGATGACCAAATTTAAATGTATAAATAGCTGATGTAAAAGATAGGTCACATATTGAGGGGAAACTCAATATGTATAGGTCAGGTCGAAGTATCAGATGACCCAGAGAAGGTCAGATGATCAGAAGACTAAGCACAAATCAGAAGACAAGAAGTCAGAAGATCAGGTGAAGACAAGAAGACATCAAGACTCGGGAAGAACTCGAGACTCGGATGAACTCAAGACTCGATAACATCAAGACTCGGATAAACCTGAAGACTCATCATCAAACCTAAAGACTCAGTACGACTGAATACACTGAGGCTCAGAGACACCTGAAGATCAAAAGACCTGAAGACCTACTTTCAGCAGAGTCTGCATATTGAAGCTAAGACAATGTGCAACTGAAGACTCAACATGGTAGACTGATCAGTTACTTGATCAAGTCAGCTCACACCTGGTGACAATCAAAAAGATACACCAGATAAGATGAATCCTCTTCAAAAGGAATATCAATCGCCTAACGACAAATTACTAAAGTCTTGCGCCGCCTCAAAGAGAAAGCTTATACGTCACAAAAAAGAGTCGACAATCACGGGATACGACGCCAGAGATAAAAATGGCGCTAATCATGCCTACGGCCACACCGATAATCGGAGCACGTCACAATCATATCCTACAGCCTACCTAATATAGCCCGAAATTCAAATTGCTCTCCAACGGCTCTTTGATTTCGAGGTCTATAAAATGGGATCGATCTTTATTTTGAAGAACAGGACCAACATAGGCCCAAAAGGACCAAAAAGGACCAACAAGTGAAAACGCAAGAACAAACACGGAGACATCGCAAAAGAAGCTAAAGCTACAACAAATCTCCACTCAAAAGAACACTACATCTCTTATGGAGATTGCAAATCTTGTTTCAAGGGCAAGATGATCAACAAACCTTTTTCTGGGAAAGGGGTGCGTGTCAAAGAAGTCCTAGAACTGATCCACAACAATGTATGTGGACCATCGCCACTCTAGCTAGGGGTCACTTCGGATACTTCATCACTTTTACTGATGATTTCTCAAGATACGAATACGTGTATCTTATGAAACACAAATTCGAATCTTTTGAGAAATTCAAAGAGTTTAAGGTTGAAGTAGAGAAGTAACTTGGTAAGAGCATCAAGACTCTTCGATCAGATCGAGGAGGTGAATACCTTAGCCATGGATTCATTGATTACTTGAAGTTACATGGAATCCAGTCACAATGGACTCCTCCCGGAACACCTCAGATGAATGGTGTGTCCGAGAGGAGAAATTGAACCTTGTTAGACATGGTGAGGTCCATGATGAGTTTTTCCTCTCTTCCAACATTCTTATGGGATACGCGTTACAAACCTCAATTTACATTCTGAATAGGATTTCATCTAAATCGGTTGAGCACAGACCATATGAACAATGGTTTGGCAAGAAGCTAACTTTTACACATATCAAACATGGGGTTGCCCCGTGATTGTGAAAAAGATGCTTACCGACAAGTTGGAATCCAAAGGTGAAAATGGTTACTTTGTGGGATATCAGTGATTGTATCTAGGCAGACCTAGTTCCTCAAAGAAGACTATGTCTTTAAGGAACAAGGTCGTAAGCTGATAGAACTTGAAGAAATTCAAGAACCACAAATTAACAAAGAGACTGATATCTTGTCAAAGCAACATGACAAGAAATCGATTGGGAGCGTTCAAAGAACTTTCACGGTGGGGAGTCTTTCACTTTAGGTGATCGTCTTTTAGCTAGTGGGAGCCGTAATTGGAGTATGCTTGCCGGTCAAAGAATCTCAAAGTGGGTGAATGAGAACAACATAGTTCAAACTCCCGCCCAAGAGGCATTTAAAAATGCAGCTCTTGAGGACTCTCCGGACATTGATGAAATCAATGCACCACAAAATTTTCACGATCGGAATGTCGACTGCACAAACCACAAAATCAAGTAAGTCAATAAGAATCGTAATCCGCCAATTATATACGGTTACCTCTTGGAGAACTCGATAATGTGGACATCTGGATAAGGACGATCATAATACTTATTCGAAGCAATATATCGGATATTGATTCAGGAAAGTGGCATGATGTCATGAAATTCGAGATGGACTCGATGTACACCAATCAAGTCTGGGACTTGGTTGAGTTGCCTGAAGGGTTAGACCCATAAGTTGCGATTGGGTCTTCAAGAACAAGACCAATGCAAATGACAAAGTACAAACCTACAAAATTAGGGTTTGGGCGGCGGTCATAGCCAACGCCTTGAAGGCATTGACTATGATTTAGACCTTCTCATCGATTCTGCAAAGATCAAGTTCATTCGAATTTTACTTGCGATAACATCACACTTTGATTATGAGATTTGACATATGGACGTCAAAACAGTTTTCCTCAATGACAATATTGATAAGGAAGTGTTTATGATTCAACCGGAATGTTTTACATCTAAGTCAAATTCTAATCTAGTATGTAAGCTAAAGATATCCATTTATGAATTGAAACAAGCTTCTAGGAGTTGGAATATCCGATTTGATGAAGCTATCAAGTTTTTTGACTTCATCAGAAATTCGGAAGATCCTTGCGTTTGTTGTAAACGCAACGGGAAGAATATTGTTTTCATAATCGTGTATGTCGATGACATATTGATTTTAGAAAATAATATCCCGTTAATGCAGTCCATTAAAGATTTGTTGTTAAAGACCTTCCTTCATGAAGGATCTTGGTGAAGTTCACTACATCCTAGGAATCAAGATCCATAGGGATAGATCCAAGAGGATGTTGAGGCTGTCACAGTCCACCTATGTAGACAAGAAGTGTTTTGCGATGGAGAACTCTAAGAGATGATCTCTATCGGCATATCATGGGATAAAGCTATCAAAGAAGGATTGTTCTTCTGTTGAAGCTGATATCAAGAACATGAAAAATGTCTCATATGCATATGCAATTGGGTCAATCATGTACGCCATGACTTGCACTAGGCCAAACGTGGGCCTACTGTTATCAACATCATTTGGTAGATACCAATGAGAATCCGGGTGAGCCTCATTTGGATTCTTTGTTAGGATCATTCTGAAGCATCTTAGACTTAACTAAAGAATGTTTCGTCCATGGTGGACAACTGAACTAGTAGTATTTGTTAAGTTTACCTGAGTTTCCAATCGGTATGATGATTACAAATCACGCTTATGTTACGTTTCACTCTCAATAATGAGGCGGTCAGTTGGAATAGTTCCAAGCAAAAAGGACCGCAGATTCAACAACCGAAGTTGAGTACATTGTTGTATCAGAAGCCTCAAGGAGGCTGTCTGGATTTTATAGTTCTTAAGAGAACTAGGGGTAGTTCCGAGTGTCAGTTGTCTAATAAACTTGTATTGAGACAACGTTGGTGCGATTAAAGCAAAGCAAAGGAAAGATCGATCGAAAGCAAGATTAGGCTTATCATTTGATCCGATAGATCATAACGATAGGAGAAATAGAATTAAAATGTATTCCCACATATTTTAATTTGACAGATCCTTTCACCATAACACTGAGTGTTCATGTACACAATAGACATTTGATGGTCTAGGGGTTAGACATGTAGGTGATTGACTCTAGTCCAAGTGGGAGATTGTTAGTGTTAGTGTCCTAGAGACAATTTATTGTAAGAACATAATACTTGATGATATTCAGTTTGATTTAATATTATAATTCAATTAATATTAATGTATGGCAATACACTTGTTTGAATATTATGTTTGATTGTTTGCATTTATTCATACAAGTGTTCCCATGAGTCATTACTTTCTCATTGAGGTTGTGAGAACTTCGGATGACTTAAGCATGATTCTCAATATAGCGATCAAGGATCATCAAGAGTGGGATATTGATGATCTGATAGAGATTGATGTGCGATCCGCATCATACTTTCTTAGAGAGTGTAGTAAGATCTCACTTACTACTTAGATCTTAGGTATCTCATGATGGATGCACGATACCTTAGAGGGTATCGTATACCCATCCGAGAAACCGTTTGATGTATTTCCACTATATATGTCTACGGGTGTCTCGGTTAGTGGGAGCGATGCGATACTCCTTTGACTTGAGGTCAATACGCACGACATGTGTGGGATGATGAACTTTGACCATGACCAATGCTTGAACCCTAACCATGGGTAGATACGGCTTAAATTTGGTTCATCACGAAGTGCATGTGCGTGGTAGTTGAGCTAAGAATATGATTCATTCCTCAAAGTGGATTTAGAGAGAATACTCACCTTCTCATCATAATTGGATCAAAGTCATTGGCCGATGCACGTCAACTTAAACTTTGTAGCTAAATGTCACATACATGATCAATTAGTGATTGTAAATAACATGATTAAGTTATTTGAATAGACACTTCATCATGTGCAAGACTTAATCGAGTATTCGCGAATGAAAGGAGGAAATCGTAATAACCCATGTTTTGATTCTGGTAGTTGCACGATTCTCATGACGCACCTCATATATTGAGAATGTCCGGTTTATTATTCAGGGTTCAATTAAGGCCAGATTAGTTTATTAATCGCCGATATATGAGGGTCTATGGGTCACACAACAAGTAGTTTCCTTTTACGGATTATAATTGGTTGATTAAATGTTAAATTAGATTTAATATTTAATTTATGGAGAATTAATTAATAATAGATTAATTTAGAATTAATTATTATTAATATTTAATTAAATTGGATTTAATTAAATAAGAATTCCCAATAATTATATTTGGAATATAATTGTAGGATTTAATGTAAATGGAATTAAATCCGTGGAGATTTTATATGTGGAAAATAAATCTTAGAGATTTATTTTAAATAAAGATTACGGATTTTATTTACAATCGGGGTTAAACTTTAAGATTTAAGATGGGTCTTTCCTATATATACAATTTCTTGGGATTCACAAATAACGTTAATTCATATTTCTCCGGAAAATCTAGAATGAGAATTTTCCTAGCAAATTAAAATCTCGATTCAATTTGGCAAATCTGTGCAAGTCCGTGAACGGAGATTACGTGGATACCATAGTAGAGAAATATGCGTACGATTTACTCTAAGTTTTCTCTTTATGTTTACACGTATTTAATTATGCAATTATATGTTCGTTGTTGGTGAACTGTTAAATTAAGATTCTTTGCATCTTGTGCGTGTTTACGTCTTTTCTAAAATCCAACATATAAGCTCTTTAAAAAGCGAACATAAGTTGTTTAGGAGCTTATAAGTTTATTAATTTTGTTTGGTAAAATAAGATGTCTAACATCTTATAAGATTTAAAAATAAACTCTAAAGAGCAAAAAAAAAAAATAAGTTGAGATATCCCAACTTATTTTACAAAAATTAAATAAGCTCTATCATATCTTAACTTATCCCGGCCCAAACTCGGTCCGAATTCAATCCAACACGGCCCGCTTTTTGTTTTCGTAAAAATTAAAAAAAAAAATTGGAAAAAAAATAATTTTCTGAAAAAAAATATTTTTTTCTTGGAAAATATATTTATTTTCGAAAAAAAATATTTTCGATTTTTTTCTGAAAAATATTTATTTTCGAAAAAATTATTTTCTGAAAAAAAAATATTATTAAAAAAATCGAAAAAAAATATATTTATTTTCGAAAAAAAATATTATTAAAAAAAATTGAAAAAATTATATTAATTTTAAAATTAAAAAATAGTTTTTAAAAAATTACTATATTAAAAAACTTATAAGTTTTATTAGCCAAACACTTTAACAATTTATAAGTTACTAAAAAAATAATCTTATAAGCTCTCAAACCAACTTATAAAATGTTAGAGCTTATAAGATGTTTAAAATAAGTTTCGCCAAATGGACACTTAGTAAAATTATAGAAATTATAATTACAAATGAAAAATAATCAAACACTGTTGAACAAATAATTAACACACATATCTGTTATAATTAGCACTATTGAACAATAATCAAATCTCAAAATTGTAATCAACAAACAGATCCGTCACAAATGAAAAAAGACGATTTTGCAATTGAGTATTATACCTGTGTGTGGCCGTCGTTCTACTCAGCGGGCCGCCGTCTCCAACCACCACCGAAAACCTTAGATCTGCCGCCATTGCCAACCACCACCACCACCAACATCATAACCGTTGCACCTCCTTCGTCCGCCGCCGCCATCTTCGCTTACAAAAAAAGTCAGATTCGTCGTCTTCCAAAAATAATTAGTCAAATAATTTTGAGCATTAGAATATGAAAACCCTACCATCGTCTCCGCAAACCCGCTTCGCCACCCAAACCCCCCTCGCCGCCCAAACCCGCAAATCCGCTTTGCCGCCCAAACAACGCCAACAATCACCATCGTTTCTGTCGTACTACATCCGCCTCCGCCATCGCCAACCGCCACACGCGGCAGATCTGTAAAGATCCGCCGCCAACCACCGCTTCAAAACCGTGGTGCCGCCGCCACCCAGCAGTCGCCTCTCACAGAACCATGACCACTACCATCAACCACCATCACCAAAAATCACAACCACCACCAAAAGCCGCTTTCGGATAGAGAGGGAGGTGGGTGGGCTGAGTTTTTTTTAGAGAGAGGGGAAGAGTGCCGAGGAGAGAAATAGAGAGAGAGTAATGGGGTGGCTTTTTTGGTCTAATGGTGTGCTATGTTTTATAAATCGGGTCGGACCGCTGCTCGGCCAGGCTGCGGCCCGCTTTGAGATCCGCTCACCGAACGACTCCCCCACGAACCGCCCAAAATGGCAAAAAGCGCCGCGAACCGGTGACCGATTCAACCGGTCACTCGCCGGTTCGACGCTATTTAAAAAAAAACCTGAGAAATCGTGAATCTTGGCTCGCCGACGGACTCTTTCTTCGGTGGCGATGTCTCTTCTCTTCATGTCGCACCACCTCAGAAACCGAAACCAATTTATGTTATTTGGATTCTCTCTCTATAACTTAGAAACCGCATGTGGGAACTGCGAAGGGGCGGGGAGCGCAACTGCAAAATTGCTATTTTTTTGTTAGGGGAAAGATTGAGAATGATTAGGGTTTTCAATAATTTAATATATCTTTAATTAATTTTTGGGTTCGGTTATCCACACCCCCATAATTGGGAGATATGCAAATATGCCCCTTTTCCATTCATCTTCTTCCTGTTCTTATACACAATGTTTTCATAACTTAATTCCATGATCGAACAGAACAGACCACCTCGTCAATTGTTCAATCGGTCGGACCGTTCAACCCCATGGTTCAACTGCTTTTCATGTTTAGTTAAAAAAACAAAATAAGTATACACCTACAAAAATTTAAATATATATTTTATAATTTTTCATATCATATTTTATAAATTTTGTCTCACCTCATACATTTATCCTACATCGAAAGTATTGGAGAAAAATGTGAGAGGAATATAAATTTAAGATTTTAAATATTTAATATAAATTAATAATTTATTTATTTTTTTTAAAAAAAAAAACCGATTATTTCCGGTTGAACCGGGTTTTGACCGATTCTGACCGGTTCAACCCGGTTCAACCTGAAATCCGATTATATAGTGCTTTTTTAACAGGGTTACCGGCCGGTTCCCGGTTCAACCCGGTTTTGAAAACAGTGGTCTCATGCAAATGTGTCTCTTATTAAATTAAATTTCCCATTTGCTTTGATATTTATGTGAAGGCCAGGTTATTTGAACTGCCTCTTTTAGTAATACACCCCATGGATTAATATGCACTATACAGTATACACTACCCAAAAACCCATTTGTACCCCAATCTTAAAAAGCAACTATTTCAGGCGTGCACCCCACGCCCACGCCACACTCTTACCAACGCCGGTAAGATTATTTACTTTTTTTGTTGTTATGTTATTAATTCTTCTTATTTCACTCTTCCAATCTCTGCAGTTTTTACTTGAATTATTCAATCAGCCACACATTTGCATGAAAAACAAATTAGTTGGGCTTCATTTATTTTACTTGAACTCTTAAGGCCCATGAGCAGCCCATTGTTTGCGCATAAAATTTGACCCGGGTTTTGTAAACCATATTCTGTGGGGTCCGTACGATATTTTCCAAAAAAAAGGAAAACAAACAGTAAAATGGTCTTCTTCACCACCTTCTGAAAAATGGACGGAAACGGAAAACCAGTTCAAATGGAAAGAAAGAAAACCTCACTCTCACTCAACATTTATTTCAAAACTAAAACGAAATTGGAGAGGTGGAGACCAAAGAGATAAAATTTGTCGCTTCAAGCAGAGAGAACTAGGGCATTATTGTTTGTAAGTATTCACTGAAAATGTTTTTTATATATCTAATTTTGAATTAAAAATACATACACCGTCTACATTGAATAGTTAGAAAGGCTATTACTTGCTTTCTTTGAATTGGTAAGACTTTAGGCTGATTGCATTGCATATGGTGTATGAGAGGAATTATGTGGATTTGGGGTGGTTTGTATGAGGTGGAATCACCATTATTGAGCTGTCAATTACACTAGGATATGTTGTCTTCTATGACTTGAAATTTGCAAATTTGATTTCTGTAAATGGATTTCTGCAACTCGTATGATTTGAATAGTTTTTTATTTTTATTTTTTAAAAGGTAATCTACATTGAATAGTTAGAAAGGCTATTACTTGCTTTCTTTGAATTGGTAAGAGTTTAGGCTGATTGTATATGGTGTATGAGAGAAATTATGTGGATTGGGGGTTTGTATGAGGTGGAATCACCATTATTGAGCTGTCAATTACAGTAGGATATGCTGTCTTCTACGACTCAGGGAATAAAACTTGACCAGGGTTTCTACATTTGTAAATGTGAGTTGAGCCTCTCATCTACTTGCTACATTCATATTTCATGGAATCTGTGTAAAAGATGTAGAGATTGTGTATGATGTAAAAATATGTTGTTGCAAGAAGCTGCATCATTTTGGCGTGTTGATTGTCTAAATGTTTTTGCTATCAACTTAACTAAGAAGGACGAATTGAATTCGTTTCTCTGTTGGTGGGCTTGAAATGTATAGATGGTCATCTTATTCTGTTGTCCTTTACCTTTGTTGACACCTTTTCTTCCTTTGCCCTGTTGTTCTCTCCTGTTCGGCCTGCTTTTTGTCTTAACGTTTCAACATTTTCAGTTATGCTTGGGTTCCCTCTAAAGTTCCTGCTGTAAACTTATATACCCGTCTTTTGTTTGGATTAATAGTTTGCTTCAATCAATTGGTTTTATGGTGATATGCTGACTTGATTGTTTGTTACTCGGGTTAGGATGAGGCGCTCTGGTTTAAATTGTGATGTATATTATTTTCATTAATTTTGTGATGGGTTTATTGATTAATATGTCTTCAGGTTTGGTTATTTGGTTAATGATCTGAAATTTGCAAATTTATATCTGTAAATGGTTTTTTGCAACTCATATGGTTTGGCCATGATTTGGGATTTGGAAATTTAATTCCTGCAAATGGTTAGATTTTTTTATTTGGAAATTTAATCTTCTACAGATTATTTGTTTTCATGATTTGCTCATTATTTTTGTCGTGCCAATTTTGTGTTTTTGAACTCGAAAGGTCCAGATTAATCCTTCATAATGTGGAAGATCACCTTGGTGCTATTCTACCTTCTTTGCTCTGCTTTAGTTGCTGCCCAGAGGTCAAACTGGCAAACACTCAACTGTAAAAATATCTCCAATTTCTAGTTTAGCATTGGGATTTGCCCTTCTCATTTTTTTGGATTAAATTTCTAAACGTGTGTGTTTAATTTTTGCAGGAAATGAGCCTCTGGTGATAGCCAGAGGTGGATTTTCTGGATTATTTCCAGACTCCAGTGTGCTAGCCTATTCCATGGCAGTACAAACTGGGTTGACAAATATGCACGTGTGGTGCGATGTCCTACTCACTAAGGATGGGGCTAGAATATGCTTTCCAGATATCCAATTGAGTAACGCATCGGACATTGACAACATATATCCAAATAAGAAAAAAAGTTATGTTGTCAATGGTGCCTCGATGCATGGATATTTCTCTCTAGACTTCACTCTTGAAGAGCTGGAACACGTGAATTGTAAGTAGTCATTTTTCAATGTATCGTATTTCTAAAAATTATTGTGCAGTTGGTAGAGTGTTGACTCTATCATTGAAACAGTGAAACGGAGGATTGATTCTCGCCCTCCCAACTTCAATGGGCCGATAAATCAAATTCTTACTGTTGAGTCTGTGGTTAGCCAAACAAAACCACCCGGGTTGTGGCTAAATATACCAGTAATTATATTTAAAATTCTAATGACTTTATTTCAAAACAAAGTATGCTATTGACAATTTCAATGCCTTAATTCTTTCATTATTGTGCAGTATGATGTATTCTTCCTTCAGCATAATCTTAGCACGAGGAGCTTTCATTATTGAAATATAAGTCTTAATTATGTTTCATCACCAGAGGTGGGGTTTCTGAAAAGTATTGCATTAGGGTTTAAAATAGGCCGAACAAAGCTCGTGTTCCAGTTCCTAGGACCTGATGATGTGGAGCCCACCACTAATAAAACATATGGCTCATTTTTAAACGATCTCTCTTTAATCCGAACTTTCGCCATAGGAATTCTTGTACCAAAAAATTATATATACAGAGTAGAGAACCAGTATATACAAAATCACACTTCTCTTGTACTTGAGGCTCATAGTGTAGGTCTAGAAGTATTTGCATATAATTTTGCTAATGATGATGCATATCCGTATGACTTTGGCTACGATCCTGTTTCGGAATATCTCTCCTACATTGACAACGGAGAGTTTTCCGTTGATGGCGTGCTGTCTGACTTCCCCGTCACTGCATCAGAGAGCATAGGTAAGCAATGGTCTTGTATATATATATATACACCCTTCTGTCTTTATAATATCTCCAATGAAAATGTGAATTAAGATTTAAAATAGGCTCTGGAAACACTGCCTTATGTCAGTTGGCACAGTAATTTCATTCCCTGAGTAACACTTGTCTGGCTCACAAACTGATACTTCTGGCTCAATGTTTTGTTTGTTGCAGATTGTTTTGCACACGAGTAAAAATGATACTGAACAAGGTAATCAACATTACTTAAATTGATAGTACATTTTCATTTTAGTTTCAGTTACATTTTACTGACATGATTATCGTGTTGAATACAGTGGACGTTTTGGTTATCTCATCGGAGGGAGCAAGTGGAGAGTATCCTGGTTGTAGTGATAAGGCATACGAGAAAGCTGTATCAGATGGTGTGGATGTACTTGATTGCCCCGTTCAAATGTCAAGTGATGGAATACCGTTTTGCTTGGGATCCATCAAGCTAAGGGATCGAACAAATGCTGTTGCCTCTAATTTCACCAACCTCACAACTAAGCATAGTAAATGGAATATTTGCCTACAGTCTAAATTGGAGCCAGATTCAGAGCTTGAAACGTAAGTGAAATTATTCTATCCTCTCCCTGCCTCCTCCTCCTTGTATATATATATGTTGTTTACTAGCTAGGTACCAGATATTTTCTTAAATAATTAATGTTGAAGTACAGTTTTAAAATTTGCTATAAGCCAATAACATATTGTGGTTTCATTGTAGCTGCTATTTACAGCCCATATTCAGCATCTTTTAAACTGCTTCGGAATCCAAGAGCTGTAAACGTTGTGAAATTAATGCAGTTGTCTGATTTTTTATAGTCCAATAACTTCATTTCGATTTGAAATTGTTCTCGATTGTTTTGGCTTTTCGATTTTGGTCCTGTAATTTTAATTTTTTTTTTTGAATTAGTCCTTTATCATCTAAAGAATAAATTTTCTCACACTATGGTTAATTTCCTTGCAGAACAACCAGTTCAAGCTAAGAAATGAAGAGTTGAAGATGAATCTATATGCAAGTTCCTTATCCGAACCTTCTTTCTGTGGTAATATCAGACGCAGGTTCGTATTTTTTTGGAACTGGAGAAATTAATATGCTTCAGTCAAAGGCGTTGAGAAGGATTTGGGAGTACATAAAGGTTAACCAGTTTGAGGTTGGTGGTCTACTGGTCTATGATATGCATGAATTGGTATTTAAGTAGTTTACTTTGATTAATGTGATTGAAGTTCCATAATTTTGTAACGAAGTTTAGACTAGTTCATTTTCTCTTATAAAAAATTGATTAATATTTTACCCTTAAATTTTGTATATTTGGGATTTGTTTACTTCCAAGTTTCCATTATAAGGTTTTTTCTTGACCTCGATTCTCTTTGTGGGATTCTGTGAGTTCCATGGTAATTCATTTTATGTGAAGCTTCTGTCAAAGCATTTCTGCTTGTTACCCATTCATTTTTTTAATTTTTTTTTTACCTTAATAGTAAATTCTATTCTATTCATTCTTGAAATTTTAAAGTGTCATAATTTACTATTGTTTTTTTTGAACTTTTTTGGTGATAGACTGTATTATGGAGAGAAGGGGGATGAGCTGAAATGGGAAAATTAGGAAATGGACTTTTGTTCACTATTGAATATGATGGACGATTTATTTGGGCATAATTTTAATTTATTCCGGAAGTTATTTGCAATATAATAAATTACATATATTTTCACGTCTTTTATATATTGTCTGTAAAACCGTATTAGTTGAATGCATATAGGAAGAATTAGTCAAAGAAGGTTGTAGGTAGGATGATCGAGATATATCTATTCTCATATAAATATGTGTGTATTTGTCAAATCATTAGCTATGCCTGAAAATATATTTAACGAACCTTTCTTTTTAAAAATATATGTATATTCTAATTCTAATAAAAGAACGTTTTAATTTTCGAATAAATTGCCATATTTGATTTTGAGATATCATTCGGGATACGAATAATTATGATATATAAAAAAAAAATAAAAAAAATTAGATACCTAAAATAAAAAACACGGGATACCATATATGAATGGGTTGGACAAAATGTCGAACTCAAGCTCCTTTATATGGATTAGTACATGTGATGAACTAGCTTTTGAATGCTTTTGATTTGTAATTTTGGGCATCCTTTACTTTCATATATATTTATGTTAGTAATAATTTATTGCTTTGTTTGTTCTATAATATTACATGTGTACATTTTCTTTATTAGTATTTAGCTTAACTGCAAATAGAACCACGGTATTTTTGTATATTACTACAATTTAATTTAAAATTTAAAATTAATTACGTAATAATAGATTTGTATATTTGTAGTCATTATGCATGTAATATCTTAACATATAATATCCTAAGATAAACTAATTAATGAAACCCTACGTGTTTATATTTTTGGGAGTTTGGCGGGGATGGGATTAATTAATGCATCAAAAGGCTGGAACTTAATATAGTGGGAACCAATTTTTTTACAAAGATGTTCGCTTTGCACGTGAATCATCAAATTTCACATTTTCATATTAATTAGCTTTTCATCGTTCTTCTATTCAAAATACCAAAATATGCTTCAAATCAGAAAAAGTCATCCCCAAAACTACATACAATTTGGTTCTTTACATTAAAAATACAAAGTTCTAACAAAATTGAGAATTTTTTTTTTGGTCCCATAACTTAACTACTGTCCATTTTTCGTCCCAAAAAAATTTAATGTCCAATTTTAGTCCCATAACTAAATGGATTGTCCAATTTTGGTCTCATTTTCACCGAAAAATCGAGAAAAATGTCATTTTCGGTATCATGCAAGTCAAGTGCCGGTAAAATTTAGTCGTTCTTACATTTACATATTTTAAATTTTAGTTTTGATTAAATTTATATTGAATTATTTACACATGTGTAGTTTAATTGATTAAAAAACATAAAAAAAAAAAAAAATAGTCAGCGTTCACGTAAGCGAGAAAATAGAAAACTCCCAAATTTTACTGGCACGTGACTTACAAGTGATCAAAACGACGTTAATCGCGATTTTTTGACAAAAATGAGACCAAAATTGGACAATCAATATAGTTATGGAACCAAAATTGGACAGTTCAATATTTTGGGACGAAAAATAGACAATAGATAAGTTATAGGACCAAAAAAAAAAAATTCTCAACAAAATTGAAGCTTAAAAACCTTAAAACCCGAGAAATGAATAAAATTAAAAAAATTCTTCTTTCAGTAATCGAGTGTGCCTTTGCTTGTGCAAGTCTTGTTTTTTTTTCCTTTTCTTTTTAATAATGAGGACACAACGACCTAAAGTTTGGACGCAGATGAATTTTTCCTTAAATTACATTGTGAATATGGTTATAATACATAGTGATAAGAATGTGTACCAGAAAATCCGGATTTAAATACTTATTCTTTATTTTTTAAATTTCATTAGTTTAAATCCGATATCAACTAGTTTTATCTTATTATATTGCTTCAAAAAAAAATCTTATTATATGCTGAACAGGGATATATATATACACACTAATAGTCTAATACAAGTGTATCATGTGACTATCATGTGCTACAAAATGAACTAAAAGAATAACCGCTAAAGCGTTATACGTACTCTAAAAGAAATAACACCTCTAACTCTACACAAATATTGTTAGAGCTCTGTAAAATTAATTCCCGTTAACATATAACCCATAATTTAATTTGCCAATCAACAATAATTGGTAAATATTGCCAATAAATATCAAGTACTGTACTATCAGCACGTGATCTACCCTAAACAGATTTCTGATTATGACAAAATGTATAAACTATAAAGCGACAAAGCCAACGAGATTATTGATACCTTCAAGGTTAATTTATCACATTTAGAAAATGATTATATACATAATAATACATGGAGAGAACAATAGATTTTTCGAGTAAACACGACAATTGCTTTCATGCTTATTCCTACGCATATTTCCTAGGAATGAAATTCCAAACTCAATTATATATTCCATAAAAATACACAAAAAACAAACTCAGCGTTTTAACCTAACCTATAATAATGGTTTTACGCGTGATGAATGAGTATTGCCATATTAATGCATGTTAACCATGCAGCTTTTAAGGTTAACTGTGATCAATGCGTACGTTAAATTATAGACAATAAACACAACACGACAAAATAAAATGAAACACAAATTTATTTAACGTAGCTATTTTACACATGCAAATATAGTAATACTATATATACGTACTAGCAATAGCATATACTACACATAATAAGTAATTTTCTGGTGTTTCTCTTTCTAAATGGCCTAATGTTTGTATAATTTTCTGGAGATTTGGTCCCCCCCAATTCCCCCCCATTACACGGATTCTAAGTAATTTTTTTTTTTTTTTAAATATTTTAATTTTATAATTTTTTAGAGCTTGAAATTCGTGGTGAATTCTTGATATTATTGAAGGTGTTGTGCTTCTCATTTCACCAAAGCAGAACAAAATAGAACAAAAGTCCAAGTTGTAGCAAACGAAACTCATTTTAGGGAAATGTTTCAGGCTTCAAGCATTAATGTTTTTTTTAATTTTTTTTGTAAATTTCTGCATTTTTTTTAAATTTCTATAATTTCAGATTTATAGTGCAATTTAATAAATTTCTGTGTAATTTTATGGTGCAATTTTATAGTGGCAGCAAGTGCATTTTAATTATTTCAGATTTTAATTTTTCCAAATTTCCGTAATTTCTGCCAATTTATTTTATTTATAAACTAATTTATATAAGGAGTGTTTAGGTTGACATTATTAACAAAACAAAAAAAGATAGATCCTGGCATATCAAATCTCACACTATTGCATCTGAATTGGGTCAGACTGTTTTTTGAAGATACTTATATCACACCATCGTTTGAAATTTGAACATTTATAACCTTTATACATCGGCCAAATGGATTACAATATTTGCCCGTAATAAATTTGCACTTCAGACCCAAATTGAAATTTTTAAAGTGCAGTTTCGTCATCGGGCACAAAGTGCAAAAGTAGAAAAAAAATATTGGGCCCAATGAAATCTGTGAAATTTTGGCCCAAATTGCAAATTTCGTTATTGGGCGAAAAGTGCAAAAATTAAAAAAAAAATGGGATCAATGTATTTTTTTTTAAATTTTTAGCCTATAAAAAATATACACTTGATGCCCAAATTAATTTTTTTAAGTGCAAATTTGTCATCGGGACCAAAGTGAAAACGTAGAAAAAAGTATTAGGCCCGATGGATTTTTTGTATTTTTGGCCTAAAGTACCAATGCTTTTAAAGTTCAGTTTCGATAATGGGCCAAATGCAAATATTAAAAAAATGGGCAATGTATTTTTTAAAAAATTTTAACCCATAAAAAATATGCACTTCAGGCCCAAATTAAAATTTTTTTAAGTGCAGTTTCGTCATTGGACATACAGTGCAAATGTAGAAAAAAATATTGGGCCAATGGATTTTTTGTATTTTCGGCCCAAATTGCAATTTTATTTTTTAAGTTCAGTTTCGGTAACGGGCTAAAAGTGCAAATATTAAAAAAAGAGTAGGTTTAGTGTGAAAATTTTCATATATAAAAATCTATAAAATTGCCCTTAATCAACCATCTACACCCTAAACACTAAATAATAAACCCTAAATTATGACCTATTCGGGCCGGGTGAACCATGAACCACTTAAGCCGAGTGAACCGTGAACCACTCAATTTTGTTTTACCTTCATCAATTACAGAATTTGATTGTAAACTAATATTTTTTCATGTATGAAAATTTTCATACTAGACTTTGTCTTAAAAAAATGGGCCCAATGTATTTTATTTTTATTTTTCGCCCATAAAAAATATGAACTTCATGCCCAAAATGCAATTTTTTGAAGGGCAGTTTCGGTAATGGGCCAAAAGTGCAAATATTAAAAAAGAAATGGATTTTTTTAGCCCATAAAAAATATGTACTTCAGGCCCAAATTGCAATTTTTTGAAGTACAGTTTCGATAATGAGCCAAAAGTTCAAATATTAAAAGTGCACGGTCCAAAGTGTTTTATACCTATGGCCCATAAAAAATATGTAAGTTAGGCCCAAATTATATATTTTTTTAAAAGTACAGTACCAGTACAATTAATAAAAAATATCTAAAAGACGTGGTTAATATTTTTAAAATTTTGCACTTTTCTAAAGAAGAAATTTTGCACTTTTGTTAATTTTAATATATATATATAAATAAATTATTGAAAATAAAATATTTTATGAATTAATTGCAAAATAATAAGATAAGGATGATGTATAAGAAATTAATAAGTGAAGGGCCAAGCTTTAATGGGAAAGTATGTTTGCAGTTTGCAGCAATTTTGTTGGGAGAAGGTAAAGTTTATTAAGAAACTGTGATTTAAAAAATAGAAAAAATAAAATTTAAAAAATTATTTTATTATCATTTATAGAAATGTTCATTAAATTTTGAAACTAACCTTTTATGCAAATTTTCAAATAAAAAAGGGAATGAGGGAACTAAGAGGTCCAAACAATTCTTTCTCCCAAAATCACCAAACGTCCGCCATCACCTGCAAAACGCTTATGCTGCCGCCGTCACAACCACCACCACCACTAACCAGGTGGCTTAGCCTACCTGGCCACTGGGCTTCTTAATTGAATGGGAGATCCAGGTCGATTCCCTTTGGAAACGAATTGGAGTTTGAGAGTTATAAGGGGGCTTGGTGAATTTGTAGAGTGTTTGGGTGCTTAGTGAATTTGTGGAGTGTTTGGGTGCTTAGTGTACTAACATATAAGAACTAACTTTGCCCCATAAAAAAAAAACCACAACCACCTGATTTGTTGAGTGTTATGAATATGAGTGAAAAATGAACGAAATTTGAACAGATTTGTGCCAATAATTTTTTCTTTCGTATGGATTCGACAGAGGTGAGTAGTTTCTCAATTTTCCGCCGTCGCGCCTAGCGCCAGATTTTTTCTATTCGAAACTATGAATTGTATTTTTGGTTGGTTTTTGCTTGGATCTGAGTTTTTTTTTTTTTTTTCTTGCTGATTTAGAATCAGCGTGTTTTTTTTTTTTTTTTTTGCGATATTTTGAAGCACTATTTTCTTAGAGATTTGTAAGATTTTTTAACGTGATTTTGGGGCGCTTGATTTGATGTATTTTTTTGTAGAGATTTTTTGAGCGTGATTTGTTACACTTATTTTGGGCGTGATTTTTGAATTTTTGAGTAAATTTGCTGCACTCTTTAGAGATTTGAATCTGATTTTTTTTTATTTTTTAGCTTTAAATGTAGATCCGATTTGTACAGATTTTGAAAGATCTTGGATTCGATTTGACGTGTATTTTTTAAGATTTCTACAGATTCAAAAGAGCTCGGATCCGATTTGGGTGATTTTTTGAAGATTTATATAGATTTATATTTTTTAAATTGCAGATCAGTGATATATTTTTTTTAGATTTTATAGATCTTAAATTTTGGTGGATGGAAGAGGAAGAAGATAAGTACAAATCTGTGATATTTTTTTTTTTTTATTAAACTTTATAGATCTGAATTTTGGTGGATGGAAGAGGAAGAAGATGAGTATCTTGAACATTTGAAGATGCATAGGTTCATCAATTTAATAAACACATGCATGAACATATGCATGTTTTTGTGCATATATTGATGAATATATTGATGTCGAAATGAAAACGAGGATATGTATATATTTGAAATTGTAATTGTAAATTTTACGTTTTTTATATGTAATTTTTGATATTTTTTAATTTTGATATGTAAATTTCTGTATTTTTAATTTTGATATGAAATTTAAATTTTTAAATGTATAATTTTGGTATTTTACTTAATTGAATCTGGATGAACAAGAAAATGACAATTAATTGAATCTGGATGAACAAAGAAATGCCAATTAATTGGATTCGGATGAACAAGGAAATGCCTTGGGTAATAAATCTTGGGAAGAGAAACATGTCAAATCTCAAAAAATAAATTTCAAAAGCTATTTTTTAATTGCTGGCTTAAAAAGTAAGGATAATAAAGACGTTCAACAAAATAATTTAGATCTTTTAATAATAATTTAAATATATTGGACCTCTTAGTTATAGTAGGTACTAAAATGGACCTCCAAGTTATTCACTCTTATTCAACTCAAACTACAATTATAAATAAGTCCGTCTAATCTTTATTTTTTTTAATGCGCTTCTATGAAATTATCATTGACAAACTCTAATTTATGGCAAACAAGTTCAAGTTCATGCATGTCAAATATTCTAATAAATTAACCTAATAATATTCAAATAAATATGAATTAAAATATTTAAATTGCTAATTAAAAAATCTTGAATTTGAAAAAAGCGAATGGACTTTTTTACTATTGACTCAATTTAATAATAAAAAAGAAAGGGGCAATTTCAATATAATAAAAAAGGGCAGAAAATTAATTTATGAAATAGCTTAAGGAGGAAATAGCTTCCTGGAATGCAAGGAGTAAAAAATGTAGCTAAAAGACTTTAAACTAGGGACATCTGAATTCCAAACAATTTTCTAAACCACTGGGCCAATTTATATATGTCAATATGGTGTACAACTCTACTCCCTTGTACCAATGCAAGTCCGCCACTGCCCGTGCCCACGTACACACACTATATACACTTCCTCACGTATCTATACTTATATATATAGATGTAAAGTGAAAATAATTCTTTCATTGAATGAATTATGTGTACAACCGTATAATATATAAAACTTGATCAAATTTTATTCTGGGAACATAAAATCAAATATACAAGGAAATAAATCAAAATCAATCCCTATAACTAAGCAATATAATAATACATTGATTATTTCTTGCTATCACCCCCCTCAAGCAAGACGTGGGGTGTGACTCCACTCGAAGCTTGTGTCTAAAAAACTCGAATAATGGGCGTGATAAACTTTTGGTGAAGATATCTTCAATCTGCAACTCGTAAGAATGCTTGAGGTAAGATTTAAACTCCTTCCAGGATGAAGGCAGTTTTTCAATCACAGTTGCCACCATAAACTGTTCTGGCAACTCCATTCCTTCTGCAGTAATGTTATGAAAAATTAGTCATTGCTTTTTTTAACTGATCGACAACAAGGCTTGTTGTCTACCATCTTGAAATCGTACAATGCAAAGAACGATCTAACTTCTTCGCTCTTCATCTTCGCCTTGTACTTCTTCTCCAAAGAAGCCCACATTTCTTTGGCAGTCTTGTGTTGAACGTAGACGTTGTACAAAGCGTCACTCAGTCCACCCAGAATGTAATTCTGGCACAAGTAATCCCCACTGATCCAGAGGTCATAATTCATTCTCGTTATCTGATCAGCATTATCATCAGGGATATTCGGACAACCCTCTTTGAGGTACTTCACCACAGACAAGGTGGTCAGGTAGAACTCCATCTTGTTCTGCCACCTCTTAAAATCTGCTCCCGAGAACTTCTCGGGTTTTTCAGCCTGCGCTAGTAAGGGCCTTATCGTCCCAGGTTGAGAAGCCTGAATCATTGGACCCATGTATGGGTTACCACTTGTATTGTTCAAAAACTGGTTTCCTCCAATGAACGGATTTCCACAGAAGTTATCCACAAAAGGATTGTTCTGAGGTCCTTCCAGAAAAGGATTTCTAGGTTACATCGCAGCAAACAGACTAGCCGTATTTCCAACGTCTTCGCTCCCGTAACCACTTGGTCGACATTCCAAAGATATCGTTACCAATCGGAGGCATTCCGATTCGGTGAAGACGACTCCCGAAGCACTTTGCGACATTCCAAAGATACCGTTACCAAATTCTCCGTAGCACTTGTCGACATTCCAAAGATACTTTGGTTACCAGCCTGAGTCATTCCGAGTCCAGTTAAGGCAAACGGACCATCAGTTCTTTGAACATCAAAAGCGGATGGGTCACCCAATTCATTGAGTCCAAAAATTAATTGGTCCATTTAGAGTTTTTGGGTCTCCAAAAAGATAGATGAGCCCCAAAGCCCAATTGTCAAGAACCAAGAACCCGGGCCCGGGCTCGAGCGGGGCGCGCGCGTGTGTGGTTCATGGTTAGGATCCCCATGCACCATTTTCGAGAACATGACCATAAGCTTCTATTTATACTTAGAAACTTTCCTTATAGTTTCCAATGTGGGATGAGTGGGGAGACTACACTTGGTCAACACTCACCCACTAATTGCTCTCACTAGAGCATTAATGTCTCATCTTCTTTAATTAATTTCTCACTCATCAAAATTCGATTTTGAGATATTAAAAATACCACGACCATCTACTCCGAGAGTAGAACGATCTCGTCACGTTTAATTTACAAAAATCAACGTTTTAATTCCTCAATTAATTTGGTCAAACTTGAGTGCTAGAACACTTTCAAAACCAAATTTCCAACATCATTGCCATACGTTTGCCTCTAATAAACATACCTTCAGTGAGGAACCCAAATCGTTCAAAAAGGAATTCAATGACTTGTTCACAGGGTCAGATTGAGGCCTTGCAGAAAATAAATTATTGGAATTATGCAAAGGGGGAGTAGTTACATTTTAAAAGTTCGCATTTTTTCATATGCAACAGATTTGTTCCAACAAAAACATCAGACTCAATTTTCAGAATAACTTAGAAAATTTAAGTAATTTCAATTCAAGTCCAGGGGAATTTTCTTAAAAATCATTTTTGCTATATAAATATCCAAAGATTACTAAATGGCTATCTCAATCGGAAGGGGAGGTAACTCTTCAGATTAGATTGCAGAATTAGTATTAAAGAAGACAAAAACATCAAGCAAAAGATTTAAGGTGCAAAGGTAAAGCCTACATTAATTATATATTCTCAAGAATCTTGAAGTATGAACTATAAGGTGCAAAGGTAAAGCCTACATTAGTTATATATTCTCTACCTAAGAATCTTGAAGTAGGAACTACAGAAATTGAAATGAACAGTTATCATATTGAAAGGAGAGGAAAATAAACGATAATTTGCAAAAGCAATGGGATCACCAGACACACAGTTGTATATATCTTCACTTTTTAATGGCTATTGTTCAAGTAAACTGCAAAATTGGTCCCTACTTGTTGGGTGTTGGTGATTTTAGTCCAATACGAATCCATTTTCCCAATTAAGACCCATGAATTTTAGAATGATGCATTTTAGTACTATATTGACAAAATAAAAATAAAAATTAGGGTGGTATTAATTTGTGATTTTTTAGTTGAGAAATTTATATGTTGGGGTCTCAATATGCCACGCCAAGTCATTAGCACTAAAATCCTTCAACCTTGTCAACAAAGGACTAAAATTTAATCATTTTAAAAGTTATGGGACGATTTAGAAAATTAATTTCTGTGGGACTAAAATCACAACACGAAATAGATATGGGACCAATTTTGCAATTTACTCGCTATTATTCTGGTTCGAAGGAACCAAGTATGAGCAAAGGTGTTTAAACTCCATATTTACCAGGCTTATACCCAGGGAGCGAAAAATGTAAAACACAGATCCCCAGCCATAATTTTCAATTAGCGGAGGAGCTAAAAGATGCCTGTAATTCAAAAATATGAATGCTAGAAGTGATAGAAACTCAATTTTGTTACTTGATACATAATAAAACTAGTACTGAGAATAGATCATTATAGCATATGAGGAAATAGATTCTATACATAATGAGTGACAGCCTATCGATACAAAACTACCTTCTGTAAAAGCCTGAATGCAATTTTAGGATCAAAACTCAACCATATTATTTGACAGCTAAGAAACAAATAATTACTAGTTTGAAATGAAATAGTAGCTATTCACTTCCAAAGTACTAGCTATAGCTTCTTTTCGTCTTCCATAACAAGTGTGGTTGCATGATAAGACAAAGCGATTGAACGGCTAAATGCGTATTACCCCAAGACATTTCCAATACTCAAACCACCAAAGACAAAAGATACTACATGTGAACGTTCTTCTACAGGTACTGAGCTGAACATAATTCACACCAATGTAACATACAACACAAGGCATAAATACAAAGTGAGACACTGATTATAATGTGTTTTCAAAAGCAGAATCAAGAAGAAATTGAGTAAAAAATGTATGTTTTAGAATGTAAATACTGGGCTATTACTTTTTTAGGCCCATCCAACCAAAAAGAATATTCAGCTTCTATTCCAACAACATATACAAAACGACCACCTAGGTGAAGCCTTCTGAACAAAGGTCAAAGAGTTTGCAAAAAAGGTGAAATCTTTATTGGTGAACCTTTTAACATCATCTTCTAAGAAATATCAGAAGAAACTGCATAACTATGCAAGCTCATATGAAACATAAGCCCAAACTTTCCAATAGTCAGGAGGAAAATGCAGACCCTTATAGTGGCTACCATGTAAAAAATAGAAAAAAATATTGTACGGTGGGAAAGCATTACCATAAAATGCAGACCCTTATAGTGCTAAATCTTTAAATTACCCCTTCTTTATTTACCTCATTCTGCACAATTCTCATTTCAGTTATGTTAGTCTATTTTTGTTGTAAGAACTATGAAGTGAGTGTGAGTCCAATTCAAACAGCATACCTGGCAATCATATCAGTGGCAGCAGATGGTCAAACACCTTCTCCTATCCCCACCTGAGTTGTTAAATAAATTATTCAGGATAAAGGATAATGGATTTTTTGCTCAAACTAAATGAGCACAGTTTTATAATAGCATTGGCTAATATTTTAGAAGTGTCGATTTATAGAATTGCCAAATCCTGCACATAATAAGTCCTGGAATAAACCCAGCAACAATAGGAACCAATGCTGTGGCCAATGACCAGACTATGACACCACCTCAAGAACTTTTCTGCATATTGATAAATTATTAAATTATTAACAAAGAACAGGCCTTGAGGTTGACTGAATTATTAAATTAGTATGATATCACCTATTTTACC
This sequence comes from Stenogyne calaminthoides, assembly GCA_037126765.1. Lineage (NCBI taxonomy): Eukaryota > Viridiplantae > Streptophyta > Magnoliopsida > Lamiales > Lamiaceae > Stenogyne > Stenogyne calaminthoides. The sequence goes on along the minus strand of JBBCBC010000027.1, from coordinate 6,818,878 downwards.
AAGGTATGATTAATAAATAAAAGACAAAATGTGAATTACTGCCTTAAGAAACAAAATCCAGTTACCTATTCTCAGTTGGTAATCAGAAAGACATTTAGCAGGATTAAATGCTCTGTACTTTTTTTCTGTTCATTATTGTGAAGTAATTATCATGGGAAAGAAAAGCCAATAAAGACCAAAAATGGCTGCAATAATCAGAAATATCATCATTTTAGGTATACTTAAAAATAGAGAGGAAAAAAGAAGTTGATCACGGACTAATTGCAAAAACATAATAAATCATTTTGTGTTTTCAACCTCTTCAATTTTTCATACTTGTTAAAAAAAAAAAAAAAAAAAAAAACTTCGTACTGTGGAAGCTCTAATTTTCGAAGTTTGACAAAGTCTGTGATCCTGATTCCAGAAAACACATTGATAAGTCATCAAGGAAAAGGTAAGAAGAAAACTCACTTTAGCAACTCCATTGTCTTAATAGAGAGCACATGAAAATTGTTTGATGATGTGAAATATTGTTTATATGCTCAATGAATTAGCAAGTGGCTTCTTAAAATCAACTGTACATTCTTTAATATACCCCTATAGTAATCTAGCTAATGTGAATATACACTGTGAAGTTTGGCTAAGAGACTAACCTCCCTCCAAAAATCCTGGCAAGCCAATCCAGCCACAGAAGCATCCCATTGGAATTATTGCAATACTCAAATTCACCTATTCATTGCATCAAACATAAGTTTATAAATAACCTGAAATGGCACAATGCTCATCTACTTTATGATACTGTGAATGTTTATCAACAATTGGACTAGCTGTAAATAAGACCATAATTTATCTCAAGAACTAATAAAATTAACATTCGTGCATTAAATGAGGGTTAAATAAGCGCAATTATAATATGATCCAGAATCAAAATTCTCCTTGTTTAAATCCAAAAAATCAAAGGCGTAATAAGAAACAAGTAAAATTACCTTATCCATGTTGCAAATAACAAAGGCCAAGAGACAGTCCCTTTGGGGAAGATTCTTCCATGGCGGCCAATCCATATCAAAAACCCCCATTCTCAACCTTCCCAACACTCTCCTTCTCCTGTAACCGACCTTAATCGCTGGTTTCTGAGAAATATTCTACATCGTAAAGCTTTGACGTTTGTTTCATGTGAAAATTTGAACAAATTGGTATAGGCGTTTGAGAGGATTCGAGCCCAATTATTCCATCTTTCCTACTTATTCTTGGGCATAAAAGCTTATAAAATTTACTTTTTGGGAGTTCAATTATAAATTTATTTGTATTATGAAATAATATAATAATTTGTATGTCATTTCATTTTCCTATTAGATTATTCTAGTAGAAATAATTTATGAGATAATTATGATGGATTATTCTAGGAGCATCCCTTGCTCACTATAAAAAGATAGTATGTCACTTCATTTTGTATCACTTGAAATGAAATAAAGTATTCTCCCTTCTCCCTATATTTTCTACTTTGTCTACTTTTCATACTTCATATAAGTATTAGTTTCACTACATAAAAGTATTAGTTCCATAACACGTTATCAGCAAGAGTCTTTACCTTGAGCTTTATCGATATTGGGGCAACTTCAAGTATCATTCGCAATTCTTGAGGTAATACTTTTTCCTTTGTCAATTTGTTATTTCATTATGGCTAATCTCACAAAGTTAGAATTTGCAACTCTTGACATCTCCGGAAAGAATTATTTATCATGGATTCTAGATGTTGAAATTCATCTTGAGGCAAGAGGACTTGGAGAAACTATTATTGATGATAATAATGCATCAAATCAAGACCGTGCAAAAGCAATGATTTTCCTTCGTCACCATTTGGACGAAGGATTGAAAAAATGAATATTAACTGTGAAAGATCCACTTGTCTTGTGGAAAGATTTAAAAGAAAGATACGACCACCTGAAGATGGTCGTCCTTCCAAAAGCCCAGTATGATTGGCTTCACTTACGTCTGCAAGATTTTAAAACTATTAATGAATATAATTCGGCTATGTTCAGAATTACTTCTCAATTGAAATTATGTGGTGAAACCATAACTGATAATGATATGCTTGAGAAGACATTCTCTACTTTTCATGTCTCGAATTTGCTCCTGCAGCAACAATATCGAGAAAAGGGATTTAAGAAATATTCTGAACTAATTGTTTGCCTTCTCTTAGCCGAGCAAAATAATGAACTGTTATTGAAAAATCATGAGTCCCGACCCACTGGTTCTAGTCCATTCCCTGAAGCGAATGTGACTCAATCTCAATATCATGGTCGTGGTCGTGGACGTGAACGTGAACGTGGTGGTAGCCGAGGAAGTGGTCATTTTCGTGGTCGCGGTCGTGGTAGATTCACTCCATATAATAACAATAAACATGATCGTGACAAGAAACAAAATGTCTCCCAGAAGAGAGACAATGGAGAAAAGAAGAAGTATGAGGAATACTGTCACCGGTGCGGAATGGAAGGTCATTGGTCTCGCATATGTCGAACAGCGGATCATCTTGTTGATATCAAGCCTCTTTGAAAAATAAAGAAAAAAATGTTGAAACAAATTTTGTTGATGACAATGTTGCTTTTAATGGTGGTGATGTTGATATGACTCACCTTGATGTATCCGATTTCTTTAATGATGTCAACTAGTCATATGGTGAATACCCTATATATATTTTCATGATAAATAAAATATTTTTATATTTGCATCTTTTATTAATATTTGTTGTGTTCGATATAATAAATCAGGATTAATCGAACATCAAAGAGCGACACGTGTAATATTTGAACAAAATAATCATGTCTGGTGGATAAGTTACTTTTTGTTCGCCAACCGATCAGAATTGTTCAACCAGCCTACCGAACAAACGTATCCGCTTATTCAGTCGGGGAAGGAAGAATCGATAAGCTAAGTCGAGAAGGCCATAAGCAAAACTGAGGATTCAGGCGGCCAAAATACTCGGAAACCCTGAAGGGTCAGAGTGCTCGACACTCAAATATCTCGAAGACCCAAATATCCTGAGGGCTCAGTGTGCTCGAGGAGGACAATCTTCCAACATAAAACTGACATGACTAAAGAGGCGAACAAAACATCCAACCGAACAAGAGATTAATTTGGGACGATCAAAAGAGCATCCTACGCATAAAAGCTAAAGACGAAGATCAATCTAGAAGACGAAGTTGGAAACATGGCAACACCACCGGGGTTCTTGCATGATCCGAAGACTCCAGCTCATGCTTGCCGGAGTGCTATAAAGGGAAGAAAAAAGAAGAAGATAAGGGTTCAGAAAAATAGCCTAAAAAAGATCCCCAGAGAGGAGAGGAACTAAAAAATTCGAGTGATCGTCCACATATACAAAAACCCTAGCACTCATTTGCTAATTGAAACAATTATCTTTATCTGCATCGATTCATCTCCATAAGATGTATCAAGAACTGTAAGTGTGAATCGCATAATACAATATCCTGGCTTGGTATGCCCCCAGAGTAGTCATTTCTTTACGAGCTGGGTCAACAAATTCATCTTATTTACCGTTTATTTTACACGTATATGTTTTGTTTGCGAGTTGTTACCAAATTAGCCACATAATATTCATCAACTAAAATGACTCGCGACAATTGGCGCTAGAAGGAGGGTAGTAAAAAAAAAAAGACCAACCCATACACGAACCCTTAGTTAGCCGAGGCAGAAAAAAGAAATAAAATGCCTCAATCTAAGAACACACAAACGGAGAGGTTGGAACAAAGCCGACCACATGACCGTAAAGAGACCCAAATCGACCTCATAAAGATCGAAAAGGAGACTATCAATCTTGAGGATATAGCCAATGATCCGCGGTTACTTAAAAGCCATCACTTTCTTGTTGCGAGCACGAAAGAGAGGGACGAAAAAGAATTGGCAAAGTTCGGCTCAAAAGCATGAAGAGCAACACTTTCGTGATACACCGACAAATGAAAGCAAGTTAAAAGAAAATCAAAGCGGGCGAAAAAAAAGGCGATACTGACGGATGACGAATAGCCTCAAGGGTCTAGACCATCGGCGTTTGGACGTTTGAGGCTCTCCGCCAAAGACCGAATCGGGGTAATAATAATAAAGCGACAAGATCCGGGGAAAGGTACATCCAATAGAGATGCCCGCACATTCGGATCTTCATAAGCATCCGCGACGCCGACCAAAAATCGGCGGAACAAAGTTGTTTATCCATCACCGAATTGGGTAGTCAAGCACAAACTTGGAGAGGGGGATCGCCCCATCACGAGCATGATCCACGGTATCCTCATGATGGGAAACAAAGCCCCAATCTAAGTCTATCAATCCCACAAAATTTGCGGAAATGCAAAAAGCCATCGAGGATTACAGCCGATCCGCCGCTGACTAAGAGCCACCCTCGAACGAGCACCATACCCCGCCGCGCATTATCACCAAACGATCATGGCGGCGAAGGCACAAGAGAAAGTCGCAAAGACCCGACCGCCAATTCCCATTTTCGATCTTGAGTCGGATCCTCATGTCCATCTCAAAGAAATATTCGGACTTTATGATCGCGATGGGGGCTACAGATCTGCACGCAGCTGATCATTCCCATGACTTTGGGTGATCGGGCACATAGATGGTTTTCTACTTTACCCATTAAAGGCCATCACATCTTTCGCACAAATGGGGCGGCAATTTTTGTCCCACTTTTCATCCATGTGTGCTCGCCTGCCAAACAAAGGTTGTACATTTTTCCCAACTAAAAGGTGAGTCCGACGAGCATACATAGAAAGATTTGATAAATGTTTGTATGATGGAGCCCCAAATGAAGAGGACGCTAAGATCCTCATGCGGTGGTCGGAGGCCCGACTTTTAAATACAGATATGTGGAAGGCCATGCATCAAGATTGGCGAACTCATACTCGAGTTTCGAGAGCGAAAAACTAAAATCATAGCCATGCAAGATTTACTCGCAGACAATCACAATTGAGACAGGAGCCTATCATAGAAAGTTTTCAGAAAGAAAACGACGAATTAATGAAGGGGGGTCTGAACCCGTGCTCTTTCAAACCTTTTGAAGAAAAAAAGCGTAAAAACGCCCCTAATGAAGTCTCTTGGGCTTTCAATAAAACTATCTTTAACCAAATTAAAGATCGAGACATGTTGACGGACCAAGAAGAATTGTAATGGATAAGCATCGACTTAACGCCCCAAATCCGTAATTATCACGAGTACATCGGACACAATACGAGAAAATTGCCGCGATTTACTCATGAACTTTGGAAGCTATATGAAGAAAATCGCCTTTCCCAGGTTCTTAAAAAAGCCAAATAACAGGATTCGCGAACATAAAAAAAAGAAGATCGGCGGAAAGCGAAAGGCCGAACAAACATCCGGCCAAAGGATCCCGGCGAATCACGTAAGAGATCCTCAAACGTCCCAAAAGAGGGCCTCCCATCAGGAAAGAGGTCGAGAAAGCCAAGAAATCCACATGATACGCCCCGAATATGGTCCCGCGTGGATGTTACCAGCACCAACGTTATCTAACAGACGCAAAAAGATGGAGACGCGTGCCATGCAGACATCCATCGGAAGGTGGCGAAATAAGATCATCTATTCCCCACCTACCACCAAATCATTTTTTTTCAGGGACGATCTCGGCGAATTATAACTCCCCACAATGACTCCTTAACCATCGATTGTTTCGTCTCCTTGGGTTGAAGGTACATCGCCTCTTAGTTGATATCGAGCTTATGCGCGAACATTTTGTTCGTCAATACCCTTCGCCAGATGGAAAAACAAGTTGGGGATTTGAGCGCTTATATTGAACCATGTAATCATACTATAATGGGTTTTGGGGAATCAGAACCCGAATCTATGGCATGATTAGGTTAGGAGTCGAGCTAGAATCAACTTTGAATTCGACATTCGACGAACTAGGATGTTAGATTTTGTAATCGTCGATGTTCATCTCACTTATAACGGGTTTTTAGGTCGCCTGCTTATTCAGAATTCAATCGCCTATTCACCATTACTTATTGTGTTAAATTTCCGACAAAGATGGAACAGGGGGAGTGTAAAAGGAGATCGTAAGAAAAGCTCGAGATTGTTTGCTATCATGTGTACCGAAAAACAAAATATTGTCAACATGATGGAACAAACGGGGAGATTGGTGAGTCAAGCCACGAGCAAAAACCCCGCCTAAACATTTTCCGATTTAACATAAGTTCGACGGCATAAACTTTCTCCCGAAACAGATATGCGAACACAGATTCGGATTGGCAACTAGTTCCCCGGATCTCCTAGATCAAATGAATATCGATCTGCCAACGAGCAAACGGACTGGGAGCCTCGCGATAGGTTTTGAACCCATGGAGGTTGATGGCGACCAACGGGTCCATCCAAGATCCCGGTGGAAGCAAAAAAAAGCGGGCAACCCCGTTGAACAACTGGAGCCAATCCAGACGACCAATGCATTCCCTGAGTTAAGTGTTCGTTGGCTCAGAATTACCTGAACCAATCCGAACAGAAATGATTGCTTACCTTCAAGCAAACTTAGATGTGTTCGCATGGTCACACGAGGACATGGTTGGAATAGATTCAAAGCATGCCTGCCACTCCCTCAACATTGATCCAATACAAGCTCCAGTTGTCCAAAAACGCAGAAAGTTTAGTCCAGAAAAATATGCGGCGATGAATAATGAAATCAAAAAGCTGCTTGACAACAAACTGATCCGAGAGGTAAAATGCCCACGTTCGCAAATCCAATGGATCTTGGAGACTGTGTATTGATTTCACTGATTTGAATAAGGCATGTCCAAAAGATAATTTTCCGATGCCGCACATTGATTATTTGGTTGATAATACAGCGGGCCATGAACTCATGACTTTCATGGATGCATTTGTTGGTTATTACCAAATACCCATGCATCCTGACGATCAAAAGGATATGGCATTCTGCAGTGAAAAGAATATGTACTGCTGGCAACGCATGCCTTTCGGACTAAAGAATGCCGGAGCAACATATCAACGTTTGGTGAACAAGATGTTCGACGAATACATCGGCCGGACAATTGAAGTATACATTGACGATATTGTGGTAAAGAGCGAACATAAGGAAGACCACATCATCCACCTCACACAAACGTTCGATATACTCAGGAAATACAATATGAAGTTAAATCCCAAGAAATGTAGCTTTGGGGTTCACTCGGGAAATTCCTCCGGACATATGGTTAGTCAACGGGGGATTGAAGCGAACCCACAAAAGATTCAAGCCATGCTCGATATATGAAGCCCCCGAAATTTGAAAGAGGTCCAAAAGTTAACTGGACGATTAGCCTCCGTGAGCCGATTTATATCACGAACTGGGGACAAATGTAAACCTTTCTTTGATGCATTAAAGAAGGGGAAATTTCAGTGGACCGAGCATTTCCAAAATGCATTTGAATCATTGAAGCGATACCTTTACGGATACTCGAGACACCATCTGCCTATCCCAAAGAACAACTCTATCATATCTTCTTTGCGTCACAACATCATGTCATCTTTGTGCTTTCAGACGCGAAGGACCCACATTTGCCCGCTTACTATATTAGCCAAGTCTAAAGAGGCCGAGCTCACGTATCCTCCATTTGGAAAAATTAGCATCTGTATACCGTAATGGCGTCGCGAAAAATGCGACCATATTTTTTCGACAACTCGGTTGAGGTATTGACCGCATTTTCATTCTTGTCCTCCAATCGACCCGAGACTTGAGGCGAGTTGCTCAAATGGGCGGTGGAGTTAGGACAATATTCGGCATTACGTTAAGCTCCATGAACAAAGAATGAAGGGCAAGCTATGGCGATTTCATGGTTGAATTGACATATCCACAAATTCTGAAAAAAGTTGTCGATCAACCATGGCACATGTATGTTGATGGTTCATCAACAAGTTCAAGAGCCGAGCAGGCGTAGTTCTCATCAACCCAACCAAACAAACATTTACAACAACCATCCGATTTGATTTCCGGCTACAAATAATGAAGTTTGAATATGAAGCATTGATCATTTGGACTACGATGGCAATGACAATGGGAATCAAGAGGTCGATGATCTATACGATTCCCAGATAATTGTTTATCAAGTAACAAAGTAGTACGAAGCCCGAGGCGAACAGATGGCACAATATCAACAGCTTGCAAAAGAATTGCTCGAGCATTTTGAACAAGTTTTTATCGAACGATTACCACGATTGGGTAATTCTTTTTCACGACGCTTTTAACACGCTGGCAACAAGGAAGGAGTGGACGAACAACACAGACATTGTGGTCGTCCGCGGCACAGACGCCATCGGTTCGAAATTATGATCGCCAAAATAACAAGCGGACAAGAAACTTGATGACTCAATAATGAGTTACTTACAAAAAGGACTTCTCTCGAAAAATAGGGCACAACCCGCTTTTCGCCTCGAGGTTCTGATCGCTCGATATACTATTATAGACGAAAGCATTTGTACAAAAAAGCTTCTCACTTCCACTTCAAGTGTATTACTCTGAAGAAGGACATGTATACGAACAAATCCATGATGGAGTATCGCGGAAATCATACGGTGGGCTAGTCCTAGCACATAAAATAATCGAGCAAGGTTATTATTGGCCAACCCTTAAAAAGGATTAAGCAAAGATATGCTCGCGTGTCATCGCTGCAGTACATGCTCCGCTTATTCATAGCCCACCAAGAATTGGTGTCGGTTTATAGCCCGTGGCCTTTTTGCCAAATGGGGGATCGATTTGATCGGCCCATTTCCTCTTTAGCACATCGGGAGTTAGATATCTTTGTGGTGGCCGTTGATTATTATACTAAATGGGCGTAAGTCGAGGCCATTGTCAAGATCACCGAATAAAGGATGTGGAACTTTGTTTGGAAAAAGTATCATCTGTCGATTTGGGCTTCCCCAATCATTGGTCAATGATAACGGCAAACAATTCGATGGAAGTGAATTTAGACAAAATTGTGCTTTCATTTGGGGCATAAAAAAAGCACTACTCAACTCCATATTATCCCCAAATAAACGGTCAAGTTGAAGCCGTTAATAAAATTATCAAAGCATACCCTCAAGGCTAGACTTGATAATTCGAGGGGATGGATAACAAGAGTTGCTGAAATATTATGGGCTTATCGAACAACTTTCGAAACATCAATCATGGAGACCCGTTTGCTTTAGCATTTAGTCGCGAAACTGTTATACCCACAGAAATCAAGATTCCAAGTCATCGAACAATGACTTTGGAGAGCATATTAATGACCAAAGGCCATTGTGAATCTGAGACCTATTGGAAGAAAAGAGGTTTTCAAGAATGCTATGTACAAAAAGAGATCGAAAAAAGTTTTATAATTCCAAAGTCCGAACCTTGGCGAGTTCAATGTGGGCGATTTGGTTTTAAGGCGATCAATGGGGGTACCAAGTGGTGTGTTCGGTCGAGCATGGGAAGGTCCTTTAGTCACGAACGTTTGCTAAATCGGGCATATGACTTGGAGGACTGAATGGAGTCCCATTGTCTTTACTTCGTGGAACGCGTCGAATTTGAAAAAATACTATCAATAAAGACGAGCATAGTGTCGGCGAACAAAGTTAAAATAGCTAAAGCGAGCATACCTGTTGGCGAACACAATGTCTTTAGATAAATGAAAACGAATACAAAGGGCGAATATAATCGGGTCATTCAGTTCAAACGAGTAGGACGACCATAAAAGAAGAGTATATCATTTTCGATGCATATCTTCAAGAAAGATGCTGGACAGCACTATCGTTAGACAGAAGATACGTGTCAAAACGGGTTGTCAGCAGAAGATACATATCGGAACGAGTTGACAAGTGGTGGCAGCCATGCAGGGATGAGTTAATTTTTTGAGCAAGAGCTGTCAAAAAGCCGAACAGATGTCAAAAGGAACAAAAATAAGAGAGCTAGCACTACCTAATTGCATCAAAGACCAAATTTTGGGATAGTTCTATAAATAGGGGCATACTGATAGCTGAAAAAAGCAGAAAAAAACATATGAAGAAGAAAAAAGGAAAAATACTGCGATTCTCAGAAGGAAGTCGGTTTAGTATGCCCCCAGACGTAGAAGAATTAGCTCTCGATTCAAAGAATCATTCAAATTTGAATCAAAGCGTCTCCTGACACTGAGTCTTTTACCCCGTATGACTTTGCGAGCACAGGTTGAAGCTCGTTGCGGACTCAAGATGCTCGGCAGAGTCATGGTTGCCACTCCACGTTACTCATCGCTTCGCGATGAATAAGCCCGTAGTCCCCCATATCATCCCCAAAATCTCCTCGAAGGAGGGATGTCATAGTGTCCGCTCAAAACAAGATGTGGATGCCGATGCTCGGCATCTACCGAGGGGACAGAATGGTGCGAGTGAAAAGTTTTGCTTTCAAGCACCTACTTTAAGCGGCAGAATGCGCGCCCACGTCTTTCATATGCTCAAGATAACTACAACTTCTTGTCCAGTCGGGGGACAAAGTTTATCTTCTTCTTTGCTGAAAGCATGTTACAAAAAAGAAAGGGGTAGACGGATGATGTGCCCACATCCTTGTCAACATCAATTCTAGCGGACAAGGTGAGGCCGGTTCGTGTTCTACTCAAGACAAGGTTTAAATTCAAAACCCAAGTCCGATGACAATAAGTTGTGTAATAGATAGTCTTCTTCCCGGATATGAAGGATGTGATAGAATACAAAAGTGTTGCAAAAAAAAAAAAAAGATATATGTACTTTTGTTCGCTAAGATTTTCTAGTTAAGCTTTATTTTGAGGTCGCGACCTAAGACTCGGACGACCGAACAAAAGATTTAACGAGCCCAGTTCTATGTTCACTGACGAACAAGTTCAGTACTCGATTCCCGCAAAAAGCGAGTAATGGGTACGCGATCGATAAGACGACTAGTACTTACAGATACCCGAAGACAAAGCGGTGACGAGTCGGGTCGCACTTAAATAAGACGGCCCTAAGACGAAGTGATCGCACCTAAATAAGATGATCGCGCACCAAGAAAGGGGGTTCATAAAGTAACCCATCCTCGGTCGCACCTAAATAAGACGATCAACCGATTGCAACGTCAATAAGACAATCAAAAAACGAAAAAAAGTCGGAGCGGCATAAAAAAACCCAATGTTCAATTCATTCGTAAAAAAAAGGGCAAAAATCGAAAGCAATAAAGCAAATGCAAAGCAACAAAGCAAACATCAAGCAACACAAATATCAACATTCATCCTCAACAAACAAAGTTAGAGAAATAAAATTCAAGATGTAATCCATTCGCTCAATTGTAAATATGTCCCAACAAAAGACAAGAAATCAACAAGAAATGTTAAAGGACGTTGTTCGAACAAAAAGTGAAGAAGACCAAAAATTACACAACGATGTTCGACAAAGAAAAAATAAACATCAAGGAACAAAGTCAAAATTGGGGTAAACGGGAGAGAAACATCGAACGAATTGTGCTCAACCCCCTCAACAACAACTCCTTCCGGTATGGTCGTACCAAACGCTTCGTCGAGAAGGTACATTACGCTTTCGGGAGGTCCACTTTGCTCGTCCTCACTTTTGATCGGTCCCGTGCTCGGTCAAGATTTTGGCCAAAGAACCTCGGCGATATTCATGTCGAGCCCTCTTCCTCATCCGAATCGGATCATCAACTTTGATCCCTTCGGGAAGAATCGGAGAAATCGCACGATCATTTAAATCGACATTGAAGGAGCGATCCGGAGGGTTATCAATCGTCATCTTGAAAATTTGGATATGAGAGGAGAAATTTGTTATTTGTTGAGTATCCGCAAAACCGGTCGAATCGGATATCGGCGAAGGCGCAAATATACTAGAAGTTCGACATAGAGTCGACATACTCGTCATCGTGCAGTTTTGAATTTTCGAGACCTAAACGAGTATTAGTCTCCTCAGCAGTGATGAGCTGTTGGCCGAGTGCGTCCCTCTCATTTTCCATGTTTTCAACACCAGCTCGGAGTTTACGAAGCTCAACATTCATTTCTTCCTGAGCTCTTCGTATATTGATCACCTCCTCCTGAGACTGATTCAGTGCCTCTCTTGTTTGACGAGCATCTTCTTGAGCCAGGCGAGCATTCTCTTGAAATCGGCGGGCATCCTCCTGAGCCCGATGGGCGCCAGCTTGTGCCGAAAGCAGATTGCTCCTGAGCCAATCTCAGTTCATCTGGACCTGTTCAAATTTCGACCAATCTTTATCTTCAAAGTTCTAATCAAAGCCAAATAATTGGCTTGGAGGTTAGCGGATTGAGCATAAGCTTTCTCAAGAAGCGACCATAGATTGCCCTGAAGCACCAAACCCCTGCACGATATTTTTTCCAAGGGGGTGGGACCCGTAGTGGACTCCTCCAGATCGATGAGTCCACGCTGAACACGAAGTCCGGCAAGCTTTCTCGAACATGCTCCTAACGCCCGAACTTTGGGCGTAACACTCGAAAAGCAAAAGTAATTCTTCGTGCTGGGCATTAAGGCACAACCCCGCTCAACCTACAATATATATATTCACCAAGTGAGTATAAAGATATTGACCAAAAACCAAAGCAAAGAACAAGAGAGCAAAATGTACCGCGCCACGCCGAAATGATCCCATCCCAAGAATGATTTATCTTCAGGAGACCAGAGCTCAGATCTAATCTGAGTCCATGATCTAGGGTCCACCGAGGTGGAGAAGATGTGCCAACTTCCATTTCAACAATCGGAAATGGGACCGACAACAGAGGCGGCCGCCCTGATCGTCTCGACAAGAGGGTCCGAAATCGACCGGGATCGATCTTTCGCCCGAGTTTGCTTGCTCGCCCCCTGCTCGCTCGGCCCTGCTCGCCGCCCTGCTCACGATCTCCCACCTTGGTCTTTTTTTGGTGGAGCTTGTTACGCCAACCCCATGTTCACCCGAGCAGGGAGCCCTCAATGCTCTAGGCGATTCTCCAGACCCATATGAGGGTTTAGCCACCTTTCCCTCCTCTCTCATTACTTCACGAGCCTCTGCTTCGACTGAATCCGAAAACAAGCTCCTCGTGGCCTTTTTTCTCCGAGCCATCTCGGTATGTTCGGATGTACTCACAAAGAATGGTCACACGGGAAAGTCAGAAATAAAATGATTCAATGAGAACCAAAGGATAACAAATAACAAAAAGGCACAAGACATACAAAAACAAAAAACAATCCTTACGGTAGGATTAATGAAGAACAAGATGATGAGGAGGCACGAACAAACCTCCTTTCTTTCTCTCGACAAAAGATTCGAGTTATTACAGATCGCTCGAACGAGATTCGGATCAATTTGCCAAACGCTTATTTGAAATAGCGCCGTTTGTCTCCTTGTCCGTTCTTGTAGAATCCATGAAATAAAAAGTGAGTTAAAAAATCGGTTCAAATTGAAGAATGAAAGATACAAAATCACTTACTTGATACACTCAAGTCGTTGGATGTCTAAACGAGCATTTGGTTCACTTCCGGAGGCAGGGCTTTTCCAATCCCCCTACGAACCGTGAAATTTTTCCTTCCAATCACTAATTTTGTTCGGCACATCTTCAATGATTTTGCACTTAGCATTGGCTTGCATAAACAACCATCCGTGTTCACCCCTCGGACGAGTCAAATGCACCAATCGAGCAAGTTCAGCTGCCGAAGGATAATATCTTGGTTTCATTTTACCGAACAAAGTCAAAAAACTCATAATCATATGCCATCCATTCGGTTTAAAATTGCGTAATGGTAATGCTCCATTCTACAAGCAAACGGGTGATTCTTGATGAAGAGGAAATCGGAGGCCAGCTTCCATGGTGTCCAAATTCACTGCGACACAACCTTCAGGAGGTTGATCAGCCCGCTCATCAGGACCCGGTGCCCAGAAAAAGACATCCTTGGGGGTTTCATAAATTTTATGCAGCTGAGCGAGCATATCTTCATCAATTATGCTCGCTATTTTGCTCGCTGGGTACTCGTTCTCTACCCTAATCCTATGAGGTTGCTCGACCGTCGAAACTATAACGAGCATTATAATCGCTATATGTTGGACTATGAGGGACACCAATAGGTATATCAAGTTCAAAGCTTTGCTCACCATCTACTCCTATGTTCGATCCGGTTAAATTTACAGCCGCCAAAATTTCCCCCCTCACAACATTGTCATTTCTATCTACATTAACATTATCAACAGCCCTAGACCTAATCTGAATTTGGGGCGAAGAATCATAATTAGAATCGTCCGACGGATCATTACGGGCCAAGTCCCTATCCCGACTCGTTTAGGGCTTCATTGAATCGGAGGAAAAAACGGCAAATGGTTTGCGAAATTGCCAATGAAATCTGAATTGAGACATTTATCTCCTGACGTATTTACATTACTACGGGATTCTACCGATAGGGGAAGGAGAAGGAACTATGATGGTCGGATTGAACGAGAGGAGTTCGAGCAAGAGGCCATAATTACAAAATAGAAGAAGAATCAATCGGTTACTCAATGAATTTCTTCGCCGGAACGATGAGGCCCTCACCGGAAACTTTCGAACGTGGAGACAATTAAAAAACAGAGGAAAAAAGAGAGAGGTTAAGGCGGAGAAATATGGTTTATATAAACATTAGATACGAATTCAAGATCCAAATGAATCTGAAGCGATACCAAATATGGCCCAATCGAGTTTAATGGTAAGACCCCACGTAGAATCTGAAGCGACATCTTACCGGGGGTATTGTTGTGTTCGATATAATAAATCGGGATTAATCGAACATCAAAGAAATACACGTGTAATATTCGAACAAAATAATCATGTCCGTGGATAAGTTACTTTTTGTTCGCCAACCGATCGAATTGTTCAACCAACCTACATCAACAAACGATCCGCTATTCAAAGTCGAAGGAAGGAAGAATCGGATAAGCTAAGTCGAGAAGGCCATAAGCAAAACCCCGAGGATTCAGCGCTAAAATACTAAAACCACCTGAAGGGTCGAGTGCCGACACTCAAATATCTCGAAGACCCAAATATCCCGAGGGCTCGATTGTGCTCGAGGAGGACAATCTTCCAACATAAAAAGCCGACATGACTAAAGAGGCGAACAAAACATCAACCGAACAAGAGATTAATTTGGACGATCAAAAGAGCATCCTCTGACAAAAGCTAGCACGAAGATCAATCTAGAAGACGAAGTTGGAAACATGGCAACACCACCGGGGTTCTTGCATGATCCGAAGACTCCAGCTCATGCTATACCAACCCAGCTCATGCTTGCCGGAGTGCTATAAAGGGAAGAAAAAAGAAGAAGATAAGGGTTCAGAAAAATAGCCTAAAAAAGATCCCCAGAGAGGAGAGGAACTAAAAAATTCGAGTGATCGTCCACATATACAAAAACCCTAGCACTCATTTGCTAATTGAAACAATTATCTTTATCTGCATCGATTCATCTCCATAAGATGTATCAAGAACTGTACGTGTGAATCGCATAATACAATATCCTGGCTTGGTATGCCCCCAGAGTAGTCATTTCTTGACGAACTGGGTCAACAAATTCATCTTATTTACCGTTTATTTTACACGTATATGTTTTGTTTGCGAGTTATTAGTATCAAGAACTGTACGTGTGAATCGCATAATACAATATCCTGGCTTGGTATGCCCCCAGAGTAGTCATTTCTTGACGAACTGGGTCAACAAATTCATCTTATTTACCGTTTATTTTACACGTATATGTTTTGTTTGCGAGTTATTACCAAATTAGCCACATAATATTCATCAACTAAAACGACTCGCGACAATATTAATATTAATTTCTAATTTATGTTTTATTATTTTATGAAGATGCGATGGATGCCAAACATTGGGAATGGATAGTGATGGTGATATTTGTCTAATTGATAGTGCTACTACACACACTATACTTAAAGATACAAAATATTTCTCTAATTTGCAAAAGGGGGAGACAAATGTTAATACTATAAGTGGTAGTGCAAATTTGATTGTTGGCTCCGGAAGAGCCACAATATTTTTCCTCGGAGGAACTAAACTCATTATAAATGATGCACTACTGTTTCCCAAGTCTCGAAGAAATTAGTTAAGTTTTAAAGATATCCGCAGAAATGGGTATCATGTCGAGACTTTAAATGAGAAAAACAATAAATGTCTATTGGTCACACAAGTTGTTTCTGAAAAGAAATGTGTGTTAGAAAAGTTGTATTCGCTTTTCTTAATATTATTATCACGAAATAAATACAAAAAACATATCACCTAATAGACCAGAAGTCTATTACCCACAAATATTTTATGATTTGGCATGATCGCCTTGGACATCCTGGTTCCACCATGATGAGGCGAATAATTGAAAATTCACATGGTCATTCATTAGAGAAAATAAAAGGGTGTTAAATTCAAATGAATTCTCATGTGTTGCTTGCTCACAAGGAAAGTTAATTGTGAGACCTTCACCAACTAAAGTGGAGATTGAATCCCTTGCATTTCTAGAACGAATTCATGGTGATATTTGTGGGCCTGTATATCCACCATGTGGACCATTTCGATATTTTATGGTGCTAGTTGATGCATCAACAAGATGGTCACATGTATGTCTATTATCTTCTGACCCTAGCATTTGCAAGATTACTTGCCCAAATAATAAAGTTAAGAGCACGCTTCGAGATCACCCAATAAAAGAAAATTGCCTAGACAATCTTTGGTGAATATTCATCACATGCTTTTTATGATTATTGCATGTCAATTGGAATAAGTGTTGAACATCCCATAGCTCATGTTCACACAAAAAAATGGTCTAGCGAATCATTTATTAAACGATTGCAACTAATTGCTAGACCATTGCTAATGAAATCAAAACTCGCTTTATCTCTGGCTAGGACATGCTATATCGCATGCGCAAAAACACTTGTGAGAATTCGACCGACAAGTAATAATAATCTTTCTCCCCTACAGTTAACATCTGGTTATTAGCCCAATATCTCTCATTTAAGAATTTTTGGGTGTGCTGTTTATGTTCCAATTGCACCGCCTCACCGTATTAAATTGGGCTCCCAACGAAGATTGGGAATATATATCGGGTATGAATCACCTTCGATAATATATCGAACCATTAACAGGTGATTTATTTACTGCCAGATTTGCAGATTGTCATTTTGATGAATCTCATTTCCCGACATTAGGGGGAGGTAAGGATCAACCGAAAAAGGAAATCAATTGGAAAATTGCATTAGATTTCCTTGATCCTCGTACAAAAGAATGTGAACTTGAAGTTCAAAGGATCATACATTTGCAACAAATTGCAAATCAATTACCGGATGCATTTAGTGACTCCAGAAGAGTTACTAAATCACATATTCCCGCAGAAAATGCTCCGGTTAAGATTGATGTTCCTGAAGGACAAATAACAAGTTCTAATGAATCTAAAGCACGCCTGAAGCGTGGTAGACCTCTTGGTTCCAAAGATAAAAATCCTCGAAAGAAAAGATGATTAATTAAACTCGACGAGTCAAATGAGAATGAACGACTCGCGCGTAGTGAGAAAATTCAACTTTCGAAATAAGTTGTCTCAGAAGATGTTGCTCCTGAAGAGTCAATTTCTGAAGATAATGAAGTTGTAGAAACTTCAATAAATTATATCACTACGGGAAAAAGTTGGAACCGAAGAGAAACCATTATTAACAATATTTTTGCATACAATGTAGCACTTGATATTATGGAAGAAATTGAGGATCATGAACCCAGATCGGTTGATGAATGTCGGCGTAAAATGATTGGCCAAAATGGAAAGATGCAATCCATCGAAGTTGGATTCACTTTGGCATCTGAAAAGTATTTGGACCTATAGTCCAAACACCAGAAGGTGTAAAGCCAGTGGGACACAAATGGGTATTCGTGCGAAAAAGAAACGAGAAAATGAAATTGTGAGATATAAAGCACGATTGGTGGCCCAAGGCTTTTCACAAAGACCTGGATTTGATTATGATCAAACATACTCTCCTGTAATGGATGCAATTACATTTAGATATCTTGTAAGTTTTACCGTGCATGAAAGACTTGAGATGCGTCTAATGGACGTTATTCTTTGATATTTATACGGTAATCTTGAAAAAAGATATCTACATGAGAGTCCCTGAAGGATTTAGCATGCCTAAAGCGTGTAAGTCAAATCCAAGAGAAGTTTATTCTATTAAATTGCAAAGGTCTTTGTACGGGCTCAAACAATCTGGACGTATGTGGTATAATCATCTTACTGAATGCCTAGTCAAAAAAGGTTATATCAATGACCCAATATGTCCATGTGTTTTCATAAAGAAAAATGGGTCAAATTTTGTGATAATTGCAGTGTATGTTGATGATCTCAATTTAATCGGGACTCCTGAAGAGCTCGAAGAGGCAGTTGCTTATTTGAAGAAAGAATTTGAGATCAAGGATTTTGGTAATACAAAATTTTGCCTTGGTTTGCAAATTGATCACCTCCAAGGTGGAATTTTTGTCCACCAAACTGCTTATACCCAGAAGGTATTAAAGTGGTTCTACATGGAAAAGACACATCCACTAAGTACCCCAATGGTCGTCCGGTCACTCGATCCTAATAAGGATCCTTTCAGGCCGCGAGATGAAGGTGAAGAGATACTTGGTCCTGAAGTACCATATCTCAGTGCAATTGGTGCACTTATGTATCTTGCTAACTGTACAAGGCCAGATATATCCTTTGCAGTTAATTTGCTAGCAAGATTTAGTTCATCTCCCACAAGACGACATTGGAATGGTATTAAACATATTTTTCGCTATCTCCAAGGAACAATTGATGTTGGCCTATTTTATTCAAATAATTCTCGACCTGAATTGCTTGGTTATGCTGATGATGGGTATTTATCGGACCCACACAAAGCAAGGTCTCAGACTGGATATGTATTCACATGTGGTGGTACTGTCATTTCATGGCGATCTACAAAGCAATCACTCGCTGCCACTTCTTCAAATCATGCTGAAATTATAGCAATTCATGATGCCAGTCGGGAATGTGTTTGGTTGAGGTCAATGATCAATTATATTCGAAAGAGTTGTGGTTTGTCTCGTGACAATAAAAATCCTCCAACTTTATTATATGAAGATAATGCAGCTTGTATAGCTTAGCTAAAAGGAGGATATATTAAAGGAGATAGAACCAAACATATTTCACCAAAATTCTTCTTTACTCATGAGTTGCAAAAGAATGGTGAAATCGAAGTGCAACAAATCCGCTCAAGTGACAATTTAGCAGATTTATTTACCAAGGCATTACCCACTGCAACATTTGAGAAGTTGGTGAAACGTATCGGAATGCGTCGATTAAAAGATCTCAAATGATGTTTGAATCAGGGGGAGAATAAATAAACTAAATAATATATGTACTTTTTTTCTCCTTCACTAGGTTTTTTTTTCCCACTGGGTTTTTCCTAGTAAGGTTTTTAACGAGGCATATTCTTTATATAATGACGAACATACAAGGGGGAGTATTATGAAATAATATAATAATTTGTATGTCCTTTCATTTTTCATTAGATTATTCTAGTAGAAATAATTTATGAGATAATTATGATGGATTATTTTAGGAGCATCCCTTGCTCACTATAAAAAGGTGGTATGTCACTTCATTTTGTATCACTTGAAATGAAATAAAGTATTCTCCATTCTCCCTATATTTTCTACTTTGTCTACTTTTCATACTTCATATAAGTATTAGTTTCACTACATAAAAGTATTAGTTCCATAACAATTTGATATTAGATTAAATTATTGTTCAACATATGAATTCACTAAATAAATTAATAAAAAAGTTCAAAAAAAAATCTTAATTCAATTAATGCAAGAGATTAATTTGGACGATCAAAAGAGCATCCTACAGACAAAGCTAGCACGAAGATCAATCTAGAAGACGAAGTTGGAAACATGGCAACACCACCGGGGTTCTTGCATGATCCAAAGACTCAAAACGTGCTATACCAACCCAAAATTTGTCTCTTGCTTTTTGAGTGCTATAAAGGGAAGAAAAAAGAAGAAGATAAGGGTTCAGAAAAATAGCCTAAAAAAGATCCCCAGAGAGGAGAGGAACTAAAAAATTCGAGTGATCGTCCACATATACAAAAACCCTAGCACTCATTTGCTAATTGAAACAATTATCTTTATTTGCATCGATTCATCTCCATAAGATGTATCAAGAACTGTACGTGTGAATCGCATAATACAATATCCTGGCTTGGTATGCCCCCAGAGTAGTCATTTCTTTATGAACTGGGTCAACAAATTCATCTTATTTACCGTTTATTTTACACGTATATGTTTTGTTTGCGAGTTGTTACCAAATTAGCCACATAATATTCATCAACTAAAACGACTCGCGACAATTGGCGCTAGAAGGAGGGTAGTAAAAAAAAAAGACCAACCCATACACGAACCCTTAGTTAGCCGAGACAGAAAAAAGAAATAAAATGCCTCAATCTAAGAACACACAAACGGAGAGGTCGGAACAAAGCTGACCACATGACCGTAAAAGAGACCAAATACCTCATAAAGATCGAGCGGGAGACTATCAATCTTGAGGATATAGCCAATGATCCGTGAGGACACTACAAAAAGCCATCACTTTCTTGTTGCGAGCACGAAAAAGAGAGGGCCGAAAAAAAAATTGGCAAAGTTCAAGCTCAAAAGCATGAAGAGCAACACTTTCGCGATACACCCGACACGAATGCAAGTTAAAAAAAAAAACCAAAGTGGGCGGCGAAAAAAAGCGGGATAATCGACGGATGACGAAACGACCTCAAGGTCTAGACCATCAGCGTTTGGGCGTTTGAGGCTCTCCGCCAAAGACCGAATCGGCAATAATAGGCGACGGATCCGGAAAGGTACATCCAATAGAGATGCCCGCACATTCAGATCTTCATAAGCATCCGCGTGCGAACAAAAAATCGGGCGGGAATAAAGTTGTCTATCCATCATCGATTGGGTAGTCAAGCACAAACTTGGAGGGGATCGCCCCATCACGAGCATGATCCACGGGATCCTCATGATGGGAAACAAATTTCAATCTAAGTCTATCAATCCCACAAAATTTGCGAAATGCAAAAAGCCATCGAGGATTACAGTCGATCCGCCGCGACTAAGAGCCACCCTCGAACGAGCACCATACTGCGCCGCCATTATCACCAAAGATCATGGCGGCGAAGTACAAGAGAAAGTCGCAAAGACCCGACCGCCAATTCCCATTTTCGATCCGAAGTCGGATCCTCATGTCCATCTCAAAGAATATTCGGACTTTATGATCGCGATGGGGCTACAGATGGATCGGAAGATCTTGATCATTCCCCATGACTTTGGGTGATCGGGCACATAGATGGTTTTTCTACTTTACCCGGCCAAGGCATCACATCTTTCGCACAAATGGGGCGGCAATTTTTGTCCCACTTTTTTCAACCATGTGTGCTCGCCTGCACACAAAACAAAGGTTGGCACATTTTTCCCAACTAAAAGGTGAGTCGTCGAGCATACATAGAAAGATTTGATAAATGTTTGTATGATGGAGCCCCAGCTTGAAGAGGACGCTAAGATCCTCATGATGGTCGGAGGCTTGACTTTAAATCTGAGATATGTGGAAGGCCATGCATCAAGATTGGCGAACTCATACTCGAAATTTCGAGAAATGAAAAAAAAAATCATAGCCATGCAAGATTTGCTCGCCTGATCACACCGAGACGAGCTCTATCACAGGAAAAGTTTTCGGAAGAAAACGACGAATGAAGAAGTCTGCAGACCCAAGGCTCTTTCAAACCTTTTTCAAGAAAAAAAAAGCAAACGCCTCACGAAGTCTCTTGGCGTTTAAATTCGTAAACTATCTTTAACCAAATTAAAGATCGGGACATGTTGGACGTACCAAGAAGAATTGTAATGGATAAAGCGTCGACTTAACGCCCCAAATACTGTAATTATCACGAGTACATCAGGCACAATAAGAAAATTGCCGCGATTTACTCCGCCAACTTTGGAAGCTATATGAAGAAAATCGTCTTTCCCGTTCTTAAAAAAGCCAATGACGAGGATTCGCGAACGTAAAAAATAGAAGATCGAAGGGGAAGCGAAAGACCGAACAAACATCCGACAAAGATCCCAAGAATCACGTAAGAGAGATCCGAACGTCCAAAAGAGGGCCTCCCTATCGTAGGAAGAGGTCGAGAAAGCCAAGAAATCCACATGATACGCCCCGAATATGGTCCCGTGGGTGGATGTTACCGAGCACCAACGTTATCTAACAGACGCGAAAAAAGATGGAGATCGTGCCATGCAGACATCCATCAAAGCGGCGGCGAAGCGATCATCTAGTTCCCCACCTACACACCAAATCATTTTTTTTGAGAGGACGATCTCGACGAATTATAACTCCCCACAATGACTCCTTAACCATCGATGCTCGTCTCCTTGGTTGAAGGTACATCGCCTCTTAGTTGATATTTGAGCTTATCACGAACATTTTGTTCGTCAATACCGCCGCCGGATGGAAAAAACAAGTTGATTTGAGCGGTTATATTGAACCATGTAATCATACTATAATGGGTTTTGGGGGAATCAGAATCCGACCCTATGGCATGATTAGGTTAGGAGTCGAGCTAGAATCAACTTTAAATTCGGACATTCAAATCGAACTAGGATGTTAGATTTTGTAATCGCCGATGTTCGATCTACTTATAACGGGTTTCTAGGTCGCCTGCTTATTCAGAATTCAAAGCGGCTGCTTCGACATTATTGTGTTAAATTTCCGCCACAAGATGGAACGGGGAGTGTAAAAGGAGATCGAAGAAAAGCTTCGAGATTGTTTGCTATCATGTGTACCAGAAAAATAAAATATTGTCAACATGATGGAACAAACAGGGGAGATTGGTGAGTCAAGCCAGCGAGCAAAAACCCCGCCTAAACATTTTCCGACGAACATAAGTTCGACGGGCATAGCTTCTCTCCCGAGCACAGATTACGCGAACACAGATTCCGGATTGGCAACTAGTTCCCCAGATCTCCTAGATCAAATGAATATCGATCTGTCGAACGAGCAAACGGACCTAGAGCCTCGCATAGGTTTTGAACCCATGGAGGTTGATGACGACCACCGGGGGTCCATCCAAGATCCTCGGTGGAAAAAAAAAAAGCAGTAACCATGTTGAACAACTGAGCCAATCCGTATCGACCGAAACGGACCGAAGTTAGAAGTGTTCGTTGCTCGAATTACCTGAACCAATCCGAACAGAAATGATTGCTTACCTTCAAGCAAACTTAGATGTGTTCGCATGGTCACACGAGGACATGGTTGGAATAGATTCAAAGCATGCCTGCCACTCCCTCAACATTGATCCAATACAAGCTCCAGTTGTCCAAAAACGCAGAAAGTTTAGTCCAGAAAAATATGCGGCGATGAATAATGAAATCAAAAAGCTGCTTGACAACAAACTGATCCGAGAGGTAAAATTCCCTAGATGGCTTGCGAACCACGTAACGTTCGCCAAATCCAATGGATCTTGGAGAGACGTGTATTGATTTCACCGATTTGAATAAGGCATGTCCAAAAGATAATTTTCCGATCTGGCGACATTGATTATTTGGTTGATAATCTGATGGGCCATGAACTCATGACTTTCATGGATGCATTTGCTGGTTATCACCAAATACCCATGCATCCTGACGATCAAAAGGATACGACATTCTGCAGTGAAAAGAATATGTACTGCTGGCAACGCATGCCTTTCGGACTAAAGAATGCCGGAGCAACATATCAACGTTTGGTGAACAAGATGTTCGACGAATACATCGGCCGGACAATTGAAGTATACATTGACGATATTGTGGTAAAGAGCGAACATAAGGAAGACCACATCATCCACCTCACACAAACGTTCGATATACTCAGGAAATACAATATGAAGTTAAATCCCAAGAAATGTAGCTTTGGGGTTCACTCAGGGAAATTCCTCGGACATATGGTTAGTCAACGGGGGATTGAAGCGAACCCGTCAAAGATTCAAGCCATGCTCGATATGCAAGCCCCCAGAAATTTGAAAGAGGTCCAAAAGTTAACCGGACGATTAGCCTCCGTGAGCCGATTTATATCATTTAATCGGGGACAAATGTAAACCTTTCTTTGATGCATTAAAAGAGGGGAAAATTTCATGGACCGAGCATTGCCAAAATGCATTTGAATCATTGAAGCGAAGATTTGCGGATATGGACCTTTGTCTAAGCCTATCGAAAGGAAACAACTCTATCTGTATCTTCTTTGCGTCCGAACATGCAATCGATGATATGCTCAATGCAGGCGAAGGGACCACACATTTGCCCGTTTACTGTGTTAGCCAAGTGCTAAAAGAGGCCGAGCTCCGGTATCCTCCATCGAAAAATTAGCATCGCCCTCGTAATGGCGTCTAAAATCGCGACCATATTTTTTCGACCACTCGGTTGAGGTATTGACCGCATTTCCATTCCAAGTCCTCCACCGACCGAGATACTTGGGCGGAGTTGCTCAAATGGGCGGTGGAATTAGGATAATTGGCATTACGTTAAACCCACGAACAACAATGAAGAGCCTTAGCTATGGCGATTTCATGGTTGAATTGACATATCCACAAATTCACGAAAAAAGTTGTCGATCAACCATGGCACATGTATGTTGATGGTTCATCAACAAGTTCAAGAGGAAGCGGTAGTTCTCATCGATGAACCAAACAAACATTTACAACAACCATCCGATTTGATTTCCCGGTACAAATAATGAAGTTGAATATGAAGCATTGATCATTTGGACTCTGATGGCAATGACAATGGGAATCAAGAGGTCGATGATCTATAGCGATTCCCAAATAATTGTTTATCAAATAATGAGGGCAGTCTGGCTTAGAGGCGACGGATGGCACAATATCAACAAATTTTGCAAAAAGAATTGCTCGACATTTTTGAACAAGTTTTTATCGAACAATTACCACGATTGGGTAATTCTTTCACGACGCTTTGGCATGCACGCAAGAATGAGGAGTGACGAACACAACAAACATTGTGGTCGTTAAATCCTGCTATCTTTGCCATCGGTTTCGAATTATGATCGCCCAAATAACAAAGCGGACAAGAAACTTGGATGACTCGATAATGAGTTACTTACAAAAGGGACTTCTCCTCGAAAATAGGGCCCTAAAGTTGCTTTCCTCCTCAAATTCTGATCTGCTTTCGATATACTATTATAGGCGAGCATTTGTACAAAAAAAGCTTCTCACTTCCATTTCAAAGTGTATTACTCTGAAGAAGGACATGTATACGCAACAAATCCATGATGGAGTATCACGGAAATCATACAGTGGGCTCGCCCCGCACATAAAATAATCGAGCAAGGTTATTATTACCAACCCAAAAAGGATTATTCGCGTATGCTCGCGCGTGTCATCGGTGCGGTCATGCTCCATTTATTCATAGCCCACCAAGAATTGGTGTCGGTTTATAGCCCATGGCCTTTTTGCCAAATAGGGATCGATTTGATCGGCCCATTTCCTCTTGGCACATCGGGGAGTTAGATATCTTTGTGGTGGCCGTTGATTATTATACTAAATGGGCGGTTTGAGCCATTGTCAAGATCACCGAACAAAGGATGTGGAACTTTGTTTGGAAAAAGTATCATCTGTCGATTTGGGCTTCCCCAATCATTGGTCAACGATAACGGCAAACAATTCGATGGAAGTGAATTTAGACAAAATTGTGCTCGTTTGGGGCATAAAAAAAGCACTACTCAACTCCATATTATCCCCAATCAAACGGTCAAGTTGAAGCGTTAATAAAATTATCAAAAAGCATACCCTCCGAAATAGACTTGATAATTCGAGGATATTTGAAGAGTTGCTGAAATATTATGGGCTTATCGAACAACTTTCGAAACATCAAGCTGCGGAGACCCGTTTGCTTTAGCATTTGGTGCGGAAAAATTTATTATACCCAGCAATCAAGATTCCAAGTCATCGAACAATGACTTTTCGGAGAGCATATTAATGACCAGCGCCGCTCTGAATCTGAGACTGTTGGAAGAAAAAGAAGAAGCGGAGGTGATTTCAAGAATGCTATGTACAAAAAGAGATCGAAAAAGTTTTATAATTCCAAAGTCCGAACGCCAAGAGTTCAATGTGGGCGAGCCGGTTTAAGGTGATCAATGGGGGTACCAAGTGGTGTGTTCGGTTCGAGCATGGGAAGGTCCTTTCAGAGTCACGAACGTTTGCTAAATCAGGGCATATGACTTGGAGGACTGAATGGAGTCCCATTGTCTTTACTCGTGGAACGCGTCAAATTTGAAAAAAATACTATCAATAAAGACGAGCATAGTGTCGGCGAACAAAGTTAAAATAGCTAAAGCGAGCATATTGTTGGCGAACACAATGTCTCAGATAAATTGAAATGAATACAAAGGGCGAACATAATCGGTCATTCGGTTCAAGCAGTAGGGCGACCATAAAAAGAAAGAGTATATCATTTTCGATGCATATCTTCAAAGAAAGATCTTTGAGCACTATCGTTAAACGGAAGATACGTGTCAAAAGCGGGTTGTCGTGAAGATACATATCGGAACGAGTTGACAAGTGGTGGCGACCATGCGAGGATGAGTTAATTTTTTTTTGAGCAAGAGTTTGTCAAAAAGCCCGAGCAGATGTCAAAAGGGGACAAAAATAAGAGAGCTAGCACCGGCTACACATACGGACCACTTGGGATAGTTCTATAAATAGGGGGCATCTTGATAGAAAAAAAAGCGGAAAAAAACATATGAAGAAGAAAAAAAGGAAAAAATCTGCGATTCTTAGAAGGAAGTCGGTTTAGTATGCCCTCAGACGTAGAAGAATTGACTCTCGATTCAAAGAATCATTCCATTTGAATCAGCGTCTCTTCGATCACGAGTCTTTTACCCGTATGACTTTGCGAGCCTGAGTTGAAGCTTCGTTCTTGGACTCAAGATGCTCGGCGAGTCATGGTTGCCACTCCATCGTTACTCATCACTTTCGCGATGACCAAGCCATGAGTCCCCCATCCCCAAAATCTCCTCGAAGGAGGGATGTCATAGTGTCCGCTCAAAACAAGATCGCGGATCTTTGATGCTCGAGCATCTCTTGGAGGGGACAAATGGTGCGAGATGAAAGTTTTGCTTCAACCTACTTTGGCCCGGCGAGCATCTTGCGCCACATGCTCATGCCGCGGACGCCGCATAACTCCCCTGGCTTGTCGGGGGGACAAAAGTTTATCTTCTTCTTTGCTGAGCATGTTACAAAAAAAAAGAAGCGGTAGGGGAGGATGATGTACCACATCCTTGTCAACATCAATTTCATGGACAAGGTGAGGCCGGTTAAAACTACTACTCAAGACAAGGTTTAAATTCAAAACCCAAGTCTGATGACAATAAGTTGTGTAATAGATAGTCTTCTTCAGATATGAAGGATGTGATAGAATACAAAGTGTTGCAAAAAGAAAAAGAAAGATATATGTACTTTTGTTCGCTAAGATTTTCTAGTTAAGCCTATTTTGAGGTCGCACCTAAGCGGGACGACCGAACAAAGACATTTAACGAGCCCAGTCTATGTTCACCGACGAACGAGTTAAGACTCGATTCCCGCAAACAAAAAGCGAGTAATGGGTACGATGCGATAAGGCGACTAAGTACTTACAGATACCCGTAGCACAAAATGGGTGACGAAAAGTGGGTCGCAACTAAATAAGATGGCCCTAAGTACGCAGAAGTGATCGCACCTAAATAAGACGATCGCGCACCAAGAAAGGGTGGGTTCATAAAGTAACCCATCTGGTCGCACCTAAATAAGACGATCAACCGATTGCAACGTCAATAAGACAATCAAAAACGAAAGAAGTCAGGAGCGGGCATAGGCAAACCCAATGTTCGAATTCATTCAGAAAAAAAGGGGCAAAAACTGGAAAGCAATAAAGCAAACGCAAAGCAACAAAGCAGACATCAAGCAACACAAATATCAACATTCATCCTCAACAAACAAAGTTAGAAAAATATTAAGATGTAATCCATTCGTTCAATTGTAAATATGTCCTAACAAAAGACAAGAAATCAACAAGAAATGATGTTAAAGACGTTGTTCAACAAAAGAGTGAAGAAGACCAAAAAATTACACAACGTATGTTCGACAAAGAAAAAATAAACGTCGAGGAACAAAGTCAAAATTGGGGGTAAACGGGAGAGAAACATCGAACGAATTGTGCTCAGCCCCCTCAACAACAACTCCTTCGGTATGGTCAGTACCAAACGCCGTCAGAAGGTACATTCTGCCCAGGAGGTCCACTTTGCTCGTCCTGCACCTGATCAGTCCCAGGCTCAGTCTGAAGATTTTGGCCAGCAACCTCAGCGATATTCATGTCTGAGCCCTCTTCCTCATCCAGAATCGGATCATCAACTTTGATCCCTTCGGGAAGAAAGGAGAAATCGCCGCTGATCATTTAAATCGACATTGGAAGGAAGCGATCCGCAGGGTTATCAATCGTCTTCTTGAAAATTTGGATATGAGAGGAGAAATTTGTTCATTGTTGAGTATCTGGCGAAACGGATCGAATCGGCTTCGTGGCGCAAATATATCGAGAAGTTCGACATAGAGTCGACATACTGCCATCGTCGTGCGATTTTGAATTTTCGAGACCTAAACGAGTATTAGTCTCCTCGCCAGATGATGAGCCGTTGGCGAGTCGTCCTCTATTTTCCATGTTTTCAACACCAGCTCGGAGTTTACGAAGCTCAACATTCATTTCTTCCCGAGCTCTTCAGATATTGATCACCTCCTCCCGAGGCCGATTCGATTACCTCTCTTGTTTGACGAAAGCATCTTCTTGAGCGAAAGTAGCATTCTCTTGAAATCGGCGGCGTCCTCCTCGAGCCCGCGATGGGCGCCAACATCTTAAAAAGCAGTTGCTCTGAGCCAATCTCGATTCATCTGGACCTGTTATTTCGACCACCTTATCTTCAAAGTTCTAATCAAAAGCCAAATAATTGGCTTTGAGGTTATGATTGAGCATAAGCTTTCTCAAGAAGCGACCATAGATTGGCCTGAAGCACCAAAATTTCAGACGCATATTTTCCAAGGGGTGGGACCGTAGTGGACTCCTCCGGATCGGTAGTCCACGCGAGCGAGAGTCTGGCAAAGCTTTACGAACATGCTCACGAACGCTGGAACTTTCTGCGAACACTCGGCGAGCAAAAGTAATTCTTCGAGTTGGGCATTAAGGGCGACAACCCCTCACCTACAATATATATATATTCGACCAAGTGAGTATAAAGATATCGACCCGAAACCAAAGCGACAAGGCGAGCAAAATGTACCGCCCCTTGGCGAGCCGGATCCCATCCCAAGAATGATTTATCTTCGGGAGACCGAGCTCAGATCTAACGGAGTCCATGATCAGGTCCATTTAGAGGTGGAGAAGATGTGCCAACTTCCATTTCAACAATGCACAAAATGGGACCACAACAGAGGGCGGCCACTCGACGCTTCGGCAAGGGGTCCGAGTCGACCTAACATTTGTCGGTCTTTCGTCGAGGCTTGCTCGCCGCCCGCGTCGCTGGACCCTATTCGCCGGGCCCCACATCAGCGATCTCCACCCTTGGTCTTTTTTCGGTGGTGGAGCTTTGTTCGCCAACCCCATGTTCACCAAGCAGGAGCCTCTTCAGGTTCGGCTTTGATTCTCCAGACCGGATGAGGGTCGTTTGCCTTCTTCCGCCCCTTTGCTCATTTGAGCTCCTCGCTCACCAATCCGAAACAAGCTCCTGGGCTTTTTCTCCGAGCCATCTCGGTATGTTCGGATGTACTCCAAAGAATGGTCACAAATGGGAAAAATCAGAAATAAAATGATTCAATGAGAACGAAAGGATAACGGAACAAAAAGGCACAAGACATACAAAAACAAAAACAATCCTTACCAAGAGGATTAACAAACAAAAAGATGATGAGGAGGCAAGAACAAACCTCCTTTCTTTCCTCTGATCAATGATATTGAGTTATTACAGATCGCTCGAACGAGATTCGGATCAATTTACTAAACGCTGCTTTGAAATAAATAAATTCGCTTGTCTCCTTGTCCGTTCTAGAATCCTGAAATAAAAAAGTGAGTTAAAATCGGTTCAAATTGAAGAATGAAAGATACAAAAATCACTTACTTGGTACACTCAAGTCGGTTAGGATGTCTAAACGAGCATTTGGTTACGCTTCCGAGGCCGAACTTTTCCAATCGCCCTCTACGAACCAGTAATTTTTCCTTCCAATCACTAATTTTGTTAAAAGACATCTTCAATGATTTTGCACTTAGCATTGGCTTGCATAAACAACCATCCGTGTTCACCCCTGGACGAGTCAAATGCACCAATCGAGCAAGTTCAATTTCCGATGGATAATATCTTGGTTTCATTTTACCGAACAAAGTCAAAAAACTCATAATCATATGCCATCCATTCGGTTTAAGCTGCGTAATGGTAATGCTCCATTCTACAAGCAAACGGGTGATTGCTTGATGAAGAAGGAAATCGGAGGCGAACTTCCATGGTGTCCAAATTCAACTGCGACACAACCTTCGGGGAGGTTGATCACCCCCTCATCGACCCGGTGCCCGAAAAAAGACATCCTTGGGGGTTTCATAAATTCTATGCGGTGAAATGAAAGAGCATATCTTCATCAATTATGCTCGCTTATTTTGCTCATTTGGGTACTCGTTCTCTACCCTAATCCTATGAGGTTGCTTCGGGCAAATCGAAACTATAACGAGCATTATAATCGCTTATATGTTGGACTATGAGGGACACCAATAGGTATATCAAGTTCAAAGCTTTGCTCACCATCTACTCCTATGTTCGATCCTAAGTTAAATTCTGAAATACCAAAATTTCCCCCCAAACATTGTCATTTCTATCTACATTAACATTATCAAATTTCCTAGACCTAATCTGAATTTGGGGCGAAGAATCATAATTAGAATCGTCCGACCGGATCATTACGGGCCAAGTCTCTATCCCACTCCGTTAGGGCTTCATTGAATCGGAGGAAAGAATGGCAAATGGTTGTCCGAAATTGCCAACGAAATCTCGAATTCGAGACATTTGTCTCCCACGTATTTACATTACTACGAGGGATTCTCTTGATAGGGGAGGAGAAGAAACTATGATGGTCGGATTGAACAGAGGAGTTCGAGCAAGAGGCCATAATTACAAAATAGAAGAAGAATGCAGCGCGGTTACTGAATGAATTTCTTCACGGAACGATGAGGCCCCTCACCGAAACTTTCGAACGCCGAGACAATTAAAAACAGAGGAAAAAAAGAGAGAGAGGTTAAAGGAGAAATATGGTTTATATAAACATTAGATCTGAATTCAAGATCCAAATATGAATACTGACGATACCAAATATGGCCCAATCGAGTTTAACCGGTAAGCCCACGAGAATACGGCGACCTACCGGGGGTATTGTTGTGTTCGATATAATAAATCGATTAATCGAACATCAAAGAGCGACACGCAATATTCGAACAAAATAATCATGTCCGGTGGATAAGTTACTTTTTGTTCGCCAACCGACGTAATTGTTCAACCACCTCTGCAACAACAAACGATCCGCTATTCAGTCGAAAGGAAGAATCGATAAGCTAAGTCGAGAAGGCCATAAGCAAAACCCCGGATTCAGGCGCCAAAATATGCTGAAACCTGAAGGGTCGAGTGCTCGACACTCAAATATCTCGAAGACCCAAATATCCCGAGGGCTCGATTAATGCTCGAGGAGGACAATCTTCCAACATAAACCCGACATGACTAAAGAGGCGAACAAAACATCCAACCGAACAAGAGATTAATTTGGACGATCAAAAGAGCATCCTACGAACAAAGCTAAAGACGAAGATCAATCTAGAAGACGAAGTTGGAAACATGGCAACACCATCGGGTTTCTTGCATGATCCGAAGACTCATTCTTATGCTATACCAACCCAAATCATGCTTATTGGAGTGCTATAAAGGGAAGAAAAAGAAGAAGATAAGGGTTTAGAAAAATAGCCTAAAAAAGATCCCCGAGAGGAGAGGAACTAAAAATTCGAAAGATCATCCACATATACAAAAACCCTAAAGACTCATTTGCTAATTGAAAAAAATTATCTTTATCTCTGATCGATTCATCTTCATAAGATATATCAAGAATCAGACGTGAGAAGCGTAATACAATATCCCGGCTTGGTATGCCCCCAGAGTAGTCATTTCTTGATTTAACCCGTCAACAAATTCATCTTATTTACCGTTTATTTTACACGTATATGTTTTGTTTGCGAGTTGTTACCAAATTAGCCACATAATATTCATCAACTAAAACGACTCGCGACAATTATTAAAAGTAATATTTTAACTAAAAATAGGTATCATATTTAAAAAAAATTGTCGTCTTTTACTTTTGGTATTCTTTTTTTCTTTTCTCTTAATTTTTTTTCCTCTTAATTGTTACATATTTAATAAATTTACACAATGCTTCTTAATTTCTATTTTTTATAATGAATTTAAACTATTGTTTTAATTTAATTTTTTTCTTTTTTGGGTTCTTTATTTTTATTGAGCATCTAATGTAATGAGATTAATGACTCTATTAGTATTGGATTACACATTCTCAAAAATGATAATTGAAATAAACCATAAGGAACCACCATAACAAAATTAATTAACCTCTGTGGCGGTGGAACATAATTTGCGCTATATGGAGATTTTTTTTTTTTTTTTTTTTTTAAAACATATGGAGATCAAAATTAATATGACTGATTATATCAAAACACACAAATAAATCATGTGTGTTGACCCCGATTTGAGACCCAGCCGAAAATGGACAGTGGCCGTGCACCATTTTCATACAATACTTTGCGTTAATTTAAATATTGTTTAATATTTATAATTGAGTGGATCATCTAAAATGAATAATTTGTTATGATAATATCTCTGTTAGGTAGAGGAGGAAAAAGTTTTAACATTGAGGGAAAGAGTAAACATAGGTTGGAGCAGCTTCAGGTACATTTTCCACTCTTTTATTCTATACATACCGTCAATTTGATTTACCTTTAATTTATAATTATATAATAAAATTGCACGTGTTGTTATTGTTAGGTGTACCAAAACCGAAAAACAGATACTATGAAAAATGTCAATCGATCGCAGCAACGCAAACGATAAGAAAGCGAATCAAGTCACATGGTCACTCAAAATCTCATTTTTCTAATACTTCCATTTTTATTTTTCCCATTCCCCTCTTTTTTTTCCAATTTTTTTTTTTGACAGGAAAAAATAATAATTAAGTAACACCTATTTGCATCAATTTCAATTTGCGATCGGTGTACAGTATAATTGTTTATTTTCGTACAGCCAAACTTAACAATATTCTTTGTGCTTGGAATTTTAGATTTATATCTATAATAATATAATTGGTATGATTAAATGAAATTATAACTGAATGAAATGAAGATGAGAATAGAAAAACATAGAAATGATCATTCTAATAATTGATATTAGTAAGGAATGAAATATAAATGTGTAAATTTATTTTAATTTATTTATTAATATTATTATTAGGAGTTGAAATTATTACTACTTAATAATATTATTATTGTTGATTATTGTTGTTATGTAAACTATAAAAATATAATAATATTATTATGTGTACTATAATGATATTATTTAATTTTAATAACAACAATTATGGTTAAAAGCGTTGTTATTATTGAATATTGACACTGTGTTCAGAAAAATGTATGCATAAACACAATTGACAGCGTTAAATAAAAACAATACATGCAATGGGTGTATACAAAATTTGACATGTGTTTTGCCTCATTCATATAGACAGAAGTGTTTAAAAGGCCAAAAAGGAGAAGAAAGATCCGAGAAACCACCGCGAGCCGCCTCTTCTCTCTGCCTACCATCCCACCCCAAAACACACACCAAACCAAACCCCCTCGCTCTTCCACCAAATTCACCCCCCCCCCCCACACACACACACACTTTCACTCTGTGTGCACCTATACATACATTATACATACACTTCGTTACTATCTATATATATATATATATTTCCCCACCCCCCTAATCAGTTGCTAGCGAGATTCGCATTTCGCAGCAATGATTTCCTTCACATCCATCCAACCCAACACCGCCCAGACGCCGCCGACCACCTCCCTCCTACCCCACCGCCACCACTCCGACCAATTACCACTCCCCCCCTCCCCACCGCCGCCTCACCTCCATTCCCGCCGCCGCCGCCTCGTCCTCCGCGCAATCGACGCCGCGCAGCCGTACGACTTCGAATCGCACCTCGCCCGCCGCTTCGCCCAGTCGACGAAGCTCAAAATCGCCGTCGTAGGGTTCGGAAACTTCGGCCAATTCCTCTCGAAAGCCTTCATCCGCCAAGGCCACACCGTCCTCGCGCACTCCCGCACCAATTACAACTCCGTCGCGCAGTCCCTCGGCGCCACATTCTTCTCCGATCCGCACGATCTGTGCGAACAGCACCCTGACGTCATCGTCCTCTGCACCTCCATCATCTCCACCGAATCGGTGCTCAGATCTCTGCCATTACAGCGCCTAAAGCGCAACACTCTGTTCGTCGATGTATTATCGGTAAAGGAATTCCCCAAAAATGTATTCCTCCAAATCCTCCCCCACCATTTCGATATCCTGTGCACGCACCCAATGTTTGGCCCCGAGAGCGGGAAACACAGCTGGCGAAATTTGTCCTTCGTTTTCGATAAAGTACGAATTGGGGATGAGGAATCTAGGGTTAACAGAGTCGATTCATTTTTAGACATTTTCAACAAGGAAGGCTGTAGAATGGTGGAAATGTCGTGTGCGGAACACGATAAGTACGCTGCGGGCTCGCAATTCATAACGCACACCATGGGTAGGGTTTTGGAGAAATTGCAATTGGAAAGCACTCCAATTAACACTAAAGGATATGAGACTTTATTGAATCTGGTGGAAAATACATCGAGCGATAGTTTCGATTTGTATTACGGACTGTTTATGTACAATAAGAATGCGATGGAGGAATTGGAGAGATTGGATCTGGCATTCGAGGCGTTGAAGAAGGAGCTGTTTGGGCATTTACACGAAGTTTTGAGGAAGCAGTTGTTTGGGAAAGCAGAGGGGGGATTTCGCAGGCCGATGCTTAATAAATTGCCGAAAAATGGGCCTCCTCCATTGTTGACATCTCAAGCTGAATCTCTGAGCAACGGCAATGGGAGTCCGTTGTTGTCATCGTCCCAATCGGAGATTTTGGGAAACAAGAATGGGTCTACATTTAGTGTTTGAGCAACAAGAATAATCTGTGTTGTGTTAGTAGGTAAGTTTCTGTGGTTAATCACGATGTATCTATGGACATGATGTTTCTACGTTCTTTTTACAAATTACAATATTTATTATTATTTTTAATAAAATGAAACATGTGTTGATAAAAAGTGATCGATTCAAAATTTATTTTTGTGGAACTTTTCGATTAAATATCATTTACAAATGATAAGTATTAAAAAGATATTTTAATAAATATCAAATTGTAAAAAATTAGATGGAATGATTTCAAAACAATGAGCCGTAGAATCTGTCAATTTTTACTACTCCAGTATAGATAGATTGTCTTTCATAACGTCTAGAAAACGCGTCTTGCGTTTATTATTTTTTAAATGTTTTTACGAAATTTTTTTTTAGTATTTAAAATAATAAAATAATTTTTTAAAATGATGAATCTGATAGATGAGAGGTAGATTCATAATCTCCTCTTTAAAAAATTACTTTTATC
Organism: Stenogyne calaminthoides; assembly: GCA_037126765.1. Taxonomy (NCBI): domain Eukaryota; kingdom Viridiplantae; phylum Streptophyta; class Magnoliopsida; order Lamiales; family Lamiaceae; genus Stenogyne; species Stenogyne calaminthoides. The sequence goes on along the minus strand of JBBCBC010000027.1, from coordinate 6,783,048 downwards.
ATTTAAAAATACTAATAAACAATTCATTTCATAAAAACTCGATAATAAAAGTAGGTGTCTTGCGTTTTTTTTTTTTTTGTAGTATATTGTAAAAAAAATTAATATTGATTATACAATTTTTTTTTTAAAAAAAAGAAAAAGTTGCAATTTATTACTCCCATAGTTCTAAAATTATTTACTACTTTTAAAAAATAATCCATTGTGATATTTTAAAATTACAATTCATATTATTACTTTTATTAAAAAAAATCATTTTCTTAATAATAATATATAACGAACTACAATATTTTTAATAAAAAATTACATTATCGCTTTAAATACTATTCTTTCCGTCACAATCAAAAACTCATATTAAAAAGTAATGAATAAATAATTTTAGAATGGATGACGTATCATTAACTCTGCTGTACCGTGATGCGATTATTGTGCGATGATGTTCAGAGAGGAGGTAGGTGGGCACGTGATCAAAACGACCTAATTATATTTTAATTTGTTTTGGAATAATTGAGTTTGGAGATCCATCTACGGAAAAAAAATCGTGTGTATATGAAAGCAATTGTTATGTTTGGCCCTAAAAATGTGTTGTCATTTTCCAAATGTTAATTATAACTTTGAATGGTATCAGTAATTTCGTTGGTTATGTCGCTTCATACATCATGTGATAGTGGTATGCATGATCGCAAATCCGTTTCATGTTTCATTTTAATTTTAAAGGGATGACTCTAAGTTCCATACGTCAGTTCAAAAATACTAGTAGGTTCATCCCTCTATAAATATTACTCTAAGGTTTATAATATATTACTAAAAGATTAATTTGTCCTTAATTTTCGGATAGAAGGAAATTGAAGACACGCATTATCCAAGAAAAAATAATTCAACACTCCAATGTCTAATCAACATTTTTCCTGCAACTGTAATTTTTCCATACCGGTTAAACAATTGGGGAGTTAAATTACACTGATTACAGCTGAATATGGATAAATATCTATAATCTACAGTTGAATATGGTTGAAACAATTATACCATATTGGTGTTATTTTGCTTCCGAATTACACTAATTAAATTAACAATTATTTCTAGCAGATTATTGTTAATTTCATCAACAAATAAATAATTATATTAAACTTGTACAATTTAAATTCTACAAATTGTTCATTTTCATTAAAAAAATATATTACAACTTGAATATTTTATATCAAAATTTAAAAAAAATACTAAAATTTACATATTTAAAATCCTTACATATCAAAATTGTAAAAATGTCGGAAATTTATATATCTAAAACCTACAATTACGATCTCAAAATTTACATATCGTCATCATTACAACATGAACATATTCATCAAAATATATGAATATGTTCATCAAAGACATGAACAAGTTCATCTCCGATTTCAGATCCTCACCCTCAGAAATTAACAAACCAATATCTTAAAAAATGAATTTTCAAATCTTCAAAAAACTTTCATATCAACAACCCAGATCTTCAAAAAATCCAGAATCTCCAAATCTGCAAATTCAAAAAACACAGATCTACATAAAAAAAATTCAAATTTCGAAACTTTAGATGCAAGCCTCATCATACTGCTCAATTTTCCCCTTCTTTTACCTCTTCACGAAACAAGATTGCAAAAGCTTGCCAATTCGCTGGTGGAATCAAATTCCAGTCCCTTTTGTTGAACTTTATTTGCCCTGAAAATTCAGAATCAAGAAACAATCACAAATCAACATATCCATCTTCATCATCATTAAATTCATCTCCCAAACATATTAAGGGTACAAGAGTAAATCAACACACATATTATGAACCTACTAGTAATAATATAAAAATATATATGGACCTAAGAGTAATCCACACCCTATAGATGGACCTAAAAGTAATTTGTTTTTAATTTAACGTTGTTAAATTGATTGGGGTGGAATGATGGATCTCTTTCTTGATTAATTTACTTAACTTGGAATGTGATTCATTAATTATGTCCATACATTTTTTATTGAGGAAATTGCCAAATTGGTCATATTGACAAAATGAATTAGGTTGTCATTCAACAAATAACAACGGAATTTTGCAGTGTTCTAACATTTGTATAAAGTTTGCCCCTAAGGTTTTGGCAACTTACATAAATGGTAAATCCCCACAAAATAAAAAATTTAAAAAATACCTAACTTCTTGAGTAAAAATATTGAAATGATATTTATTTTTTAATCCTGTTTAATTACATATTAATTGGCAAAATATGGGAAAAGATTAAGAGATTAAATTTTTTGTAGACCAATAATTTTATAAAGTTTTAAAATTGATCCCGATTGTTTTGATTTTTTTTTTTTGATCCTGTAAATTTTCAATTTTTTTTAAATTAATCTTTTAATTTGCCTCTATTTGATATTTGAATTTGGGCTAAAAGCATTTTGTCTCAAGAAGCCAAAAAAATGGGAAAAAACAAGCCTTTCAGAATGGCTCCATAGATAATTTGATAAGCCAATGATTTTTTTCCGTGTTTCAGAATACGATTAACCAACATGTTAACTAATCGATTACGATAAATTGGATTGGATTTTGTTGTTTTTTCTTCTGCAGTACCTCGACGTGACATGAGCGTGAAAGGGGTTTAAGAATCAGTTTTCTTTTTATAAGGGCTAAAATCACTTATTTTGGCTTTTTTACCCCATATTGTAGGGTGGATCTCGAGGTTATCAAACAAGTAACTGTCACATGTGTTATTATTTTAGATTTTCCTTTACTTTCGAAATGTCACTTGAACTTTTTAAATCTTAATAATTTTCAGTCGGGTTAAAAAACAATCAACATATTAGAGGACAAAGCGAATTGGGTCAATTTATTGGGTCTAAATTGACCGAAAAAATAAAAAATAAATAAAAATACGTAGAAACTAGTCTCGCTCCCTAAAAAATATGCTGAAAATCTCAACTCAAAAGTATTAGGATTAAAAAAAAAATAGATGATATTTTGAAATTAAAAATAAAACAAAATAACTACAAATGTGATAGTTACTTATTTGGTGACCTACTGTAATCGATTAAAAAATTGATTTTATAACTTTTAATAATTTACTGAATCAAAATAAAAAAATAAATAAAACAATCAAGATTAATTTCAAAGCGGTAAATACTTGTGTGCACACTTTGTAATTGAAATTTTATTTTTAGTTTAGTTATTTTTTTTTCTTAGGCTCAGACCCAACCCAACCCGACTCGACCCCAACCCGAGCAGTTCATGGTTCACACGACCCGAATGGTTCATGATTTAGGGTATATGATTTAGGGTTTAGAGTTCATGGTTCATTTAAATTAAAATTAAATTTAATTGTATCAATTGCACCTTGTGCAAAAGGTGCAATTGATGCACACAAGCGTCACTCTTTCAAAACAATGCAAAAATATACCGAATTAAATATATATATATATATAGGCTATATTACTTGTATTGAATCATGACCTGACTTAACTATACTCACTATCATGTGCATTTAGAATTATATTCCTATATTGATCTGTAATTTGATATATCAAAGGTAGGGTTGGTTTAACCGGTAGGTTTGAGCTTTCCAGTGATATTCATGAGTTAACCATGTGGGCTAGCCCTTTTTGCCGTTTTGCCGATGAATAGGCGCAAACGTTTTTGGGTGTAAAAGCTTTTTTCAGGTTAACTCATGGACTATGGAATTTCTCAGTAATTTCCTATATGTGTTTGTAAAAGATCCACAGATACTATTGATATAGATCTTTGCACGATCCTTATGATAATATGGTATCAAAGCCATGAGAAGTAGGGTATATATAAGTTATATGATTTCATGATTCAATACATCTTGATTCTAATGAATCTGTTCCGATTAAAGGATCTTTATTGAACATTATGACTTCAGAATATATGATATTCCTGAAAATCTTGATTTATTGAATAAATGGACTATTCCTAAAATTGAGCCTAAAACGGTTTATAAATTAGGAGCTTTTGAAAAAATAGGTTTTAAACAAATTGTTAAAACTATTGAATCCTCTATACCTCTTCATGAAGAAGAAATGGTTATTAAATTGCTTAGTAAAAATGATATTTTACCTTACAAAAGAACTCATAAGTTCTTACATATTGGTTGTGTTCAGGTAGCTTTTAGACCACTTACCTTAAATGGTTTACCAGAAAGCTTTCTAGCTTCTCTTAGGGATGGTAGAAATCTTAATTGGACACAATCCTTAATGGGAATTATAGAGTCTAGTTTGGCTTTAGGACCTGTCTATTTTGACGCATATCCTAATTTATCTTTATCTTTATCTGATAGTAATATTCTTGAAGCTTTAACATTAAATGTTAAAACTCATGGTTATAATTACATACCGCGTCTGAGGTTATGTGTATCAAGTTATCGTATTTATTATAAGCCTTTATTTACACTTAATCCTATGTGTAAAAAAATTGAGAAAGATAATAATGAGACTATTCTTATAGTAACTAATTTTGATAAATCAAATATTACTACCAGAAGATCCATTAAGTGGGAAGAAATTATTTTTCCTGAAAATTGGATAATAGAACAATCTGTTCCTAAAAATCCTATTATAAATAGTGATTTTAAACATATTACTCAAAGTAATGATGGTATTATTAATATTGGTTTTCAAAATAATCAAAGAAGACATCTGAATTCTCATACTAGATCTATGTCTAGTCATTCTTTTATATCTCATTTGGATTATGAAGTAGAATTTCCCTCAGAATCTAGAGCTTCTACTTCCTCTTATAGAGATAATACTCATTGTAAAAATGATAATTATAACAATGAGAAAATTATTATTAATAAAAATAATATTATTCACAAAGATGAATTTGATCCCGAAACAATTTCAGATTGTAACTTTAAAATTTAATTTTATGGATTTTACAAACTTTTTAGATTTTTCTAAAGGTTCTTCTACTAGAGCTCATATTAATGATGAGTTTAATAATCCTAAATGGGATAAGTTTAGAATTTGGTATTTTAAATCATTCTCAAAAGATGATTTAGATTACTTTGTTGACAGTTTTTATAAATTCTGTAAAAAACATAATGAAATTACTTATTATGTTCCTTGGTTTATTAAATTTTTTTATATTGATTATATTTCAGTCATCGAAAGAGATTATAAAATAATTTCTGGTGGTATACAAAAATATGTTTACCCTCCCCATGTTCCTTTTCAAATTGAAAAAGGAGAAAGTATATTTAATTTTCTTCCGTTCTCCAGAATCATTGAAAATGATGTCTTACAAATTACTGTTAAACATGTTAATCAAATGATTGAGCAAAATAATTTTTGTAATCTTTATTTGTCTATTATTGGAGTAGAAATTATTTCTTTACATGATAAAGTTGATAAAATTATCTCTAAAATAGATTCTCAAAATAAATCTGAAAATGATAATAATAATAATAATGTTATTATTAAAACAGCTTCTTCTATTCAATCTCCTATTGAGATAAAATATTTTAAAACTGAAGCTTATATTTCTGACTTAGAAAAGATTATTAATGATAAATTTAGAAATCTTAATATTTCAGCTTTAGATAATGATTTAACTGATAATCATGTTATTCAACCCAATAATGGTAGTCCTAATAATAAAATGAAATGGGTTGATAGACCTACCATGTCTACTTATTATTATAAGAGACTCACTCCTATGGATGTTCTTAATGAAGAATAGAAAAACTTTTTCAATAATTCTTATTCTGGAAAATGTATTCATGAATGGAATATTGATGGTGGTAGTGATAATCATATTTTCACTCAATGTCATCGCATGCTCATGTATAGTTTTGCTTGTCAAACTTGTGGTAATAGTGATATTAGTCTTTGCTTGCTATTACTTTAGTTTTTATCGGTCAACTTAAAGGTTGGTGGGATAATTATTTGACTCCTCAAAATAGAATGGAAATTTTTAATTCTATTAAAATTGAAAATGGTGAAACTAAAACCAATGCGGTTTACTCTTTGATTCTTACTATTTTGGATCATTTTACTGGTCAATATACCAATAAATATGAAAATACTAGAACCCTTCTTTTAAATATGAGGTGTAAAACTCTTACTGATTTTAGATGGTACAAAGATACTTTCTTGTCTCGTATCTATGAGATCCCTGATTGTAATCAGGATATTTGGAAAAATAAATTTGTTGATGGTCTTCCTAATTTATTTGCTGAAAGAGTTAAGAAAACTCTTAGAAAGGATTCTGATTCGATCCATTATAGGCCTTATACTTTTGGTCAAATCATTAGTGTTTGTGTTCAGGAATGAATAAATCTTTGTAATGAACTCAAATTAAAAAATTAAATCTTACGGAAAGAAAACAATTAGGTCAATTCATCCTAATCCTAAAAATAGTTTGTCTAAAACTAATAAAAGAGATTTAAAACATAAATCTAATTATAAAAGAAGAAAACATAATTCTTCAAAACAGAAAGAGAAAGATTTTGATAATAATAAAAGTAAAATAAAATCTTTCAAAAAGAGAAGATATGATACAATTATTTGTAAAAAATGTAATAGGACTGGTCATTATGCTAATCAATGCTATGCAAAGGATAAGATTAAAAATCTTGATATTAATGAAAAGTTAAAAGAAACTCTTTTTAAGATTGTCATGAGTCCTAATAATGATACTGAATCAGAAAAGTCTTATAATGATCGTTTTTCCCATTTGAATCCTCTTGGGATGATGATAATTTCATTAAATCGAAAAAAAGAAATGCAATGATTGTATACTTGGAAAACCTTGTTTTAATTGTATCGAAGAATCTTGATAATGTTAATAATATTGATAATGAGTTTTATAAACTTATGAGTCAATTTCAAGATATGAATATTAGTGTCTTAACTAATAATAATATTTTTGAATTTCTTAAACATATTAAAGAATCTAGGTTAAGAGATAAAATCATTGAACAATTTCATGATTCTTTTAAGAATGAAGACAATAATAAAAGTAGTCTTTCTAAAAAGATTGATAATAATTATTATAATATGGGTGAATTGGAAAGACTTCTTCCCTAAAAAAAATATGAAAATAATCCTCAGAACTTTAAATGATTTAGTCCATGAGATTAATAATCTCAAAACCGATGTAAAAAATACTTCAAAAATAGAATCTTGATCTTTACGTTAAATCTTTTCTTTTATGGAGAAAGGTAAAGAAAAAATTGAAGATTGTGAAACCAAATTATAATACTCTTTCACAATATTTAGATATTGATGATAATTTTAATATGGAAAAGAATCATTTATCTACCATTAATATGGTTATATCACAGAAGTGGTATACTAAGATTTCTCTTCTTATAAATAATTCTTATAAGAAAGATTTTATTGTCATGATTGATAGTGGTCTTTGATTTGAGTGTTATACGATTAGAATAATTCTACTAAGTTTTTCGAAAAAAACTACTCATTCACTTTCTCATGCAGGTGGAGGATCTTTAAAGATTAATTATAAGCTTAAAAATGCTTATGTTTGTGTTGATGGTTGTTGTATTCCTAACGACTTTCTTATTGCTGAAGACATCACTAGTCAAATGATTATTGGTCTTCCTTTTCTTTTTAAAATATATCCTCTGACTTTTGTTGGTGAAAAGGGTATTACAGGTACTTATAATAGTAAACCTATTACTTTTAAGTTTATTACCAAACTTATTCATAAGGTTCTTAATTTGATTCAAGATCAAATTAATAATAAAAATTATCAAATCAATTTTCTTAAAGATGAACTTAATTCTATTACTATAAGTAATAGATTAAATAATCCTAAACTACAGGATAAAATCAAAATTTTAATAAATAAATTTTCCATTGAAATTTGTAATGATTTTCCTAATGCTTTTTGGGATAGAAAGAAACATATAGTTTCTCTTCCTTATGAAGATGATTTTAAAGAGAATAAAATTCCTACTAAATCTAGACCTTGTCAGATGAACTCTGAATACTTAGAGTTATGTAAAAAGGAAATATCTTCCTTATTACAAAAGAAGCTTATAACTCATTCTAAATCTCTTTGGTCTTGTCTTTGCTTAGGGTCTTAAAAAAACCTTGAATCAAGCGGTTCGAACCGAATGCTTGGTTTTTGACCGCCAGTTCCACCGTTCCTGATTCGGTTCGAACCGAACGAAAATCCGTAAAATCCACTTGATTTGGTTCGGTTCTAGCAAAATCGAATAAACCGCCGGTTCGAACCTAACCGCCCCAAAATTTGAAAATTCTAGCCGTTGAGATCCAACCCGATTAAAGATCGTTGAGATCCAAATCTACCGAGATCAAAGAACAGTTGAAGGAAAACCTCTTTTTTTTTTCAATATTTCATCTATAAATACCAACTCATTCCACTCCAAAATTCACACCAAAGTTTATTCATCTCTCTCTCAACTCTCAAGTCTCAACTCTCACTCAATTCTCAAAGTTTATTATTTACATATTATTTACATTACATATTATATTTATACTACACTATATATCATACTATACTCTATACACTACATATTATATTTATACTACACTATATATTATATACACTATATATTACACTATACTAATACTAGTATACTACTATAAATACTATACTACATATTAGTATATTACACTACACTTACATAGTTACATACATATTACATTACACTACACTTACATACATATATTATTTACATATACACTTACATACATATTATTATTATGGCAAGCCATCAAAGCAAGGGTAAGGTAAAGGCAAAGCTTTTCCACCTCTTCCGTTCGCCTTTTCACACATCCACCCACCCCATCGAGTGGGGTTTAGATGATATTGAGGCCACACTTGGTCCCTAAGCGAGAATCCTCTTGAAGATGATGCTATACCACAAGGTCCACGGCATCCTACTCAAGAAAGCCAAAACCACCCAACCGAGTCCAATGCCGAGCCAACTCCAAGTCGAGCTCAACTTAAGTCGGATATTTTTTGCGCCACTTTAATAAAGTGATCAACGAGGATGGTACTATTAAAGTTCATTGCAACTATTGTGACAAAATATATTCTTTTGTCAAAGGAGGAGGATATGGAACATTCGAGAAGCATTTGAAAAAAATTCATCCCGGATAGAGTTGGAATTAGTTCAAACCAAGCACAACTTCATGGATTTACGCCAACCTTGGCGGTGGTGGAGTTCAAAACGAGGTAAACCCCCACTTCTCTATTTACATTTGATCAAATGAAATATAGAAAATTGTTAGCTAAATTTGTGTGCACACAACACCTTCCTTTTTCAATTTGCCGATAATTGTATTGAATGATTTTGTTAACCTTGGTCTTCAACCCGCGGCAAAAAAAGTTTCACGTCATACTACTACTCGTGATGTTGCTAAAGTTGTTTATGAGTATAAATATGCTTTGATATTTGGAGTGATAATTTTCAAAAGCATAGTTATATAGGAGTTACATGCACTTGGATTGATGATTCGTGGACTCTTAAACAAAAGATTGATTGCTTATAGAGATTTTGATACGGAACACAATGCCAGATTAATATTAGAGATAAATTGCATGATATTTTAAATGAGTATGCTCTTACTAAAAAAATATTTTCTATTGGTTTTGATAATGCTAGTGCAAATACGGCTACTATTGAAGATCTTACAAATATTTGTCAACCATATCTTGGTGGAAAAAAATTTCATGTTAGATGTATGTGTCATATTTTAAATTTATGTGTTCAAGATGGTTTAGATGCTTTGAAAGAACAAGTTGGTCCTATTAGATCCGCTTATTTATTATATGCCGAGACATTCAAAATTGTTGAAAAAATGGAAAGTTTTTTTTGTAGAACATACAATATGCATCCCAAAAAAAATTTCTCTTGATGTGTCAACTCGTTGAAATTCCACGTATAAATTGTTAAAGGAGTCTATGGATTATAAAGACGCTTTTGTACATTTTTTTACTCAAGAAAATTGTGGTATTCGCTTTTATATCCTCAATATTGGGATTCACGACTTTTTGTGTAAAATTTTGGGAATTTTTAATGATTCCACAAAAAGTGTTATCCGGTGTTTATTATCCTACGGTAATTTAGCTTGATTATTGTATTAAAGTTGCTTTCATGTGTTAAATGAAAATATTACAAATCCTTTATTAAGTGGTGCTACTTTCTCTATGATGCAAAAATGGAAAAAATATTTTACAAATATTCCCGATCTATTCTTGGTTGCTAAAGTGTTTGATCCTAGAGTAAGATTGGATGGATTAATAATGATGTTAAATATGTATTATAATTATTTATTTCCTAATAGACATATGGTCATGGGTGAAGATGATGTATATCCTAATCCGGAAGAGATTGGTAATCGGATTAAAGTTACTTTAATGTCTTTATTTATTTAGAGAATATAGTGGTCCCTGGTTTTGAAGAAAATTTTTGGTGGTGGTGGCTCTTCTATGAGTCAAGAAGAAGATATATTAATGTTTTTTTATGATTTAACGTTCTCAAAAATGTCCAAGGTCTACTTCTAACCCTAATTACGAACTTGATAATTATTTATCCTCTTCATTTGTTCGGCTTGATGAAGATGAAGACAACGCTACTTTTAATATACTAAAGTGGTGGTCGAGGATGAAAAATATCTATCCAATATTGTCAATGCTAGCAAGAGAAATTTTTGCATCTCCCGCCTCAACCGTTCTTGGTTGAACAAGCTTTTTTTAGTTTGGGAGGCTACACTTTGGATGCAACGAGATCGAATATGACCGTTGAAAACGTGGAAAACCAATGCTTGCTTGATGATTGGGTAGAGCCGAAAAGAGAAGTCAAGAATTTGTTGATAATGATGATCAAGATAGCTCCGAAGAAACTACCACCGGAAGTGATGCATGAAGAATCGAATCGATCCAAATCAACGAGGTAAGTTTGAGGTAAGAGAACTACGTGGACTTTGATTCCTATTTGGATATCGTAGGCAACTTAATTTTAAGTTTCAAACTTAGAATTTCTAAGTTTATTTCTTAAATTTAAGCTCAAGTCCAATTTCTTTAAATCCCCCCCCCCAAAATTTATTTTGTAAAGTTTAAAATTTTAAGTTATAATTGTAATTACTAATTCGATATAGTGTACTTTGTAATTTGTAAATTTGTAATAGTTCAATTAATTTGTAATAGTAGATTACTAAACATTTTAAGTTAGAATTACTATTTTGTAATAGTTCAATTACTTTTGTAATAAAGGCTACTAATTTATAATAGTTCAATTATTAATGTAATCTTCAATTTAAATCCTCATATTAACAATAACAATGTCCAATTTCATGATCTATCTATACATTCCTTCAAATTTTAGATCCAAAAACTAAGAAACACAAGAAAAATATATGAAAAAAAAAAAAAAAAAAAAATCTAACCGACCGAATGTTCGAACTTTCCTTGGCTGAGAACCGAACCAAAACCGCCTTTAGTTGATTTCGGTTCCCCTTCCTGCTTTTGGAACCGCCGGTTCGGAACCGTGAGCATGCCTACTTTCTATGTTAATAAACATTCTGAGCAGGAACGAGGAGTTCCTCGTTTAGTTATTAATTACAAACCTCTTAATAAGGTTTTAAAATGGATTAGGCATCCTATTCCTAATAAAAAGGATCTTCTTGACATATTAGTTAATGCTCTTATTTTCTCTAAATTTGATTTAAAATCAGGTTTTTGACAAATTCAGATTAATCAACCTGATAGGTATAAAACTGCCTTTAATGTACCATTTGGTCATTATGAATGGACTGTTATGCCTTTTGGGCTTAAAAATACTCCGTCTGAATTTCAACAAATTATGAATGACATTTTTCATCCTTATAGTGATTTCATTATTGTTTATATTGATGACATTCTTGTATTTTCTAAAGATATTGAAATACATTTTAAACATCTTGATATGTTTAAAAATTTGGTCATTAAAAATGGTCTTGTCATCTCAAAACCTAAAATGGTTTTATTTCAGACTAAAATAAAATTTCTTGGTCATATTATTGATAAAGGAAATATTATTCCAATTCAAAGAAGTATTGAATTTAGTAATAAATTCCCTGATATTATAACTGATAAAACTCAGTTACAGAGATTCTTAGGAAGCCTTAATTATGTGTCTTCTTATATTAAGAATCTTGTTGAAGATTCCGCTATCTTATATGATAGACTTAAAAAGAATCATTCTCCTTGGAATGATGATCATACTAAGGTTGCTATCAGGATAAAAGATAAAGTCAAAATATTCCTTGTCTTATGCTGGCTAATCCCTTTTGGGAAAAAAATGTTGAAACTAATGCCTCAAATTTGGGGTATGGAGGTATTCTTAAACAAATTAATCCTGTTAATAAAAAGGATTATATCATTAGATTTTATTCTGGTAAATGGAATAATAGTCAGAAAAATTATTCTGCTACTGCTAAAGAAATTCTTGCTATTGTTAAATGTGTCCTTAAATTTCAGGATGATTTATACAATCAGAAATTTACTATTAAAACTGATTGCAGGGCTGCTACTTTTATGCTCTTCAAAGATTTTGAACATAATGTTTCTAAACAAATGTTTGCCCGATGGCAATCGCATCTTGCTTATTTTGATTTTGATATTGTTTATAAGCAAGGAAAGGATAATCATTTTCCAGATTTTTTAACTCGTGAATTTATTTCTTCATGATAGAAATGAGTCATGCTGGAAGGAATCCTTATTCCTCTTATAGAGGAAGAGGAGGAAGAGGCCATCCTCCGATTATACAACATGGGAAGAAATCTCTTTTCAGCCAGAATATTTCTGGAAGTGGTTCTTCTTCAAGAGGAGAAAATTTTGAATAGGAATTTCAAGAATTCCTCAAACAACGAAGCAGAATATTCGTGTTCGGGACAATCCTTCAAAACACGATGATGAAGAGTCATACTCTTGATTGCTCGAAAAAGAATACAAATTCTTTGATTCTCCCAAGAGAGAATTGATTCTTGTCATCGAAGATGATGATGAAAAATTCAAAGAGTCCCTATGGATTCTTATGGATAAGTATTTTCCAACTAATAGTTGGAATGTGGAAACTTCAAGTCTAGAGGATTTTTATGAAAATATCCTCATCGACCTTTGAAGCGTTGATATTCAACATTTTCCTCCCAAGAGTAAAGTGATAAATTACTCTAAATTTATCATTAAAAGGATCATCTCCATCCAAGAATGGGGTATTTCTCCTTTTTTCTTTGAGAAGTTTGACTAATGAAGTCAATAAAACAACTTACCAATACAATTATTGGGATTATTTACAAAGTTTTTTATAAAACTTTATTTTATCGAATCTAAGCATTCGCACACTTTGGTTGATAAAAAATTGTGATAATATCGGTAGGAATCAAATTCCTAATTGGCTTTTCTCTCTGGGGGAAATTTTGGTACTATGGCGATATTTTGCTTTTGAGATTAAATCTTTATTGGAAGAATATTCTATAAATTTTTCTTCCTTAAAAACTCATAATACAAGTAGTAAAACTATTTGTATGTTTTTTGTTGATTCCGGAATCTCATGGGTCTGGAAATGGAGACCAGAATTCAGTTATACTGAAGATGGTATACCAAGTTTATGGAGGATCCATACTACGAGATTTTGGAATAACTTAAATGTTATTACTCCTGGCTCCCATGAGTCACCTTTGCAGGAAAATATCAATAGGATTAAATCCAAAATAGAAGAATATAAAAAGTCTTCTGGTGAAAAGACTTCAAATAGTCTTTCTTCATTTTCTAAATATTCTAAGAAATATGTTGGTTTATTTCCCAAAGAAAAAATTATGGATCTTTATATGGATCATATCAAGAAAGATTTATTCAATGATATTGATTTTTCTGATTCAAAATCAGATGTCTCTATGATCTCCGGTTCTGAATTACAAGATGCTCAGGACCCAAATGAAGACTATCAAGACTTTTTTCTTCAAGAAAGTTTTGATCTTTTGAGAAATTCTCTTAAAGAAAGAAAGTGTTAATGGATGATTGGAGATTATATCTAAATAGCTCCAAACTAATGTCAGTTTCTAATATCTGGAAGGTCCATTTTCATGTTATTTTTTATGAAAATAATAATGAAATCCGAGATAAAAATTATCTCAAAGTTCTGAAGAAAATTAAAATTCTTGAAATATGTATTCATGTACTAGAAAAAATGAGATACAAGAATGATATTGATGAAGGAAAACATTATCCGCATTCCTTAAAAGGATTTAAGAAGACTCTAATTCTTCTGAAGAAACAAGTTTCACTAATGGCGATTTAGAGAAGACTTTGATTTAGCACATTCCAAAGAAAAAATGTGGTACTACGATGTCGAATAAAATCAAATTTAAATTGTTCTTGCATCGCCAGACAAAGATCGCTTCATGAATAGTAATTACTATTCAAACTTTTTTATCTTTTGTGGCTTTGTTTTTTTCTCAAGACTATTTATTTTTTATTTTGAAATTCGGGGTTTGATGTCCCATTTTTTTCATCTATAAATAGGCATGTATTTTTTTTTTTTCGAGCGACGCGAGTTTAGACTTCTCTCTTTCTCTCTAAATCTCTCTCTTGTGTGCAACCTTGAACCTTGTAATATTATTGTTCATAAACCGATTTTTTTCTTTGTGGCTTTTTAAAAGGTATATTGTTATTTAAATTACAGATTTTAAATTTTTTTTTTTGATGATTGTCGCCTCAATGGTTAAATTTAAATTCTTGTATTGAATCATAACCCCTTTTAACTATCTTTCTACTATTAACTTTGAAATTATATATATATATATATATATATATATATATATATATATATATATATATATATATATATATATATATATATTAGACAATGAACGGTGCCATTAGGGTGGTTGGTGAAAAAACTCATTTTTCGGACTTTGAATGGCAGGTGGGTCTTAGAATCTAAAGTCAACAAAGGAAGCCTCAACTTGCAGTTTCATCTTATTCCTTTTTCAAACTTAAATAATTATATTTAATAATTTATCTTTATTTTATTTTATTCTCACAAAAGCATGATGCGTTACATTATTTTGGTCCAACATATGACGATTTTGTAAGATATTTATTTATTCTAACATCATGTATGAAAATGAATGTATCATGCCTCAACAGTGATCACTTTATATATGTACACATAACATCGCTAATTAATTTAAAATCACAAAGTTATATATTTACAATACCAAAATTGAGTTTGTATGTAGTGCAGTCACATTTGAATTTACTTAAGTTTTTAATAAATTGAATGGTTAAAAATGATACGTATTTATTCAAAGGACAACTCATACAACCAAATCAAGTATTGTTTACAACGAAAACGGACATATTGCACGTGAGAAATGCAAATTAACCTTTTACTTTAAATTTTAAAATTAACATTTTAGAGTAATTACCCGCTTGAAACAAAGAACAGATTCTAAAAGAATAAGTTAAAAAATAAACTACACAATTGAATCCAAATATCTTGTTGACACGATTTGAAATATCTTGTTGACACGATTTGATCAAGTTCGTAAAGACGTGTCTACATTTACACGATTCTAAATATATTGTTGACACGATTTGATCAAGTTCGTACAAATATACTGGTGTTTGCAAAAAATTATGATTTTAAAAAAATGATTAAAATTAGTGATTATGAAAAAAATGATTAATAGTAAAAGTTGATATTGTTTGTAATTTTTTTTTTTTTAAAAAAGTTGATAGTATTTACAAAAAAAATTAAAAGTTTTTAAAAAAAACTAATAAACTACTAAAAACATCATTTTTGAAGTTTCTAGCTTATAGTTTATGAAAGCTTATTTAAGCTACTAAAAGAGAAATAAAACATTTCAAATTAAATTTTGCACACAATTATATATAACTATAATCACTTAGGCTCCATTTGGATGTATGGATTTGAAATCCATGAATTTCACATGCAAATCACCACTCTCCAATGGATTTAAAAATACTTAGATTTGAAAGTCTAGTTTAAAATAGAGGAATTTGAAATCCTCATCAAAATCATGTCATTTGTGAAATCCGTCTTCTCTACCCTTTCCCTTTCTCTCTCTCCCCTTCACTCTCTCCACTTCTCTCTCATCTAAGTATTTGTAAATTCATAGGAGAGTGATGATTTGTGTGTGAAATTCATTCATTTCAAATTCATCCATTCAAACGGAGTCTTATAAGTTTTTGTAATCACCCCCATAAAATCCTAAAACTTCTCCATAGACCAACAAGTGTCTACAACCCATAGTTATGCTCGTCCTAAACAAAAACTTGAGTCAACTTGAGTTCATGGTGAACTCTAATTTCTTAATACTATTATTATGTATAAAATGATTGCGAATATATAAAAAAACAATTATTTTTATGTGCAAATTTATTACTATTATTTAAAAAATAAAATATTTTTTAAACAGTATTAATTTTTTTGTACAATAGTAATATTTTTTGTGCATAACAGTAATAAAATTCATATATAAACTTAATTCATAGGAGTGCTACTCATCTTGTAATAAGTGCAATCATCATTCCATAATACTCACTCCATTTCATGTTGTTTGTCTTTTTTAATTTAAATTTTATTTCAAAATAATTGTAATTTTTTCACCATTTTTCTACACTTTTTTCTAATTTATTCCAATTATATTTTTAGTAGAAAAATATATTCACCCTCACAAATCCTCTCTGTTCTCTTTTTTTTTATTAGAAGATAAACTGTCAAAATTTTATGTTCCTTAAATTTTGTGCAAACAAAAAATCAACAAACAATATAAAACGGATGAAATAATAAGAGATTTAAAATCCTACCAAAACTTTATTTCAAAGTTCTAGTTCCGTTACTAATTAAATTTAATACAGTAATCTAAGGATAAGTATTGTATGCACCCGCTGCACAGTATATTCATAATGTATTTTAGAAACATGTAATTTATTATATTGAAAGATATAATTTATTTACACTGAACAATGCAACTAATAATATGGAAAAATAGTTGCACGATGCAATGTAAATAAGTTGCATCTTTCAGTATAACAAATTATCTGGCTTTCTAAAATGCACTTCTGAAATCTTGTGCGGTCTTGGCGCGGATCTGTAAAAACTCACTCAAAATCTAATTATATTGTGTTGTGTGTGAGAATTTACGAGGTGGATCCCACCTCGTACCTCACATACTTTTCTATCATGAAGAATCAACATAGGGTTGAACTCCGGCCAATCTTGGCCAAATAGCGAGCTCGGTAGCTCGCCATTATGAGAATCCGAGGTCGAACGTTATCGACCTAGTATGACAACAAGAATAAATATGTGATTGGACGTACATCAGGATTCTTAGACAAAATATCTTCCATTGAGGTATAAAAATCGGCGAATATCGACAATTTAACAGATTCAAATACCTATTTTTAGGAAACAAGTACGAACGTCAGACGGAAAATCGGGGATTCGTCCAGAAGTCGCTTGTCGAACAATGCTAGCTAAGACAACCTCAAGCGACCTCCCGTTAGATGCCTGATCGAAGCAATCTTCAGCATTAAATGGAGTTGCAGGCATCTAATGCTCTTTGTATAGCTAGCTAAAAGAATGAGTTTCACTCTCAAAAAATTTATTATAAATTGAGGACATTTAAGACCCAATAAAAGATCCGAGAATTACCTTACCAAATCTCTCTTGAATTGTTCTCTCACATTTATTGAAAAACATTCATTGTGTTCATCAATCATATATATTTATTACTCATCATACACATTAATTACTTGTTTGATTAGCCAAATCCACCAACCACATTAAATATCTTAAGCTCAATTATTTGTATATCAACATATTTTACCACATAAAAGTTACCATAAATCTAAACAGTAGAATATAAAATGAAATAAAAAGATTCGGACGAAAAACAAGAATAGAAGGTGGTGTTTTAAAACACAACTTGCTCTTAAAAATCACTTTTTTTATTTTTTTTTAAATGTTGAATTTCACCAACTTAAAAAAAAAAAAGAAGGCTTCTCACTATAGCAATAGCGGTTCAAAATATGCACTTATGCAAGCTTAGAATTTCTCATGGTCATGTATTAAAAACAAACAAAAAGCACACTATAATCTAACAGCATCAATAGGCCTTTTCCCCTGCTGATAGTAGTGAAAATAAACCTCTGGATAGTTGATTACTTTTTTAAACATTTTTGGCCTTGCATCATCAACAAGTTCATCTAATGGTTCAATATCTTTTGCAGGATCAGGAGAGCAGAACATAGCCAAAGTACTTCTCTCCTTCTCTGAATCCACAACTGCTCTGTGTATAGGGCTTTTGAATATCCCATTGCTCATTATCTGCACAAAACAGAAAATTGCGATAAAGCCCTCGTCAAGCAAGTAACCAATATCCGATGATTCAACCTCCAGTAAATCAATACAGTTTTGATATGAAGCCCAATACTGAGTTTTTTTAATGAGCTCAATGCAACACAAACAACCTTATACTTTAGCGAAATGTTCTTTTTTAGTCCAAAAAAAGTTTTGCTTTCAGCATACTTCACGTTCCCAAATTGAGTGTCATCTTGTTTACTTTCAAAAATTCAATTTTTTTTGTCCTTTTATAGGCTACAACGTGTTAGGTAACCGATTTCAAAAATTAAACATGATAAAATTAAAAAAATATCACTTCAGCTAAAAACTGGTTGCTCAAACGCTGTAGCCAGACAAAAGACTAAAAGGGACTAAAAATTCAACTTTTGAAAGTGAATACTACGAAATTCAATTTGGAAAATTAGAGCGTCGTCCTGTAACAAAAAATTGACAAACTTAAAGGACTAAAAGAATCTTTTCCCTAAGAGTAAAAACACTTTTGTGAGTTATCAGAATTATGTTTACAGTTACCTCGATTTGATCTCCAACATTAACGAGTAGTGCATGAGGCACTATAGGAACCCAAAACCATTGATTGTGGTTGTGTATCTGAAGGCCCGGTACTTGTTCGTCTTGTAGGAGAATAGTTATCGCGGATCCATCCGCGTGTGGTTTGAGGCCAAGAATCTGTTCGGGTTTTGGACACGGAGGATACAAGTTGAATCTTGCGTACATTGTCTGTTCTTCGCCGAATTTGCTCAGAAAGCTATCCCCAGGTAAGCTTAATGATTTTGCTACTGCCTCAAGGATTTGCTCATTCATATTTTTTAGCTTAGCAGTGTAATCATGCAACACTTCCCTGCAGTACAATTATTTTCAAATGATATAACCATGGTCTAATATATCATTCATATGTATGAGACTGGAATATAATTTGAGCATTAACCCTTTAACACTTTGGGAATGGTGAATTTTGATTTGTGTTAGAATCTACTCGTCTTCATGCATGAGATCGAGACCGTTTCATACGAGTTTTTGTCATATATTATATAGAACAAAATTAATTTGAAGCGGTCTCATGCACGAGACTGGGCACTACCTTACATAAATTAATACCCTCCCCTCCCAAAGTGGTATAACGTCAATGTCCAAATTACGTTCCGTTTCACCGTGAGATCGTCTCACGCAAGTGTGTCTCATTCACATAAGCAATAAACCAGTATTATAATCATCCCTACAGCTTCTGTTGTGACATGTTATGGAGGGGTTGCAATTTGTAATTAAGGGCACGGCTGTCACAACCGAACTTTTACTAAGTACACCTATATGTACAATACATTTTAGCATCATGTACCATCAAATACGGCTACAAAATGGGTGCACTGAGTAAAAATCCGGGTGTCAATAGCCGCTCCCGAATTTTAAATTTTTAATGAGTACCTAATACAAGTTACAACAATCCCACTACATACAAAACAATGCCTAGATACAACTAATGTTAAGTCGAAATTTATTGTTATTTATAATAATTTGCAGATATTTAAATTAAATTACCTTAGAGATGGTGGATTTAGAGGCCAATATTTGTATTTTTGGAGGTGTTGTGGAGCAACTTGAAGATATAACCTATCGTTCCAATCGATAGATTGGTTCTCAAACAGAAGTAAATCATTACCGTAACCTTCGTAATCATCGCCTTGTCTTGAATATTTTTGCTTTTCCGAAATTGGAAGGTGAAAGAATTCTCTGAAAATTTTGCGGACTTCATCCATCAACGACTTTTCAATTCCATGATTTATTGCCTGACAATTAATGTGGTAGTACAAATTAGAATTCTCGGTTATATCTCTTTTGTAATATAAATCACATTCTTCGTTTATCACTACTAATATTTTTTATAATAAAAAATCACACCATTTAATTATCACAATCAATACCCTTTAATAATATAAGTCACATTCATTAACTAATTTCATTGATTTTTTTGTAAAAAAAAATAAATTCAACCTATACTTTGCCAAAGTTATATATAAACTTGAACTCGAATCAATAAAGAGAGAAGCAAAAATTGAACTCGAATAAATAAACTTGTATTATTGATATCAAAATTGAAAATCAAAGTTCACATGCGTACTTTATATAATTAAATCAAAGTTTATTCAAAGAATACAAGAAAATAAATGGGGGAATTAACCTGGAAGCAACCCCATTGAGTGAGAGCAGAGTGGAATTTGATGAGCTCCTCAGATGATGAAATCAGACGGCCCAGATCGATAACTGGAATATCTGCAGTCGAATGAACGGTGAGATCTGCGGGTCCATAGTTACTACTGTGAGTACTCTCACTCCAAATATATCGTTTGGGAACTTCATCCCCATCTTCAACAAGTTCTTGAACGGTTTTGGGGAGATGAGATTTAGCCATTTTTGCAGCTTTGCGTCGGTGTTGACCTCAACTATATTGGATACGTTAATTATATTGTCTTTTTACAATTAAATAATAGGAGTATATTATTTTTAATAAAATATATAGAAATGATAAGTTCTAGACTATTTGGTTCAAAGGATTTTTAATAAAATTATTCAACCCTTATGACGAGGTATTCGATCATTTTCCACACAGAATATCTCAATTTATTATGAGTCTCTAATTTTGTTTACCCAAAAGATAATCTTTATAACATTAATATATTATTTTGAGTCTTGACGATTTTCATAAACCTATTATAATAAAATTCTCATGAAATTATTATAGGTGTAATGTTTAATGAGAAAATACGAATGAAGAAATAAAGAGTATAAGGAAGAAATCGTTCCGCCATAAGTTGATGGTGATTGGTGGAGAATCGTTCCACTGGAGATGTTGTATGAAACTGTTTTAATATATTTTTTTTTTAAAAGGGAAACTGTTTTAATAATGATACCATGTGAAATGGAGCTTCATTTACTACATTTTTACCCATTAATAAGTTGATCAAATCACAAATGATTGGGTTTTTAATTAAGTAAACACGATTTATGATCCTAACTAATTATCCAATTTGTCGCACTCATTTTTTCGGTAGAGTTAATTTTTCGGGCTGTTTTTCTGAATTTGTGCCTATCTGCTGTTGGGCTATTAATTTGGCCCAAAGTAAAACCAGGATTAATAGCCCAATATTTCTTGCTCCAGTCAAAATGCTCACCAACGGTATTTTCATAATCAAATTGAACCATGCACCGATTGGTGGTTCAATTGATCGAGACCAATCGACCTGCCGATTCAACTGTTACAATGATCTATATCTATTTTTTTTAAAATATTTCATATGTTATATTAAAATACAATAAATATCCACTTATAAATTTTTAAAATGATAATTTATAATTTTCACATTGAAAATAAACACAATGGAAACATAAAAAATACTCCCTCCGTCCCATTTTTTAAGAAAAACTTGCCATTTTTTTGTCTCAATCTTTAAGAGAAATTTTTTAAAATACTAATAAACAATTCTTTCTACTTTATCATTTTATCACTTTATCACATAAAATACTAATAAACAACTCATTCTACTCCCAACTACCTATCACTTTATCATTTTATCACATAAAATACTAATAAATAACTATTTCTGCCCCCAAGGGCATAGCCAAGTGGTAAAGCTTGTGGTGATGTGGGGAGAATTCCCCAAGAACGCATGAGTTCGACCCCCCAAAAGACAAATTCTCCATTGAAATATTATGAGGGTTTGTCCTGGGGATTGAATCATGTTGACTCTCTCCCACAAGTGTCGGACACTTGGGCACATTCTTCGATTTACAACCCGCCCGGCTGAGGGGCCAACGGCACGGGTGGAGGGAGTTTCTCGTCTCTTCCTCAAAAAAAAAACTATTTCTACTTTATCACTTTATCACTTTATTACTATTCCAATAAATCCTTATGAACAGTCAGAAACTCTTAAAGAATGGGACGGAGGTAGTATCATACAATACAATTTTTAATACTAAAATTTAAAATAGGAATGATTAAAATTAGAATTAAGTTTTAAATTTTAAAAAATTAAAAATAAAATAAAAAATCAGCTTCTACCCTATTCAATCGGTTTTCGATTTTGACCTATTTTCCTAGTTCTAGTCGGATTTTTTTGGTTTAACTGCAAAAATAGTTTTTTGAGGGTAATTAAATCGATTTTATGGCTTTTTTTCCGGTTCTGAAAACACTGCTCACCAAGTGTCCTACCAAATAAAACTGACGCTTTTTACCTACGTAAGGCGGGAATTTTTTTTTTTTTAAGCTAGTAATTTTGGGAGTTAGTGTTTTAAGGATAATAATTAGGATAATATGTTTAAAATTTTAAGTAAAATATATTAAGCTCGAATAAACTCAAATTGAGCTGATGTGTTACGTGAGTTACACGGTTAATCTACATTTACAAACTTACGGATTAGTATATCTTGCAAAATTTCAATCTTTGGCTTATTCGGTATATTCATATCCATATCCATACTATTATAAAAAGTGGCTTGCCTTGGGGAAACACTTTTGACCACTTTGCCCCTCCAATATTTTACACAACATACTATACTATACTTTTTATTTACTATTATAAAAAGTGGCTTGCCTTGAAAAATATTTTTGGATCACTTTGCCTCTCCAATATTTTTACACAATGCAAATTATTCCCTGCAAACCTCCACTTAGCCCCTTCAAAATTTTACACACTGTAAATTAATTCCTGCAAACACTCCAAACACTTCATATTAATCCATATACTCAATCCCAAAATAAATAAATAAAAACATGTTAATTTATAAAATTCTATACTATTATAAAAAGTGGCTTGCCTTGGGGAAACATTTTTGGACCACTTTGCCCCTCCAATATTTTTACACAATGCAAATTAATCCCTGCAAACCTCCACTTAGCCCCTTCAAAATTTTACACATTGTAAATTAATTCTTGCAAACACTCCAAACACTTCATATTAATCCATATACTCAATCCCAAAATAAATAAATAATAACATGTTAATTTATAAAAAAAATTAATAAAATACACTCAATTGAAGATAAAAAGAACTCAAAAAGTGAAGATGAGATCGAAGAGACGACAAAAATATCGATACAAGACACAAAAGTTTTATGTCGCATTTTCAATAGGAATTTTCATACAAGATACAAAAATTTTGATCAAATCAAAATAAAAACATTTGACAAAAAATATTGTGTACAGGAAAATTTTGATGTACAACTCAAAAAAAAAAGATGGAATCGACGAGAATATCGATACAAAATACAAAAGTGTTATGCAACACTTTTAAGAGGGATTTTCATATAAGATACATAAGTTTTGATCAAATAAAATAAAAAATTGAAAAAGACCCCTGAAAGAAATCAGCGACCATTAAAATGAAGAATTAATCAACCGCGGTATTAAAATGAGTTGGTCTGTCATGAACCAGGATGTATGCTATGAACTTGGATTATTTGACTCATTTTACTCATTTTGAATACATTTTTCTAAAGGCATAATACATCCAAAGACCCCTGAACTATCAACTTTTATTTCGAAAGACCCTTAAATATTATTTATTTTAAAAAGTCCTTAAACTATCAAATTTTGTTTCAAAAAGCCCCTAAACTATTTTTTTTTTGTTTTAAAAAGCCCTTAAACTATATAATTTTATTTCATAAGGCCATTTTTTTAGAGTTTGTTAGAGACGTTTTTTTTTTTTTGGAGATTGATCTGAAAATAATAGCATTGAAATTGAGTTATTGTTTCATATTTTATCGAAAACATTAAGCTCGCTAACAAAAATATAGTTCTGGGGCCTTTAGAAATAAAAAAATTGATAGTTTAAGGGTTCTTTAAAACAATAAATAGTTCAGGGGTCTTTCGAAATAAAAAGTGATAGTTCAGGGGTCTTTTGATGCATTAAATTTGATAGATAGGATCAAATGCAATGAATTAAAAATAAAATTTATAATATTAACCAGGTCTATATAAATTTTCTTCTACCAAAATTGTGACATCATTTGTCACACAATTGTTTGACCTTCAATTTTTCCCTTGCCATAAAAAGGAAAAGTCAAAAGTAACAATTTTCTGGAATTCCAAATTAAATTACAATAATTTCGATGCGATTTTTCTTTTTTCAATAATCTTCAAGTGGTTATATTAAGAAACGCAACGTGATTCATGTAAGGTGCTCTAATTAGGATATCATCATCCATTATTATGTGCTCTAATTACAAGGATTCCACGTATCAATCCCCTATATTACTAATAGAGAGTTCATTTTAATGATATGCCATCTTGTGATTAATTTGAATAATGTGTCATTTTAAGATTAATTTGGATGAATTATCACATTTTATTGTATTGATGTGTCATTTTTCTATTGATTTGTAGTTAATATGTGTCATCCATGTAACATTTTAATGTGTAGTTTAATTAAAAAAAATTGCAATAACTAAGATTTGAACCTTGCACCTTTTGTATCATATTTATGCCTAATTGCACTTAACCCACTAAATTATCATTGAAATTGTATTTAAACCACCTAACTATTTTTGTTGCACTAAACTATAAAAATTATTATTTTATTACATTTAAACCACCAAATTAATTTTCAAGCCAATTTTTATCCCGATTTTATACATGTGCACCACACGTGATTATTAAAAAGACATTTTCGTTAATATACTAAGCACAATTTTTTTCCCCACTCATACTACAACTGATTTGCAAATTCTTTCTTTCTCAATTTTTGATTTTTTAAGTCTGAAGAAAGGAAAAGAAAATACTCAAATTTAAGTTAGAAATTTGTGAATCAATTGCAGAATATGTAGAATTTGACACAATAATTTTATTCAATAACTGTTTAAGCAAGTATACCAATATAAACCCTAAATAAGTAGTTATTCATATTTAGTGTATTAATGCACATAATTATATTTTTTATTATTAAAAATATTACTATATATTATGAGTATAGTTTTTTTAATTAAAGAACCGCGTAAAGCGATAAACTAGTTACCTATAATATACACACTTTAATTAGCTATGATATTGCTTTAGAATTTCCATTTGTATATATTTTTTTTGAAAGAATTTCCATTTGTATTTCCATGAAACATACACAAACCTTTAAATATTGGTTATAGTATTATATTATTAATTGATTGATCGAGCTATGGCGTCGAAGATGTTGTTTATGGTGTTGGTGAATTTGGTTGTAATGAGCAGCATTTTTGATGAATCATTCGCTAATAATTCAGATGATGTGGTGATGTTGAAGGACAACAGTAAGATTAAGAGTGGCTGACTTAAAGGTCTATTTCAGTTGGCATTGAAGCTGAAGGAATGCGGTTCTCAATGAAAAAATTACACCCACTCTAATGTCAAATCAAAACTTTTCTACACTTCCTGTAATCACACTTCCCCATGACCGTTTCTACACTCAATGTTACTCTCAAATCACACATTTCTCTCTACTTTTCTCCATTTCAATTTATCAGATTCAAATTTATTTGGGAGTTAAATTTTCTTTTCTTCAAAGACGATAGGTTTCAGCGCTCTTCGACGAAAACAAGTTCTCCGGCGAAGAATTTCTCCGGCAAAGGTATTTCCGTCTTGGTTTTTTTACAGATCGATTATTTTTTTTATAAATGTGTAAGTTTTTTAGTTTTGTGTTAATTATCATTTCGTGGGTTATTCTTCTTTGTTATTTACAGATCGATATTTTAGTTTAGTTTCTGGTTTATTTTTTTGGTTATACAGGTGTAAATAACAATGGTTAAGAGAAAGGGCAAAGGGGAAGCTGGTTGTTCAGAATCGAAAAGGTCTAAACCACAAAAGAAACAGGAAGGTATTCTATGTATATTTTGTTTTTGATTTACATTTCTGTTTTTTTTTTTAAATTAAATCGCTGAAAACTTTTTGTTTATGTGTTTGTAATCTTATTTAAAGGTCTTCGACCTAGAAGAACACGGTCCAGAACCTTCGAGATGGTTGGGGGTGAGTTCTGGGAAACTATAGTTTTAGCTACACATGAATATGTTCATGATGTTTTTATAAGTTCATGTCCTACATGAACATGTTCACATGTGATATGCCATCATTTTTAAGATTTTTGTGTTTATTTTGTTTAGGAAAACTAAAGGCAGGCTGTAGTCATGATGCTAGTACATCTGATTCTGGTATGTAATTTTGCAAATTCAGTTTTTTGAATTGTGTTAGGGAATTATTTGCACGAATCTATTCGGGATGAATATTTAAATACAAATTTAATTCTAACAATTATTACTAGCATGAATTAATCCTATATTAATTCAAATAATAGTTCAACAACAAATCATGCATACAAGTTCGTCACATAAATCCTACGCATGCGGAATTGCTAGGAGTTTACGTGAACTAACCTCTTGGAGTGACAACCGTTGAGAAGATGAATCCCGTTCGCATGAACACACCAAAAAGCATTCTCAAGTATTCCCTCGTCCTTGTCCAACAATTCGGTGGTAGGATGCTCGCGAACAATTAACAAAAGAAAAATAAAACTATGTTGCACCACTTTTGTGGATTTCTAATTTTTCCAACACATGAAATTGCATTGGGGATGAAAAATTCATCCCCTATTTATAATACTAGGGGGGGGGGGCAAAAATTTAGGGTTATTAGGTGATTGAGAAATTTCTTTGCTTCTTCCTCAAGATACAATCTTGAATATATCCAATATATTCTATTTCCCAAAATATCTACCAAATAAAATCTTCCCCTCCTTATGTTATGGTATTTTTCGAAAATATCATAATAAATAATCAAGTGGGAGATTTCTTAATTTAATGAGATAATCTTGTATTCCAAGAATACTTATCTTCATTCCATAACAAAATTCAAAGAAAATCTTTCTCCCTCTTTTATTTGTGATTTTCGAAAATAATGAAAAAATTAGGCAACAATAATATTTTATTTTATACACCTTTTCAGTTATTGGACTTTATGTTTGGGCTACTTGAGGGGCCTTTAGGAGAATTAAGATTGGATCTTCCAATGGACTTTGAATTTTCAATATTGAGCCACAATATTATTCAAGCCCATAAATATTAATTAATCTCACTATATAATTAATATTGCACTATCCATCTTAACCCATGTTACTGTTAATATGGCTCCCGCTTATTATTTTTCGTGTTTAAGATTATCCAGTCCATTAATTAATTTAAGATCTACTAGGTTGTCTTCTGACGCAATTTTTGCCACCTCTATATCTCTTCTCTTAACGATTTCTCGTATAAGATGGTATTTCCTTTCAATGTGTTTGCTGGCCTTGTGGGCTCTTGGTTCTCTTGAATTTGCAACTGCTCCGGTGTTATCACAATAGATTGTGATGGTGCTGGACAAATTCGGAACTACGTCAAAGTCTACTAGGAAGTTCTTGAGTCAAACCACTTCCTTCGCTGCTTCACAAACAGCTACATACTCGGCTTTCATGGTAGAATCTGCTATGCATTTCTGCTTAACGCTTCTCCATGTCATGGCTCCCCCCCCATGCAAAACACACTACCCGAGGTAGACATTTATCAGTTACTGATGGTTTGCATCCTTTTTTAAATTTCGGAGCTCACACACCGGAAAAATTTCGTCGAAGCTTTGAGGTCGCCTACCAAGCTGACCGATCCTCAAGATCGCCCGCCTATCTCTCTAGGGGCCTGAAGAACTTGCCTCGGGGGTGGACACAGACGGATCACACCAATGCCCGCCAGTGAGTGATTTTTCCGCACCAGACGGCTCTCGCTCATTCCCGTAAAGCCGCCTTCTACTTGAGAAGTCCAAATACCACCGGAATCGAGCTCGAGCCGAGAGAAAGGCTCGCACGACTGGTTGCCGCCCAGTGCAAAGGCATTCTTCAGGGCCGACGCCCGTAAGTTCCGGAGTCGTCCAACTCGAAAGCTCGCTTCTAAGGTTTTCGAAATGAGTGGTCGGCCAGCCGCCGGGGAGGAGCTTTTAAAAAGACGAGGTTGGTCAGAATTGAGGGCGAGCTAGCGGAGGCCCAGAAAGAGTTGGTCGCCAAGGAGGAGCATTTCAAAAGAATCGAGAACTCCGAATGCCAATCTCGCCTTATGTGATGGCGTTAAATCGGGGCCATCGGGATCTGTCATCGCGGCCCCCCTGGCGACCTCGGCCAAGGCGAGTCACCGAATCGATTCGATTCGTGACAACCCTCTTGCCCCCAGTGTCCTTTTGGAGATTAAGGACCTGGAAGACATGGGCGTCGACCTCTCCTTCTTCGCCAACCCGAGCCGAATTGTGCACCCCATTCCTGATATCGATGAGGCTCCGGTGGGCTCTACTGAGTCGATCCCCGAGACTCCGTTTGGGACGGTCCGACCTTCTCTAGAGGTCGCCGGAGGAGAGGCTGCAGAGGGGGCGGCTGCTGATGGCCCGAGCTCCAGCCGGCTGAGACTTGAAGAAGTTTTTTGTTTTTCTTGCATATGTAAATCTCCTTTTTTTTTTGTTGCTGAACTTCCTATGTATCGGCCTTCATGCCTTATGTTATTAATGTGAACTCTCTTTTTTATTCCTTCATCGTGTCGACTTGATTTCCTTATGCAACTTTTAATTTTGCTTAATCCTCATCGTCTTACTGTTTATGCGACTTGTTGTTCGGATATTGCTTTTAGTTGTCTTACAAAGTCGGGGGAAATCACACCTTGACGGGTTGTGAATTCACCTCCAGTATGTCAAAAGTCGCACCTCGGGTGACTCACATTTTTTGTATGCGATCCCCTTGGTTTTAACACAGGAATTTGGTAGAAAGATAATCATTATTATTAACTGATACAACTTGTTTACAAGAATGTGGACCTACTGGTAATATTTCTTCAGGTGGGTCGCATTCCATGGGTACTGGGCTTTGGTACCGTCCGTTTTTTCGAGCTCGTAGGCCCCATTTGGTAGGATCTTTGAGACTTTGAATGGGCCCTCCCAGTTTGGACCGAGGGCTCCCTTTGACTCTCCGAGTACCTTTTTTAATACCAAGTCTCCTTCTTTAAAACGTCGGAGTCGTACTTTAGAATTATAGGTCAGATTCATAGGAGATAACTCATCCAAATACATACAACAAACATCTTTCATATTAATATTTCTCCCTTAGTAAAAATAAAATAAAATTCATTATAGATGGAATTTATTATGTTTGAGCATTTACAACGGCGGACGTGGCAAAACTACGTCCATAGAAGCTCAGAGACAATTGTAGAGAGATCGAGATCAAAACATACGAATTTATACAAGACTTAAATTGAAAATGAGATTGAAGAATTACATCCGTGAGTGGCGGCGCCGGCGCGTCACGGCGGCGGGCGGCGGTGAGAGTCGATGTAATCTTCAAGAGCTTTTATTTGTTCTTTTGAAGGTGGAGTATCGTTGTTCTTTATGGATCGGTGAACATCGTACGTTGTTGTCGCCAAAAATAAAACCCTATTTGATTCTTAATTAAATTGAAATTGTTGCCTGATATAAATTTGAAAAATAAACTACAACTTGGAAAAGAAATAAAAAAATTCATACCCGGAAGCGTAAACTACGATTTGCCTTGGATATGCTTTCTTCCCAAAAATCCTCATCTCTATTTCTCTCTCTAAATTCTCTCTCTTTAAGTTCTCAATTAAGTTCAATTTAAGAATGATCAAGTTAAATGGATGCCACCATGCTATGTGCTAGTGCTACAAAGAAAAATTAAGTTCAATGGATTTTTATTTTATTTTATTTTGTGATTCGATAATTTTGATATATTTTTTTAAGAGTATACTTCCGTTGAAACTTGTTCACAATATAAAATTAATATTATTACTTATAAATTAATATCATAACATTTATTAATAGTATTGCATCTCCATCCTTTACATTCATTTTGGTATGTTCTCGTGTACTTCAATTTTTTGTTTGATCAGTATCTTGTACTTCAATTAATATATCTTATTTCTTATAAAAATAAAAATGTTGGTAGGTTTTTTAATCTCTACTTTTTTGTTTTTAATAATATATGATATGATTTATTTAGTAAAGTAAACTGAAGTACGACGTGTAATTATATTACTTACACACATAATTGGCACAACATTTAAAATAAAAACAATATTGAAGATAGTGTTTATTTACGTAATAATAAGATGAAACAATCGGTCATATAGAGAAGACCAAAAACTTTTTTATTTTTTGAAAGGCAGAGAAGACCAATTTTGATAATTAAATACATTAATCATTTGTGATTGGCATTTTGAAGAGTCAAGTCTCTCTTCGAATCACATACTATTAGTATTAATCTTAGAATTAAATACCCATGATCCATATTTGGGACCAATAATACCCATAGGTCCATTCTATTTTAAAAACTAGATTTTGCCCGTACAACAAAACTAGATTTTGCCCGTACGTTGCACTGGCCTATTGTAAATAATCATTTCAATATACTTGAATCATGTTACTTTTACAATTTTTTTAAACTAATTGCAAATTGCCTGACATATTAAATTAACTGTTGATATATGACATAATTGAGAGTCTTTGTTTTTGTCCTCATTCCATGTCAATACTGTATGCAAACTAATCGTAGGACGTGTGGTTAGACCAAAAAAAACATAACGCATTGGTGAAATTTTTATTTACAAATTTTGACAATCAGCAACTTTCTTGCAGTAATCTGTTTTAGAATGGTGATCTCATCCATCGCTTTTTCTGTGTATGTTTTCTCTTTTGATCTTTCACAACAACATAAATATGTTGCCAAAAATAAAATAAAACCGAGAGAAATAAATAACCACCCAACTCTTAGCATCTTAGCAAGTCATGTGTATCTTTTTATATATAGACTATCTCCCTCTCACCCACATTGAAACACACACACAAAAACATATAGATGTAAGCATTTAAATGCTAGAGAATCATAATATGTCCTTTGTGAACTTTCTATAATATATGACATTCCGAGAGAGACATAAAGAACTTACCAATATATATTCTCTGCTATAACAAAACAAAACAAAAAATGCTTCCTCAAAAAGGATACATGTATAATATAATTTTGTCAATAAATTAATAAGCTCATATGATTCCACCTCAAGTTATACTTACAACTTACATGTCCCTGCATTTAAATAGAGAAAATGTCTAGAGGTTCAACAGTAACATTTCTCCCGAGAGTCTTCAATTATACCACATTCAAGCATATTCAAACTAAAATAAAAGAGAAGTGATCAAAATTAAAGCTCTAAACATAACAGCAATAGGGGTAAGATATAAAAATTTCAGTGTAACACTCACAACTAATGCAAGATCCTAATCTCCACATCCTATAAAACACATAACTTCACATTTACTATAACACTATTAAAGGGCATCAAAGTAAACTTAATGAACATAAGTATCTCTGCTGCACAATGCACATTTGTAATCAGGGCAACAAAGAGTAAATCAATATTAAAAATCCATGATTGCAAACTTTCAATGAAAGAGAGCAGCTATTTTTCACTTCCAGCACTGAATAAACAAAAGATTAAAAGACTGCATAAAGTGTACTTACACATCGAAATTTGACCTTGAAAAATCTAATTAAATATTTCAGATATCATATGAAGTATAATTCAGATGCAGAGGTTGTTGCAAGCTTGGCTCTCTATGTATATGTTTCCGGAACAAATTTTTTTGTGCTGCATTTTCTTATGCTTCTTAGACCCACTATTGTGTGTACCTTTGCATTAAAAAGAAAGTTGGAGACATCTTCAGCTAGACGCTTATGTTTCTTAGCTTCTAACCCTTTATCCTTTGTAACGTCCAATATCTCATCAATTATAAGCTGCAAAAAAAGTATTAACGTTTTTCAGCGATGTTTCATTAGCATAATCTTGTCATTATCAAAGTCGTGAAATTTAATAGGAGAATATCACATTTTTAAATTGACATATACATTAGAGGTAAGCTCTCTTGAAGGGATACCCTTAAAATCTTCAAAGATCCAACTTGAAGAACAATATCTGCAAAAACAAATACGTAAATTGATTTGCAAAAGTTGACATAAGTACATTAGAGATAAGCTCTCTACTAAATGTTTATTTTGTCCCTGGCGAATTTCTAATTAAATAGCCATATTCTGCAAAAGAAAAAAAAAAGGTTTATTTAATCTTGCTTAGTTGTTTCAGGCTTATTAGCTAATTGTACGACAATTAAATCACCAAAAAATTAAATTTGCAAAAGCTTAAAAATTCAAATTGTTCAAAGGATGAAGAGACCGTCTCATGCGAGTTTTTCTCTCATAACAAATTATGTTGATAAGCTACAGAAACTAAAACTTTTGAATAATTATTGTAATTCAATTCAACTCATAATAAACAAATTAATATTATACAAAATTACTTTCACAAATGAAGTGAGCCTACATAAATTGAGATATATAAATTGTCCGCTTACCTACTAATTCACTTCCATAAGCCCACAAACATAAATAACACAATAAGCCCAAAAACAAATTTAAGCAATAAAGAATGTAAAATACAATCTATCACATTTAAATAAACCCTAAAATGCAACAAACCTCTAAAATGTAGTTGTGCCGCTGCTCCTCTCTCTTCAAGCGGCCAAAATCACCGCAAAAAAAATATTCTTTTGCCATCAGTGTCGGCTCACATCGGATTCTGCCATACTCAATTCCCTTCCGTTTTTCTGAGAAGTTGATGTTCTTCTTCTCTAGATGGGTCTTCAAATTTCTTGGCGGATGTTGAAATTCAAAATGGAAATTTTGTTCGTGGCTTTTCACTTTTGCCTTACAGGTCCGTAATCTCCATTGTGGTATTTTTAGAAAATGACCATTTTATTACTCTTAAATTTTGGGAAAAATCCCCAACAGTACCGAACAGTCACTTGTTTCTACTATTAAATTTGTTAATTAATTGTACGTTTTAGCAAAAAAAAACCTCCTACTATTAAATTCGTAAATTAATTGTGCGTTTTTAGCATTTTGGAAATACATTTTTTAGAATTGACACGTGGGAAATAGGAAACACTTAAATTGACACATGTCTTAAGCCGGGAAAATTTGAATTGACACATGGCGTAAGCTGAAAGAACTCATATTGACACATGACGAAAGCTAAGAAAGTTTAAATTGACACATGGCGAAAGCTGAAAGAACTCACTGTTTCGGATACCATTATATGGGGCCGCGACTGCGTTTCTGGGAGGAGGCGGAGTTTTTGGTTGGGGTAAGCAACAACGTGCATCGTCTTCTTCCTCACCGTGACGCGAACTAGGGTTTCATCTGGATCGAGATGGGCGGCGGAGACGCGACCGTGGGATCGAAGTTGTGGGAGTGGCGACGCGGCCATGGGAGTAGCTTTTGCTTCTCCAAATCCCTTGTTTCTTCAATCTCGCTGACAAAGGGCAGATGAGGTGGCAGCTTTCGACAAGTGTCGCATTTATGCTTCTGCCAAGTGTACCAAAAAAAAGGAATGCCTCATGATTATTTTTATTATCAGTAATATGAATATTCAGTAATATAAATGTGTTGTTAGTCGGCCCCATTAAGCTTTTATCACATATTATTAGGTATTAACTGGATGATTGACTGTTCAATTGCCCGATGGTCTGATGGTGGAACCAAATTCATCTTTCAAATTCCTTTTAATTTCTATATATATATGACTGCATACTTATGTCATTAACAAATTGATCTTTCAAATTCCTTTTAATTTCTATATATATGGCAGCATACTTATGTCATTAACAATATCTCCGAAATCGCATCCAAATATATCCACTTATGTTGAATTTTGTCTTCATAATTTAGGTTGCATTGTATTGATATAAAATTTTATTTTTTATTCGTTATTTCATGCATTATATATATGTATTTAATTTTTTATTTCGTTATTTCATACATTTACATGACACAATTATTTACTTCTTACGCAGAAATGCATTATATTGGCCTAGATGAAGTCGATCCAAACATATGAAGAACCTGTATTTAAAAAAAGAAGATTTCGACGAAGGTACAACATACTATTGACTTTCAATTTTGCACGAGTTTGATTGCTTAAAGATTTGAAGCCTTTCAAAAAAGAGAGATATCTTAATAAAAAAATATTTAAAAACTATATATTCTTCCGATATTAACTTCTATAATCATAGATGACTTTCCATGAGTCACAATGGAATACATTGCTATATTATAGATGACTTTCCATAAGTCACAATGGGATACAGAGGATCTGTCGAATGTTTTCATATGATAAAAGAAAATCTAATATAAACCAATATTATATACATCAATCTTGAATGAAAAAAAACAGATTATAATACTAACTTAAATATTCACTTCCTCGGAATGTTATTGTACTTATCTGTGAATAGAATTATTGGACGCTTATTTTCCACGATTTTGGGCAAAACTCAAGATTTTAGATATATATACGGGTTTGACATTTGTTGAGATTTATAGTTGAGAAATGTTTTATTCGGAACAGATTTGAAGAGAAACGAAAGTGAAGTGGTGTGCTGATCAATATCCGAAAAGAATGGAGGACATGAAGAGGGTTGTCTGTGGTGCCGCTTTCGAGGTCTAAGTTTTCGTTTGTACATATGTTGTATCAATTTGTTTTGGGCTTTGCATCAAATTTATACATCAGCTATTTTGCTTGACCAAAGTTTTCTTTATTCAACTATTTTAGGCTTGAGTATCTATGTTGTATTATTTTTGTTGGCAAAAATTTATGTATGGTGGATTTTGAATGGGCCGGAATTTATGTCTATCTATTTAAGCTTGAGATATTTTTTGTTTTACACTTTTTCTATGGCCTAAAATAATACAATTTGTGTATCAGTGTTTTCATAATCGAGTTGAACCGGCCATTATACCGGTTCAATTACCCTCAAAAAAACCATTTTAACGGTTATATCAGAAAAAAACAGCCAAAACCGGTTAGAATCGATTTTTTAATGTTTTTTTTTAAATTTAAAACTTAATCTAATTTCTATCGTTCCTATTTTAAGTTTTAGTATTTTAAATTGTATTGTATTATATTGTTTATGATTCTGTTGTGTTTATTTTCAATATGAAACTTATAAATTATCATGTTAAAGTTTTATAAGTGCATATTTATTTTTATTTTTTATATAATCTATGAAATATTTTTTAAAAATAGATAGGGATCATTTTAATGGTTGAACCGCCAATCAGTGCTCCGTGCGGTTTGGTCGCCGGTTCGACTATGAAAATATTAATTTATAATTTTTTTCTTTTACTAAATATTCTTCCATTGATAGTTTTAATTTGCCTGAGTCCATTCTTTTGCTTATGTCCCTTAAAAAAAATTACTTCCATCATGCACTGTCATGTGTCACAATAAAGGTGGGATATATGAATTAAGACTTTCGATATCAATGATAACTAAAGCGATATTTTAGGCATTCAAAACTAAAAGGTAAAAAGAGTTGCTAAAAAGAAAGAATACTAATAAAATTTTCTTTAAAAAAAATCAAGAGTAGAAAGAACAATTATTAATAGGGTTTACTAAAAAAAGAAAAGATAAGAAATTGAGGAAAGATAAATGACAGGAGGAAAGATGAATGACTTATATTTAACATATATTATATATCAAAAAAAAATTACTTATCATGTGATCAATTTAATTAAATGTAAATATTAAAATTAAGTAAATAAAATTACTAATAGGCCGGTTTGCCAAAAAAAGAAAGGATAAGAAATGGAGGAAAGATAAATGACAAGAAGAAAGATGAATGACGTATATTTAACATGTATTATAAATTGAAAAAATAAAAAAAAAATACTTTACGTGTGTTCAATTTAATATTTATTGTTTAAAAATATAAAGTTCTTTTTAAATTCAGTCATATCTCCACAAAATTGATGACATATATTGTTAGGTGAAAAAATGGGGTAATAGAGTTCAAATATGATTAAGTAAGTATTTATATTAGTGAAGTCTAGTGGTTGTGTAGGATGGCTGTACAATTCATCTAGGCGTATGACGAAATAAATATACATGTACATTAATTTATGGTTTGGAATTTTACCTAAATCTTTAGGGTATGTTTGTTTCGGGACTCACTCGAATGAACTTAGAACTTTGAAAACCACGTCTTATTATAGTTTGAGATTTAAAATTAGACTTCAAAATCCTCTCCTATAAAGTACATCTACACCTCTATTTTTCACAAAAATCAATACAATTACATCACTATTTTTCTCACTCTCAACACAATATAATAATATTACATTAATCATTATTAAACATTGATTTTACATAAAGTAAAATTTCACCCTATCAAAATCTCAAAATAAACACATATTTTTTACTATTCGCCAAGACTTTCAAATCCATAGGATTTCGAAGTCATGACTTCCCCACATACCTAAATCCCGAAATAAACATAGCCTTAGGATTTTGTGGCCAAACTTTGAGTTTTCTTAGGCTTTCGGGTTGTACATTAAGGTACAACCTATCATTCCAATCTAGGGTTTGTTTGTCCGAATAAACAGTGTCATTCCCATAGCCATTAATATCATCCTTACTCCTTGCACATTTCAGTTTCTCTTCAATTGGAAGTGAAAAGAATCCCTTGGTCACACCATGCACTTCGTCCAATTAATGAGTCTTCCATACCATGATTCACGGCATAATCAAATCAAATGAAAAGTACGAAAAAACATTACATATATAATTAAAATAATTGATTTGCATTAGATACTAATAATAGGCAAGAAAAGAAAATGCCTACTTTTATAAAACAATTTTTTTTACCCATTTTCATAAAAAAAAATAAAAAAATTATACTCATTTTGTAGTGAAATCGCGGGAAAAATATTTTTCTAGAACTTTGGGGGAGTTGTGTTTTAAGAACAATAATTCTACGAACTTGAAAATTAATATGGGACAATGTGTTTTAAAATATGTAAATATAGGATAATATGTTTTAAAATCAGAAATGTAGGACAATCGAGCCTGAAACTCGCATGAAATGTCAGCCCGATTTGGGCTTATTTGTCGCATGAAATGTCAGCCCGATTGGGCTTATTTGGGCTCGATTGTCATATATTTACAATTTTTTAAAAATATATTTTTTATATTTACAAATTTTAAAATATAATATTCAATATTTACAAATTTTAAAATATAATATCCTATATTTCCAAGCCCCTAATTTAATGTCCTAAAAAACATTATTCCCGTGAAATCATCACTCACATATTCTTGTTACAATTTTCTTTTATTTTTACCCATGTGGCAAATTTCACTTGTTTGTGCTTGGGATCCACTATTCACTTTTGAGGGTATATTTGTTATAAAAATAAATAGGTGGCTTAGCTCACCTAGCCACTGGGCTCCTCATTTGAGTGAGAGACTCAAGTTCGATTCCATTTGAGAACGAATTTGGAGTTATGGGAGTTATAAGGTGGATTGACGATTTCGTGGAGTATTTAGATGCTTGGTGTACTAACTATTAACAACTAACTTTGACCGATAATTTTTTTTTATAAAAATGGATAGTGTAATAATAGGTCGTTTTTTTTTCCTAAAAGGTGCGGGTGACTCTTTTTTGTTACGAAAATGCATAATTTTAACATTTTTCACATAAGATAGTAAAAAAAACCTGAATATAACCACAAGAACTGAAAGCAAGTCGGTAGTTTCTTCAGTTAATTTTCTCCTTCACGATATGATGAAGTGAGAAGAGTGATATCTACCACCGGAACTTCCAACACCGGAAAGTCAGGGCCGCCGATGCCATCTTCCAATATGTACTTTTCCGGTGGGGTGGCGGCAGCTGACAAATCTTGCACGGAATGACTTGCAACAACAGTGGCCATTTTTTCAAAGAATTGATGTTTTTATGTATGCTAAAAGAGAGATTATGGCAATGCACAATTTACAAAGAGAGGCCTTTGCCCTTTATATAGGTGAAGAGGCTGGAAAATTAATCATTAATATGGTGGGTTGGTACTGAAAAGGACTTTAGGCTCCATTTGGATGGATGATTTGGAAATTCATGGATTTCATACACAAATTATCACTCTTCAATGGATTTACAAATACTTAGATGTGAGAGTTTAGTTTAAAATGGAGGGATTTCAAATCCTCATCAAAACCTAGTCATTTGTGAAATCTCCCCATCTCTACCTCTTCCCCTTCTCCCCCTCCTCTCTCTTCCCTAAACTCTCACATTTAAGTATTTGTAAATTCATTGGAGAGTATGATTTGTATGTGAATCCATGGATTTCTAAATCCATCCATCCAAATGGAGCCTTAGGGTTAATATATTTGTACGCACGTAGCGTATTTTATAAGAATTATATGCATATTTTGAAAATTATTCAAATGAGTTACATGCATGAACAGATGAATTATTGTTTCACAATTTCCTAAAGCAGAAAAATTTATCGGAACATCAGTGTTATTGTAGAGTGATGTGTAGAATTGTCAATCAACAAAGAATATTTAGTGTAAAAAAGATTTATATTAGCATAATTCTATTTGGATAAAAATATTCTTTTAAGAAAATACTTGCAAAATTAAGACTAATTCTTATGCATGAATACTTAATCAAAAATCAATATAAACTCGTGCAATAAATTAAAATACAAAAAATAAAATAAAAATAGATTATATATAAATTATAAAGATAATCCGAGGACGGTTGCAATATATACTATATCTCAAATTATGAACCCTGATGATTGATTAGCTGCTGATGGAAAGTGTTATGCATGAAATTTATATATCAACTTGTAACATGTGCTACACCAGTATGTTTTGACCAACAGTTGATCGCTTGATGTTGCACATCTGTGCTGTTAATACTCCCTCATCAGGACTTAAACATTGAAAATGACAGAAAATGATACGCAAATCAAGTAAAATGGGTTTGAATGGAACAAAATAAGGGTGTTGTGAGTGTTAATATTATATTTGTTTCCATTTTGGAAATGTTTAAGTAATGTTGGGACGTCCAAATAAGACACGTGTTCAAGCAAGTGTTCAAGTAATGTTGAGACGGAGGGAGTATCATTTTGCTACATGTACTATACTATATATGTTGGGATAAATTTTTTCGTAGTCTAGTAACTTTGTTTCATTTTAAAATTGTTCCTGATCGATTTGTCTTTTTGATTTTGATCCTATAATTTATAAAAACTTTAAAATTGATCATTTGACATGCAACAGGTCACCATATAGGTAATAAACACATGTAATTATTTTTTTTTCTCTAATTTTAAAATGTCATCTAAATTTTTTTAATCCTAATAATTTTGGACGAGAGATTGTTCTACATATTTTTTTAGGGAGGAAGAGTGATTCCTACGTATTTTTCTGTTTACTTTTTGAATTTTTTTGGTTGGTTTAGACTCGGTAAATTTACTTACCAACCCAAAACTCAATCCTAAATTATTAGGATTTAAAAAATAATTCAAATGACGCTTTGAATTAAAATAATAATAATAATAATAATTACGCATGTGACAGTTAACTGGTAA
Organism: Stenogyne calaminthoides; assembly: GCA_037126765.1. Taxonomy (NCBI): domain Eukaryota; kingdom Viridiplantae; phylum Streptophyta; class Magnoliopsida; order Lamiales; family Lamiaceae; genus Stenogyne; species Stenogyne calaminthoides. The sequence continues at coordinate 6,743,141 of JBBCBC010000027.1, read as the reverse complement.
CCTGCTGCAGCAGGTAATTTATAAATTTTAAAATATTTAAAACTTAAAAAAGTAAAATAATTGGAATTAATTTCAAAATGATGTAATATTATTGAACTAAAGAAAAAGTTAATCCCTACTATTTTTTATCAAATTGGTACCTGCACAGTTATTCATTCTATCAAACTGGTACCTGTGCGATGGCACACTTGGTCACATGATCGGCTTTGGCCCAACGAAACCACCCCCTTCAACCCCCGATCCCCCTACGAAGGTTTTCGTGCATTTGTAAACGGCCCTCTGCGCCGCCATGATGCGCACGACATTTTGATAACCAACGACGAGCCACACCACCGCATCACAACCTATGTGTTCGCTGCCTTTATGTGAAGACACAACCTATGTTGGTGGATTACAATGGAACTCTGAAAATTGCAGATTTTGGTATTGTTCGAATTGAAGCTCAAAATTGCAAATTTTGGTGTTGCTCGAAATTCAGAATTTAAATTTTTTTGATGAATTTTGTTGGATATACTGGTGGGGATTGTTGGGAAATTAAGTCCCAATTCACAACAAGAGAAAAATAAAATAAACGAGAAATTTAAAGAATAAAAACAACAATCACCAACACAAGATTTTTGTTGGGAAAATATGGGTGCTCGGATCTATTCGAGATGATTTTAAATACATATTTAAATTAATCAATTAATTACTAACATGAATTAATCTTAAATCAATTCAACATAATAATTAATAAGCAAATAAACAATCATGCGTACACATAATCCACGTAAATCCTAAGCATGTGAAATCTAGGAGTTACGAGATTACGTACCTCTTGTAAAGACAATCGTTGAGACGTTGGATCAAACCAAAGAGCCTTCCCAAATATGTCCCAAGTCCACGAACGTAATCCGGTGGGAGGATTCGCACGAACGATTTTAACAAGAGAGAAAAATAAAATATTTTGCCACCACCTTTGTGGATTTCTAATATTTCCAACACATGGAATTGCACTTGGGAATGAAAGATTCATCCCCTATATATAGGAAGGGGGGGGGGCAATTTTTTGAGGAGAAAAATAAGGAAGAAAATCTTTTCTTGGTCTCTAAGAAATCTTGAATATATCTCCTATATTATTTTCTCCTTAATTAAATTGTTCCATAAAAATCTCTCTTCCTCTTTTCCCTAAATTTTCGAAAAATAACAAGGCAATAGGAATCAAGATTTGACTTCTTGAATTTATGGGATAATTATGTATTCCAAAAATACTTATCTCTTTCCACAAAATATCTACAAGAAAATCTTGAAAATCTTTTCTTCCTTTTTCCTACAAATTTTTGAAAAAAAATAAGAAATATTAGGCAAAATATTTTCTTCTCCTTTTCGTTAATTGAACTTTATTTTGGGCTATTTGAAGGACCTTTAGGAGAATCAAGATTGGACCTTCAATGGACTATGAAGCTATAATATTGGGCCAAATATTATTCAAGTCCATTAATATTAATTTACTCCACTATAAAATTAATATTGAATTATCCATCTTAATCCATATTACGACTTTACTATAATATGGCTCCCGGTCATTATTTCCCGTGTTTAAGATTATCTTAGTCCATTAATTAATTAAGCCACTGAACAAGCTTTATATTAATTAATATCTTTGTCCTTGGAGTAAAGACAGTTCAACGTTATTATTCATACCGGAAATAAATTTCCACTTGCAAGATTTGGTATGATAAAGATTCTGAGCCCACCAAGGGGACAAATCAAGCAAGACGTACTTGCACACGATTCTCCATATTAAACGTCAGCAATCGTCATGTAATTAATAATATTGCCCAAGATATAAGGTATCGAATCACATTGACTCTCTTCCTATCATAAGTCAAAGCAATAGTTATTAATTCCACACTATCCTATTTAAGGGACGGAGATTAAGAAATAACACACCACTGAGGTCTAATTCTTGTATATTCAGTACCGAAGAATTTATCCTCATGTAGGTCCTTATTCAGTGCATCTAAATGCACTAGTATAATCTCTTGGTCAAGACAAGTCAATCTGAGCCTTATACTTCAACCTTTCATGATGGTTTGTTCATTTCCATCTGGGTTGTGAATTTGTACTTAATTACTAGGAGCTGTTAATTTGATCTTCTGTGATCTGGTATCACCAAATTAACTACAACGTAATACGTACTTAACTTATTGAACGAGTTTGCAATAAATATATATAACATTCATTCATATTTAATGCAACAATTTTTAATAGATTATTTCAGTAAATAAATAAGAAAATCCAGTTTGGTTATACAAAGTAAAAACATATTTTTCAGTATAACCCCAACAATCTCCCACTTATACTCAAAGTTTGCTTTTAAGTATGCTACAACATGTCTCGTATTATATGTGACATCTAATGTCACCTACACGAACCTAATAATATTTCTCTCACTTATACTCAAAGCAAATTGGCAACGCTCTTGACACCCATTCCTTCCACATGTCTCTCGAATGTACTCTGAGGCAGACCCTTTGTGAATGGATCTGCTAGGTTGTCTTTCGATGCAATCTTTGCCACCTCAATGTCTCCTCTCTTAACGATTTCTTGTATAAGTTGGTATTTTCTTTCAATGTGTTTGCTGGCCTTGTGTGAACTCGGTTCCCTCGAATTTGCAACTGCTCCGGTGTTATCACAATAAACTATGATTGTGCTGGGCAAATTCGGGACAACGTCCAAGTCCACTAGGAAGTTCTTGAGTCAAACTGCTTCCTTCGCTGCTTCACAAGCAGCTACGTATTCGGCTTCCATGGTAGAATCGGCGATGCATTTCTGCTTTACGCTTCTCCATGTCATGGCTCCTCCCCCCATGCAAAACATGTTGGGGAATGAGTTGCACAGATCTATTCGGGGTGAATATTTAAATACAAATTTAATTAATTAATTATTACTAGCATGAATTAATCCTATATTAATTCAAATAATAATTGCAACAACATATCATGCATATAAAAAGCCACGTAAAACCTACGCATGCGGAATCTACGGGTTTACGTGAACGTACCTCTCGGGATGGCAGTGGCTTTGGTCGGACGGACTAACCAAAAGGACTTCCCAAGTATTCCCTTAGCCCTTGCTCGACAATCCGGTGGAAGGATACTCGCGAACAATTAACAAAAGGAAAAAATAAACTTTGTTGCACCACTTATGTGGATTTGCTAATATTTCCAGCACATGGAATTGTACTTGGGAATGAACTAATCATCCCCTATTTATAGGAGGGAGGGTGGTCGAAATTTTAGTGATATTTCAATGTGGGAAAAGACTTTTCTTGATCACCAAGAAATCTTGAATATATCTCCTATATTCTTTTTCCCATAATTAAAATATTCCACAAAAATCCCACCTCCTCAATATATGGAATTTTCGAAAAACAAGAGTGCAAGATTTCAAGATTTAGATCTTCTTGAATTTATGAGATATTCTTGTATTTCAAGAAATACATATCTTCCATAATATCTTTTCAAGAAAATCAAGAAAATCTTTCTTGCCCTCTATTTTTCAAAATTTCGAAATATCCCTTATGAATAACCAAGTGGGAGATTTCTTGAATTTAATGAGATAATCTTGTATTCCAAGAATACATATCTTCATTCCATAACAAAATTCAAAGAAAATCTTTCTCCCTCTTTTATCCATAAATTTCAAAATTTAGAGAAAATATAAGCAACAATATTTATTTTATTTTAATCACCTTTTCAGTTATTGGATTATTTGTTGGGCTACTCAGGGGGCCTTTAGGAGAATTAAGATTGGACCTTCTAATGGATCTTGAATATCTAATATTGAGCCATAATATAATTCAAGCCCATAAATATTAATTAATCCCACTACATAATTAATATTGCACTATCCATCTTAACCCATATTACAGTCAATATGGCTCCCGGTCATTATTTCCCGTGTTTAAGATTATCTAGCCCATTAATTAATTCAAGCCACTGAAATAGCTTTCCGTTAATTAATATCTTTTGTCCTTGGTCGAGGAACGGTTCAACATTATTATCCATACCGGAAACTAATTCCACTTGCAAGATTTGGTATGATAAAACTTATGAACCTCCCAAGGGCAAATCAAGCAAGCGTGCTTTGCACCGCGATTCTTCGTATTAAATCTTAGCAATCACATGTGACCAATAATATTGTCCAAGATAAAAAGTATTGAATCTCTCTGATTCGCTACCCATGATAAGTCAAAGCAATAGTTACCAATCCCACGTGATCCTATTTAAGGGACGAAGGTTAAGAAACAACGAACCACTGAGGTCTAATTCTTCCTTATCCTCCTGTAGGTCCTATTCAGCGCATCAGTCATGCACTAATGTAATCTCTTGGTCAAGACAAACCAATCTGAGCCTTACACCTCAACCTTTCGCGGTGGTTGTTCATTTCCATCTAGGTCGTGAATGGCGTACTTTTTAGTTACTGAGGACCGTTAATTTAATTTTTACGTGATCCGGTATCATTAAATTAACTACAGTGTAACACGTATGAATTATTGAACGGTTATGCAGTAAATATATATAACATTCAATCATATTTAAAGCATCAATGATAAATAATTTATTTCAGTAAATAAGTCTTAAAATTCAGTTTCGATTATACAAAGTAAAAAACATACTTTTCAGTATAATCCCAACAATCTCCCACTTATACTCAAAGTCTGCTTTTAAGTATCTTTGCAACACGTCTCGAGTAGTCCGTGACATCTAATGTCACCTACACGAACCTAATAATTTCTCCCACTTATACTCAAAGCGGATTAGCAATCGGTCTTGACACCCATTCCACTCACATGTCTCTCGAATGTATTCGGAGGCGACGCTTTGTGAATGGATCTGCTAGGTCGTCCTCGGGCGCTATCTTTGCCACATCTATATCTCCTCTCTTAACGATTTCTCGTATAAGATGTCTTTCCTTTAATGTGTTTGTTTGACTCGTGGACTCTTGGTTCTCTTGAATTTGCAACTGCCCCTAGCATATATTACTAGACAAATTCAGAACACAATCCAAGTCCACTAAGAAGATCTAGAGCCCAATCGGTTCTTTCAACGCTTCTGGCGACTACTTACCCCCGACTTCCATGGTTGAGTCGTTGATGCATTTCGCTTCACGCTCATCCATTTGATGGCTACACTTCTCAAATGAAAACACACTAACTGAGGCAGATAATTTCTGGAATCTAAATCTGATTAGAAATCAGAGTCCGTGTAGCCGATGGGGATTAGAGTATTTGACTGATAAATCAACATTCTACCCCGAGTTCTTTTCAGACACTTCAGAATGTTTTTAATCGTCGTCCAATCTTGCTTTCCTGGGTTACTTTGATATCTTACTACCATGCCATGCCTACGGCAAAGCGGATATCCGGGTCGCATTACGTAATGCATACATAAGGTTTCCAACGGTAAAGCACAAGGAATACCTTTCATGTCATCTATCTGCCTTTTTGTCTTAGGGAACATTTTCTTGGATAGATGGATTCCAAATCTGAAAGGTACGAATCCTTTCTTGGAATCTTGCATGCTGAAGCGTTTCAAGACAGTGTCTATGTATGAAACTTGCGATAACTCGATCATCATTTTCTTGCGATCTCGAGTTATCTTGATCCCAAGGATGTGTCCGGCTTTCCCTAAGTCTTTCATATCAAACTGTTTTGAAAGCCATGCCCTTACGTCTGATCACACCTTCACATCGTTCTCGATGATCACAATGTAATCTACGAATAGTACTAAGAATACCAACGCAGTTTCGACATGCTTTTATGCACACAACTTTCAAAGTCGTTTTGATCAAACCCATAAGACTTTATTACATGATCAAAACTTTGGTTCCAAGCTCTGGATGCCTGTTTGAGTCCGTAAATGGACCTCTTGAGCTTACAAACTAGGTGTTCTTGGCCTGTTTCAATGAAACCTTGGGGTTGTTGCATATAGATCTCTTTATCAAGACTTCCGTTAAGGAAAGCTGTCTTGACATCCATTTGCCAGATTTCAAAGTCGAAATGAGCAGCAATCGATAAGAGAATACGGATGGACTTAAGCATGGCTACGGGCGAAAAGTTTCCTCATAATCGATCCCTTCTTTCCGAGTATAACCTTTCGCCACTAGTCTTGCTTTAAAGGTTTCAACCTTCCCGTCCGGTCCTCTTTTCCTCTTATATACCCACTTCATCTAATGGGTTTGACCCCATTAAGTGGTTCGACTAGCTCCCACACTCTTTTATGAAACATAGAACCCATTTAGAACTTTCATTCTTTGTTTTTTGAAACCGCATCCTTATCTTGGAGTGCCTCGTCATATGTCTATGGGTCTGATTCCGGGAATCAAGTCCGAGGACTCTCCTATTCACATGAATCTCTCGGGCTGTCAAACAACCCTCCCACTACGACAAGGCTCAGGTTGTGAAAACGTATCGTTTATTATATCATCTAGTACAGTTGGCACTGAGGTTTGCCCTCTAAGCTCATTTAAGGTAATCTCACTTCTGGGTTTTCTTTGGTTCATATAGTCTTCTTCCAAAAATCTAAAGTGGGTGCGGATGTCCACCTTTTGATCTTGAACTATAGAACATACACCCTTTTTGTTCCTCGGGGTATCCTACAAAAAAAACCTTAATTACGATCGAGGATCCAATTTGGGGTTTCCTTGTGTCCAACACGTGGGCGGACACCCCAAAGTTCTCATGTGTCTCATACTAGGCTTGCGCCGGTCCACAATTCTTTGGGGTTTTGGGAACCCGATTTGGATAGCACCAAGTTCGAAATGTAAGTCATTGTTTTCCAAGGTATGACCCGAATCGACTCGGGAAGATCCGTCAAACTCATCATTGATCTAACCATTTCCAAAAGAATTATGTTGCTTCATTCTGCAAACCCCATTTTGTTGAGGGTTAAAGTGCGTTGAGTTTGGGATACAATCCCTTCATCAGATAAGTAGTTCAAAAACTCATCGCTGAGGTATTCGCCTTCACGATCAGATCGTAGAGACTTGATACTTTTTTCCATATGATTCTCTGCTTGAGCCTTAAATTCTTTAGAATTTCTCAAAGGTCTCAGATTCATGCTTCATAAGAAAAATGTACCTTGAGTAATCATCAATAAAATTACTCATAACCTCATCTTGCTTTGGTTGACATTGAACTATGCACATCTGTGTAAACGATCTCTAACACTTCTTTGGCCCTATTCCCCTTGGCTCCAAATGCCCTCTCGGTCATATTACTCTCCAAACATGATTCGTAGGTTGGAATCGGTTCAACTTGGAGAAAACCCTAGTGAACCGTCTCTCACCAACCTTTGGATCCTCTTTGGATTTATATGACCCTAATCTTAGATGTTAAAGAAGTGTCTCGTTCACGTCTGATGAACGTTTTCTTTTCTCGGAAACAGTTGATGTGTTATAGGATACATTTCGTGAGTGGTGTGCACAATCAATTGTATAGAGATTTTCCATCAATGTCCAGTAACAGATACACTCATCATTTCAAAAATGATGTCATTCTTATTAGAAGAAACTTAGTGTCCTTTAATCGAATTTTAGAAACTGAAAGTGAATTCTTTCTAAAACTGAGAACATAAAGATAATCTCAAAAAACTTTATCTTCAAAAGATATGTGCACTTCTCCCACTTCTATATCTGCTACTCATGTAGCATTGCAATGTCTGCTACTTGCGTAGTATTGCAATAATCGTTACTATCGTAGCATTGCAATATCTGCCACTTACGTAGCATTGCAATGTCTTCTACTTCCGTAACGTTGCCCAGTGTGATGAGGATCTCACTCCCACTAAGTTGCCGGATCATTTAGAACCCGTGAAGCCAACATGATTAGTGGATCTCGTATCAACCACCCACGAATGAGAAGTATACGCCGCTAAACAAGTTTCAACAACTAGTGCGTGAGAATTACCTTTCTTTCCGTCCCTTTTGGGGTTGGAACAGGCAAAACCTCCATTTTCCTTTCTCACCGCAGCTTAAGCACTTCCTCTTTGGATTTTTCTTGACACAACAAGCATTCCTCATCTTACTATTGCCCTTGGCAACAGTTGAGTTTTATTGCTTATGGCCTTTGGTCCTCTTCTTAATCTTGCCTACCCTTGGCCTAGAAGATGAAGACGGACCACTTGCCGTCAAGGCTTGAGTTTGGTGCCTTATCATCATATCTGCCAAGACCAAAAGCTTGCAACAAATTAGCTAGCGAGGCCAAAATGCTCAAAAACTTTTTGGGCAGAGAGTGAAGTACCAAATTCATCTGAGTCTCCAGATCATAATCTGCACTCAGAATCTCAAGTTTATTCAGATGGTCCATCTATTTTGAGGACGTAATCCCTTACGGGTTTGCCCTCCACCATTTTCAGCGACGACATTTCTCGCAAGGTGATCTGACGAGTCCCGCATGTTTTGACTCGTCAGTTGGCTCATCTGATTTTTGTGTGTCAAAATCCACTTGTGCTTTTGTGCAGTTAGGACAATTATAATTTTTCGTTTCCAATCAATATAGTTTCCATACATATTGTATTGACTTTAAGTATAATAACAGTGGATTAAAAGGTAACGACATGCTGAACTGAAATAAACAACTATATGCAATAACACAAGTATATCACAAGATTCGATCACATGCATCATATTAAAATCTCAAAAAAAATATGAACATGCATCAGCCAACATCTCAAAACAGTTTAAATAAGCCACGTGGGGTGGGTCATTATTTAAACACATTCAAGCGGAGTTACAAACAAAACGATTTACAAACCTTTAATATCCAGTTAATAGTTGGCTCTCACTTGACCAATATAAAATTGACAGGGACTTCGGGGAAGTATATGCATATCAATTTTATACCTAAGTAATAACCATGATTAAATACAGGATTACTATTTCGCTTTGATCGAGCCTCGTGGGGAGGGTCATCGTCGCCACTAGTAATAACCCACAATCATCCGTTTGGAATTCATTCATGTGAAACCTATCTTTTGACCGTCCCGTGGGGGGAATTTCTCCAAAAGAATTCACAAATAAATAAATCATGGAGGTCAAAATTAATTCAATTTTATTATCCGGAATAAAATTGTCAATTAATTATTTAAACATACTTAGTTGTCGCGAGTCGTTTTGGTTGATGAATATTATGTGGCTGATTTGATTACAACTCGCAAACAAAACATGTACGTGTAAAATAAACAGTAAATAAGATGAATTTGTTGACCCAGTTCGTCAAGAAATGACTACTCTGGGGGCATACCAAGCCAGGATGTAGTACTACGAGCTTTACATCGATTCTTGATACATCTTATGAAGATGAATCGATCTGCATTAGCAAATGAGTTCTATGGTTTCTCGATATGTGAATGAACACTCTAATTTTTTTAGATTCCTCACCTCTCTAGGGATTTTTGTAGGCTATTTTTCTGGGATTATTTTCTGAACCCTCCTCTTCTTCTTTTTTCTTCCTTTTATAGCACGGCAAGCATGAGCTGGATTGGTATAGCATGTGTTGGAATCTTTGGATCATGCAATAACTCCGGTGGTGTTGCCACGTTTCCGACTTCTTCTTCTAGATCAATCTTCGTACTAGCCATGTCTGTAGGACGTTCTTTTGTTTGTCCGAATTGATCTTTCGTTGGGTTGGACTTCTTGTTCGCCCTTTAATCATGTCGGTTTTATTGTCGGTTTATATTGAAAAATTGTCCTCCGCCGAGCACAATCGATTCCTCGGGATATTTGGGTCTTCGGGATATTTGAGCGTCAAGCACTCGACCCTTTAGGATGTCTGAGTTCTTGAGGATCTGAGGATTCGAACATCTTGACTGCTCTTTTAACTCCTTCTTTTCCGTCCGAGTAGCGGATCGTTTGTTCGGGTTAAGGCCGGCCGAAACAATTACGATCGGTTGGCGAACAAAAAGTAATTCATCCACCGGGCATGATTATTATATTCGAATATTACACGTGTCGCTCTTTGATGTTCGATTAATCCTGATTTATTATATCGAACACAACAATACCCCCGGTCGCTTTGTATTCTACATGGGGCCCGGCCGTTAAATCTGATTGGGCCATGTTAGGCATCGGCTTGGTCCATATTTGGATTTTTGAATTTGTACCCGATGTCCATATAAACCATATTTCTCCGCCTTAAACTTTTTCTCTTTTCTCCTCTGCTCTTTTATTGTCTTCCGCGTTCGAAAGTTTCAGGTGAAGGCTTCATTGTTCCGGCGAAGAAATTCATTCAGGTAACCGCTGCATTCTTCTTCTATTTTGTAAATATGGACTCTTGCTCGAATTCCTCTGTTCAATCCGACCATCATAGTTCCCCTTCGCCTTTCCCTATTAGTAGAATCCCCCGTAATAATGTAAGTACATTGGAGGCAAATGCCTCGAATCGAGGATTCCGTTGGCAATTTAAACCATTTTACCGTTCTTTCTTGACTCAGATAAAAAGCCCGAGGAGTCGGATAGGGTTTGACCGTAATGATTCGTCGGACGATTCTGATTATGATTCTTCGCCCCAAATTCAAACTAGGTCTAGGGCTATTGATAATGTTGATGTAGACAGAAATGATACTGCTGTGAGGGGGGAAATTTTGGCAACTGTAAATTTAGCCGAATCGAACATAGGTGTAGATGGTGGGCAAAACTCTGAACTTGGTATACCTGTTGGTGTCCCTCACAGTCCAACATATAGCGAGTACAATGCTCGTTATAATTTTGGTTTGCCTGAACAACCTCATAGGATTAGTGTAGAGAACGAGTACCCGGCAGCAAAATAAATGAGCATAATTGATGTAGATATGCTCGCACCGTGCATAGAATTTATGAAACCCCTAAGGATGTCTTTTTCTGGGCACCGGGTCCTGATGAGCGGGCTGACCAACCCCCTGAGGGTTGTGTCGCAGTGAATTTGGACACCATGGAGGCTGGCCTTCGATTTCCTCTCCATCCGGCAATCACCCGTTTGCTCGTGGAGTGGAATATCACCATTACGCAGCTTAAACCGAACGGATGGCATATGATTATGAGTTTTTTGACTTTGTTCGGCAAAATGAAGCCAAGGTATTATCCTTCGGCAGCTGAACTTGCTCGGTTAGTGCACTTGACTTCGTCCGGGGGGCTTAACACGGATGGTTGTTTATGCAAGCTAACGCCAAGTGCAAAATTATCGAGGATGTCTTAAACAAAATCGATGACTAGAAAGAGAAGTTCGGTTTCGTGGGGGCGATTGGAAAAGTCCGCCTCTGGAAGCGAGCCAAATGCTCGCTTGACTTCTAATCGACTTGGGAAAGTACCGAAGTAAGTGATTTTGTATCTTTCATTCTTCAATTTGAACCCATTTTAACTCATTTTTTATTTCGGGGATTCTAGGCTGCGACGGATAAGAGAGACAAACGACGGCTACTTCAGCGTTTGGCGAATGATTGATCTGGAATCTCGTTCGAAAAGATCTGTGTGATAACTTTGAACACCGGGCCGAACGTAGAAAGAAAGGAGGTTTGTTCGTGCCTCCTCATCATCTTGTTGCTGTTGATCCTTCCGGTAAGGATTATCTTTTGTTTTTGTATAAGTCTTGTGTCTTTTTGTTCGCTGTTACCCATTGATTCTGATTTCATTTTATTTATAGCTTTTCCGGCTGTGACCATCGCTGTGAGTACATCTGAACACACTGAGATGGCTCGAAGAAAAAGGCCACGCGAACTTGTTTCGGATTCAGCCGGCGAGAGGCTCAAATGAATGTAGAGGGGAGGCGAGCAGGGCCAAACGACCCTCATCCGGTCCTGGAGAATCAAGTCGAGCACAGAGGGGCTCCCGTTCGGCTGAACATGGGGCTGGCGAACAAACTCCACCACCGAAAAGACCAAGGGTGGAGATCGTGAGAACAGGCCCGAGAGCGAAAAGGGGCGAACGAGCAAACTCGGATAAGCACTAATGCCGCCAGTCGACTCGGACCCTACCGCCGAGGCGTCGAGCGGCGCCCTCTGTGTTGGTCCCATTTAAATAGATTGTCGAAATGGAAGTTGGCACATCTTCTCCTCCTCCAGCTGGACCCCGATCATGGACTCCGTTAGACCCTGAGCTCCGATCTCCCGAAGATAAATCATTCCTGGGATGGGATCCAGCTCGCGTGGGCAGGTACATTTTGCTCGCTCTGTTCTTTTTTTGGTTTTAAGGTCGATATCTCTATACTCACTTGGTCAAATATATATATATCTTTGTAGGTTGAAGCGGGTTGTCGCCCTTAATGCCCAACCTAAAAAATTACTTTTGCTCGTCGAAGAGTGTTACGCCAAAGTTCGAGCGCGTCTTGGGGCATGTTCAAAAAGCTTGCGGACTCGCTTCGGCGTGGACTCTCGATCTGGAGAGTCTACTACGGGTCCCACCCCCTTGGAAAATATCGTTTGGGGCTGGTGCTTGGGGGCCAATCTATGGTCGCTCTTGAGAAAGCATATGCTCAATCCGCTAACATCCAAGCCAATTATTTGGCTTTGATTAGAACTTTGAAGATAAAGTGATCGAGTGAGCGCGTCCAGGATGAATCGAAATTGGCTCGAGAGCAAACCATTTTTAAGATAAGCTAAGCAATCCTGACTCGGAGGATGCTTCGCCGATTTCAAGAGAATGCTACTTTGGCTCAAGAGGATGCTCGTCAAACAAGAGAGGCACTGAATCGGGCTCGGGAGGAGGTGATCAATATCTGAAGGGCTCGAAGAAATGAATGTTGAGCCAGAAACTCTGGCCGGTGTTGAAAAAATGGAAAGTGAGAGGGGCGACTTGGCCAACTCATCATTCTTTGAAAGAGACTAATACTTTCGTTTAGGCCTCGAAAACTCAAAGTCGCATGATGACGAGTATATTGACTCTATGTCCAACTTCCGTATATTTGCGCTTTTCTTGCGTCTTTATTCGATCTGTTCGCCACATACTCAACAGCGAGCAAATTGCCCCTCTCATATCCAAATTTTTCAAAGATGACTGGTTGATAACCCTCCAGGATCGCAACCTCCCAATGTCGGATTTGAATGGTGCAGTGACTTTTCCGTTCTTCCTCGAAGGATCAAAATTGACGATCCATTTTTGGATGAAGAGAGAACTTCGAGGCGTTATTATTCTTGAGGTTCTTGATCAAAATCTTCACACTGAATCTGGGACCAATCAAGTACAGGGCGAGCAAGAACCTCCTGCAACCGAGCAAAATGCGTCTCCCAGCGAGCATCTGATACCTTGATGTCTTTTTTCTTTGTAAAACTTGTGTAACTTTTTGTCTTCTTCACTTTTTAGTTCGAACAATATATCTTTAACACTGTTTCTTGTTGATACTTTTTCTTTTGTCCGAACATTTTTTCAATTGAACGAATGGATTACATATTGAACTGTTTCCTCTAACCTGTTTGTTGAGGATGAATGTTGATACTTGTGTTGCTTGATATTTGCTTTGTTGCTTTTCGCGTTAAACTTTATTGCTTTCCGGTTTTGCCTTTTCTTTCGAATGAATTCGACATTGGGTTTTGCTATGCCCGCTCGACTTCTTTCGGTTTTGATTGTCTTATTGATGTTGCAATCGGTTGATCGTCTTATTTAGATGTGACCAGATGGGTTACTTTATGAACCCCCCCTTTCTTGGTGCGCGATCGTCTTATTTAGGTGCGATCACTTCATACTCGGGCCGTCTTATTTAAATTGCGACCCGCTTTTCGTCACCCGCTTCGTCTTCTGGTATCTATAAGTACTAGTCGTCTTATCATTGCTGGCGTACCATTACTCGCTTTTTTCTTTGCGGGAATCGAAATCTGAACTTCGTTAAATCGGTGAACATAGACACTGGCTCGTTAAGTCTTTGTTCGGTCGTCCCGCTTAGGTCACGACCTCAAATAGGCTGAACTAGAAACTCTTTAGCGAACAAAAGTACATATATCTTTCTTTTTCTTTTTTCCTGCTTTTCTTAACCATCAGTATGCCCCTATTTATAGAACTGTCCCAAGCTAGTGCTGGCATAGATAGGCGTGCTAGCTCTCTTATTTTTGCTCTCCTTTTTGACATCTGTTAGCTTTTTTTGACAGCTCTTGCTCAAAAAATTAACTCATCCCTCGCATGGTCGCCACCACTTGTCAACTCGCCCAACACGTATCTTCTATTGTCAACTCGTTCGACCGCGTATCTCCCGTCTGTCAATAGTGTTGTCCAAAGATTTTTCTTGAAGATATGCATCGAAAATAATATATTCTTCTTTTATGGTCGCCCTACTGTTTTAACCGAATGGTTGATTGTGTTCGCCAACAATATGCTCGCTTTTAGTTTGTTTTAACTTTGTTCGGCCGATACTATACTACGCCTTTTATTGATAATATTTTTTCAAATTTGACGCGTTCCACGAAATAAAGACAATGGGACTCCATTCAGTCCTCCAAGTCATATGCCCCGCTTTGAGTAACGCTTACGGACTCTGAAAGGACCTTCCCATGCTCGGACCAACACACCACTTGGGTACCCCCATCGATCGCCTTTTAAAACCAAATTTCCACATTGAACTGCGCATTCGGACTTTGGAATTATAAAACTTTTTCGATCTCTTTTTGTACATAGCATTCTTGAAATCGGCCTCCGTCATTTCTTTTCTTCCAATGTGCGAATTCGGAGCGGCGCTGTCATTAATATGCTCTCCGAAAAGTCATTGTTCGATGACTTGGAATTTTGATTTATGCTGGAATAACAGCTTCCGCACCAAATGCTAAAGCAAAAGGGGTCTCCGCAGTTGATGTTCTGAAAGTTGTTCGATAAGCCCATAATATTTCAGGTAATTCTTCAGCCCATCCTCCCCCCTTGGAATTATCAAGTCTAGCCTTGAGGGTATGCTTGATAATTTTATTAACGGCTTCGACTTGACCATTTGACTGGGGATAATATGGAGTTGAGTAGTGTTTTTTTATGCCCCAGCGAGCACAATTTTGTCTAAATTCACTTCCATCGAATTGTTTGCCGTTATCCGTGACCAATGATTGGGGAAGCCCGAATCGACAGATGATACTTTTCCAAACAAAGTTCCACATCCTTTGTTCGGTGATCTTAACAATGGCCTCGGCTTCTACCCATTTAGTATAATAATCAATGGCTACCACAGCATACCTAACTCCCGATGTGCCAGTAGGAAATGGGCCGATTAAATCGATCCCCCATTTGGCAAATGGCCATGGACTATAAACTGACACCAATTCTTCAGGTGGGCTATGAATAAGTGGAGCATGTACCTGGCACTGATGACACGCACGAGCATATGCGAGCGAATCCTTTTTAAGGGTTGGCCAATAATAACCTTGCCTGATTATTTTATGTGCCAGGACGAGCCCACCTGTATGATTTCCGCATACTCCTTCATGGATTTGTTCCAGAAGTACACGACCTTCTTCGGGAGTAATACACTTCAGAAGTGGAAGAGAGAAGCTTCTTTTGTACAAATGCTCGTCTATAATAGTATATCGAGCAGACTGTAACCTGAGGCGAGTAGCTTGTGCCCTATTCTCAGGGAGAAGTCCCTTTTGTAAGTAACTCATTATTGGAGTCATCCAAGTTTCTTGTTCGCTTGTTATTTGGGCGATCGTAATTCTGGGAACTGATGGCGTACAGGCTGTGACGACCACAATGTCTGTTGTGTTCGTCACTCCTTCTGCTGTTGCCAGGCGTGCCAAAGCATCAGCGAATGAATTACCCAATCGTGGTAATTGTTCAATGAAAACTTGGTCAAAATGCTCGAGCAACTCTTTTGCTAGTTGTTGATATTGTGCCATTTGTTCGCCTCGGGCCTCATATTCGCCTGTTACTTGATAAACGATTATCTGAGAATCGCTATAGATCATCAGCCTCTGAATTCCCATTGTCATTGCCATCTGTAGTCCAGCGATCAAAGCTTCATATTCAGCCTCATTATTTGTAGCTGGGAAATCAAATCGGATGGCTGTTGTAAACGTTTGCTGGTTGGGGTTTGATGAGAACTACGCCTGCTCCGGCTCTTGAACTTGTTGATGAACCATCAACATACATGTGCCATGGTTGATCGACAATTTTTTCAGGAATCTGTGGATATGTCAACTCAACCATGAAATCGGCCATAGCTTGGCCCTTCATTGCTGTACGTGGAGCGAACGTAATGCCGAATTGTCCTAACTCCACCGCCCATTTGAGCAATCTGCCCGAAGTATCTGGTCGGTGGAGGACTTCATTGAATGGAAATCGCAAATAATACCTCAACCGAAAGTGGTCGAAAAAATATGGTCGCAATTTTTTACACACTCATTACGAGGGCGTATGCTAATTTTTCGATGGAGGATACCGGAGCTCGGCCTCTTTTTAAGACTTGGCTAACAAAATAAATGGGCAAATGTGTGGTCCCTTCTGCCCGTACGAGCACATCACTGATCGCATGTTCGGACGCAGCAAGATCTGAATAGAGTTGTTAAATGCAGGATAGGCTTAGACAGCGATTAATATCCGCAAGGTCTTTCTTTAATGATTCAAATGCATTTTGGCAATGCTCGGTCCATCGAATTTCCCCTTCTTTAATGCATCAAAGAAAGGTTTACATTTGTCCCCGCCTAAGTGATATAAACCGCTCACGGAGGCTAATTGTCCTGTTAACTTTTGGACCTCTTTTCGAATTTACGGGGGCTTGCATATCGAGCATGGCTTGAATCTTTGACGGGTTCGCATCAATCCCGGATTGACTAACCATATGTCCGAGGAATTTCCACTGAATGAATCCCAAAGTCGCATTTCTTGGGATTTAACTTCATATTATACTTCCTCGATATCAAACGCTTGTCGCGAGGTGGGTGATGTGGTCTTCCTTATGTTCGCTCTTTACCACAATATCATCGATATATACCTCAATTGTTCGGCCGATGTGTTCGCCGAACATTTTGTTCACCAAACGTTGATACGTTGCTCGCATTCTTTAATCCAATGCCATGCGTTGCCAACAAGACATGTTCTTTTCAATCGTAGAATCTCGTATTCTTTTGATCGTCCGGATGCGTCGGTATTTGGTGATAACCGGTGAAACGATCCATAAATGTCATGAGTTCATGGCCCGGTTGTATTATCAACCAAATAATCAATGTGTGGCATTGAAAATTATCTTTTGGACATGCCTTATTCAAATCGGTGAAATCAATACCGGTCTCCAAGATCCATTTGATTTGGCGAATCGAGCACGGGGTTCGGGCAGCCATCTTGGGGCATTTTACCTCTCGGATCGGTTTGTTGTCGGCGACTTTTGATTTCATTATTCATCGCCGCATATTTTTCCGGACTAAACTTTCTGCGTTTTTGGACAACTGGAGCTTGTATTGGATCAAGGTTGAGGGAGTGGCAGGCATGCTCTGGATCTATTCCAACCATGTCCTCGTGTGACCATGCGAACACATCTAAATTTGCTTGAAGGTAAGTAATTATTTCGCTCGGATTGGTTCGGGTAATTACGAACCAACGAACACTTCTAACTTCAGTGCATTGGTCGATCTTGATTGGCTCCGGTTTGCTCAACAGGGTCGCTTTTTTCTTTTTTGCTTCCACCGAGGGTCTTGGATGGACCCCCGGGGCTCATCATCAACCTCCATGGGTTCAAAACCTATGCGAGGCTCTAGGTCCGATTGCTCGTTCGGCTGATCAATATTCATTTGATCTAGGAGATCGGGGAATTAGTTGTCTCCCGGTTTATGTTCGGACCTTCACACTTCGCCGCGAATGGTTATGCTTTCGTCGAACTTATGTTCGTCGGAAGATCTTCGATGAGATATTTGCTTTCGTTTGCTAGGCTTATCAATCTCCGTGTTAAGCTCCATCATATTGACGATGCTTTGTCTTTACGGTACACCACGATAGCAAACAATCTCGAGCTTTCTTCCGATCTCCTTTTTACGCTACTCGCTCCTTCTTGTGTTGGAAATTTAACACGGTAGTAATCGATGGAATGTGCCGCTTTGAATTCTGAATAAAAGGGCGACCTAGAAACCCGTTATAAATGGATTTGAACATCGACGATTACAAAATCTAACATTCTAGTTAAATCTAATGTCCGAATTCAAAGTTGATTCTAGCTTCGACTCTAACCTAATCATACCATAGGGTCGGGTTCTGATTCCCCAAAACCCATTATAGTATGATTACATGGTTAAATATAAGCGCTCAAATCCCCAACTTGTTTTTCCATCCGGCGAAGGGTATTGATTTAACAAAATATTCGCATAAGCTCCAATTATCAACTAAGAGGCGATGTACCTTCAACCCAAGGAGACGAAAGCACCGATGGTTAAGGAGTCGTTGTGGGGAGTTATAATTCCGTCGAGATCGTCCTCCGAAAAAATGATTTGGTGTGTAGGTGGGGAACTAGGCGATCTTACCGCCACCTTCACCTGATGGATGTCCTGCATGGCACGTATCTCCATCTTTTTGCGTCTGTTAGATAACGTTGGTGCCTGGTAACATCCACCCATAGGACCATATTCAGGACGTATCATGTGGATTTCTTGGCTTTCTCGACCTCTTCCCACAGTAGGAGGCCCTCTTTTGGACGTTTCAGATCTCTTACGTGATTCTTCGGGATCACTGTCAAATGTTTGTTCGGCCTTTCGCTTTCCCATTCGATCTTCTATTTTTTCTGTTTGCGAATCCCTGTTCGCAGGCTTTTTTAAGAACTGGGAAAGACGATTCTCTTCATATAACTTCCAAAGTTGGCGGAGTAAATCGCGGCAATTTTCTGTATTGTGCCCGATGTACTCGTGATAATTCTGATGTTTGGAAGCGTTAAGTCGACGCTTATCCATTACAATTCTTCTTGGCCTGTCCAACATGTCCCGATCTTTAATTTGATTAAAGATAGTTTCTGCCGAAACGCCCAAGAGACTTCGTAGGGCATTTGCTTCTGCTCTTTCTTCAAAAGGTTTGAAGGAGGCTGGGGGTCTGTACCCCCCTTCATTCGTCGTTTTCTTTTCGAAAACTTTCCTAGCGATAGGCTCCTGTCTCAATTGTGATTGTGCGAGCAAATCTTGCATGGCTATGATTTTAGCTGCTCGCTCTCTAAACTCTGAGTATGAGTTCGGCCAATCTTGATGCATGGCCTTCCACATGTCTGTATTTAAAGTCAGGCCTCCGACCACCGCGAGGATCTTAGCATCCTCTTCAACTGGGGCTCCATCATACAAACATTTATCAAATCTTTCTATGTATGATCGATCAGACTCACCTTTTAGTTGGGAAAAGTGCGCCAACCTTTGTTTCGGCGCAGGGCGAGCACACATGGATGAAAAGTGGGACAAAAATTGCCGCCCCATTTGTGCGAAAGACGTGATGGACCTTGGCGGGTAAAGTTGTAAACCACCTATGTGCTCGATCACCCAAAGTCATGGGAATGACCCGGCGTTAAGGCGTCGCGTCTGTAGCCCCCATCGCGATCATAAAGTCTGAATATTTGCTGAGATGGACATGAGGATCCGACTCCGCATCGAAAATGGGAATTGGCGGTCGGGTCTTTGCGACTTTCTCTTGTACTTCGGCCGCCATGATCGCCGGTGATAATGGCGAGCAAGGTACGATTTCGTTCGAGGTGGCTCTTAGTCGCGGCGGATCGGGCTGTAATCCTCGATGGCTTTTTTTGCATTTCCGCAAATTTTGTGGGGCGATAGACTTAGATTGGGGTTTTTTCCCATCATGAGGATCTCGTGGATCATGCTCGTGATGGGGCGGTCCCCTCTCCAAGTTTGTCCTTGACTACCCAATCGGTGATGGATAAACAACTTTGTTCCCGATTTTTTGTTCGGTATGGCGGATGCTTTTGAAGATCGGAATGTGCGGGCATCTCTATTGGATGTCTCTTCCTGGATCCTGTCGCTTTTTAATGCCGGTTCGGGCCTTGGCGGGGGGGCCCAAACGTCCAAACGCTGATGGTCTAGACCGCCCGAGGTCGTTAAGTCATCCGACGTATCATCGAACTTTTTTTTGGTCGGTTTGCGATTTTCTTTTTTTTAGCTTGCTCGCCGTTTGTCGGGTGTATCACGAGTGTTGCTCTTCCTTTTGAGCCTCTAACCCGCCAATTCTTTTTCTGCCCTCTCTTTCTGTGCTCGCAACAAGAAAGTGATGGCTTTTGTAGTGGCCGCCGGATCATTGGCTATATCCTCAAGGTTGATAGTCTCCGCTGCCTGATCTTTATGAGGCTGACGCTGGGCCTCTCTCTCAATCATATAATTCGGCTTTGTTCCGACCTCTCCATTTGTGTGTTCCTAGATTGAGGCATTTTATTTCTTTTTTTACGCCTTCGGCTAACTAGGGGTTACGTGTATGGGTTGGTTTTTTGGATTTGGATTCGAAAATTCAACGATGTTTTCGACGAATTTTTCTATTGCACCACCCTCCTTCTAGCGCCAATTGTCGCGAGTCGTTTTGGTTGATGAATATTATGTGGCTGATTTGATTACAACTCGCAAACAAAACATGTACGTGTAAAATAAACAGTAAATAAGATGAATTTGTTGACCCAGTTCGTCAAGAAATGACTACTCTGGGGGCATACCAAGCCGATGTGTAGTACTTCTGAGCTTTACACGTCTGATTCTTGATACATCTTATGAAAATGAATCAATGCAGATTAGCAAATGAGTTCTATGGTTTCTCGTATATGTGAATGAACACTCTAATTTTTCGATTCCTCACCTCTCTAGGGATTTTTGTAGGCTATTTTTCTGGGATTATTTTCTGAACCCTCCTCTTCTTCTTTTTTCTTCCTTTTATAGCACGGCAAGCATGAGCTGGATTGGTATAGCATGTGCTGGATTGGTATAGCATGTGTTGGAGTCTTTGGATCATGCAATAACTCCGGTGGTGTTGCCACGTTTCTGACTTCATCTTCTAGATCGATCTTTGTACTAGCTTCGTCTGTAGGACGCTCTTTTGATCGTCCAAATTAATCTTTTGTTCGGTTGGACTTTTTGTTCGCCCCTTTAATCATGTCAGTTTTATTGTCAGTTTTATATTGAAAAATTGTCCTCCTCGAGCACACTGATTCCTCAGGATATTTGGGTCTTCGGGATATTTGAGCGTCAAGCACTCTGACCCTTTAGGATGTCTGAGTTCTTCAGGAGATCTGAGTTCGAACATACTGACCTGGCTCTTTTAACTCCTTCTTTCCGATCTGAGTAGCGGATACGTTTGTTCGGTAGGTCAATGAGCAATTACGACGGTTGGCGAACAAAAAGTAATTCATCCACCGGGCATGATTATTATATTCGAATATTACACGTGTCTCTCTTTGATGTTCGATTAATCCTGATTTATTATATCGAACACAACATTAGTAATTTTGAAGTTGAGATTTTTCAATTTGGCAACCCTCATGCAAACACATTTAAACAAATTAAATAAAGCATAAGATAGCACAAATAAATCAACCAAAACAGAAAAAATAAACATATTAGGCACAAATTATCCAATTGTCATGGTTTGATTTTTCTTGGCTTGATCTTGAAGAAACACGTCTCGAATTTCTCCCACTTGTTCGTCTCGAAAAAAAAAATACTTAAATCTCGAATCGCCACACCGGCAACCTGGGTTAGGATACTGCGCGCCACGCGTCTAGGCCTGACCAACAACTGCAGGATAACCCTAAGCGACCTCGGCTGGCCTTGGGATGCGTGCCTCGCCCGCTCGGCAATTATCGGCGAGGGTCGTGGTTACCGGCGGCGGCAGCAACATCGCATACTCCTTTCGTCGGCGTCACCGACGCTTCCGTATCCCGCAGCCCGTCTGTAACCAGCAGCATCCGCCAGATTCGCTCGGCTTTGATCTTGTGCGCTGCCAGCGGCCCTCGTCTCAGCATTTCAATGGCGGCACCGCCTGCGCCATGCGTGCCAGCAGCGCCAGCGCCGCCTACGATTCTGGATTTCGTCCTTTAATTCTTCGTCTCTTCGTTCCCGATCCGGTTATAATTTATTTACAAAAAATAAATAAACCTAGATCTAGACTAGTCTATTACATTGATCAAATCAAACAAATCCTAGTCTACTCGTGGATTTTCTCACGAGGCAAAAACAAATCCGAATCGAATCGAATTAAAAAACCACAGTTTATATGCATGCAAAAATAAAACATTAAAATCCATGACAATTGGATACCGCAAAACAGATCTAACAATTCTACTATCCAATTTCAAATTTAATGTCCACGAATTAAATTACAATTTAAAAATTGAGCAAACAAAGGGCTCGATACCGCTTGTTGGGGAATGAGTTGCACAGATCTATTCCGGTGAATATTTAAATACAAATTTAATTCATTAATTATTACTAGCATGAATTAATCCTATATTAATTCAAATAATAATTGCAACAACATATCATGCGTATAAAAAAGCCACGTAAAACCTACGACGCGAATCTACGTGTTTACGTGAACGCACCTCTCGGGATGGCAGTGGCTTTGATTGGACGGACTAACCAAAAGGACTTCCCAAGTATTCCCTTAGCCCTTGCTCGACAATCCGGTGGAAGGATACTCGCGAACAATTAACAAAAGGAAAAAATAAACTTTGTTGCACCACTTATGTGGATTTGCTAATATTTCCAGCACATGGAATTGTACTTGGGAATGAACTAATCATCCCCTATTTATAGAAGGGAGGGTGGTCGAAATTTTAGTGATATTTCAATGTGGGAAAAGACTTTTTTTGATCACCAAGAAATCTTGAATATATCTCCTATATTCTTTTTCCCATAATTAAAATATTCCACAAAAATCCCACCTCCTCAATATATGGAATTTTCGAAAAACAAGAGTGCAAGATTTCAAGATTTGGATCTTCTTGAATTTATGAGATATTCTTGTATTTCAAGAAATACATATCTTCCATAATATCTTTTCAAGAAAATCAAGAAAATCTTTCTTGCCCTCTATTTTTCAAAATTTCGAAATATCCCTTATGAATAACCAAGTGGGAGATTTCTTGAATTTAATGAGATAATCTTGTATTCCAAGAATACATATCTTCATTCCATAACAAAATTCAAAGAAAATCTTTCTCTTTCTTTTATCCATAAATTTCGAAAATTTAGAGGAAATATAAGCAACAATATTTATTTTATTTTAATCACCTTTTCAGTTATTGGACTATATGTTGGGCTACTCAGGGGGCCTTTAGGAGAATTAAGATTGAACCTTCTAATGGATCTTGAATATCTAATATTGAGCCACAATATAATTCAAGCCCATAAATATTAATTAATCCCACTACATAATTAATATTGCACTATCCATCTTAACCCATATTACAGTCAATATGACTCCCGGTCATTATTTCCCGTGTTTAAGATTATCTAGCCCATTAATTAATTCAAGCCACTGAAATAGCTTTCCGTTAATTAATATCTTTTGTCCTTGGTCGAGGAACGGTTTAACATTATTATCCATACCGAAAACTAATTCCACTTGCAAGATTTGGTATGATAAAGCTTATGAACCTCCCAAGGGGGCAAATCAAGCAAGCGTACTTGCACACGATTCTTCGTATTAAATCTTAGCAATCACATGTGACCAATAATATTGCCCAAGATAAAAAGTATTGAATCTCTCTGATTCGCTACCCATGATAAGTCAAAGCAATAGTTACCAATCCCACGTGATCTTATTTAAGGGACGAAGGTTAAGAAACAACGAACCACTGAGGTCTAATTCTTCCTTGTTCAGTTCTGAAGAATTTATCCTCCTGTAGGTCCTATTCAGCGCATCAGTCATGCACTAGTGTAATCTCTTGGTCAAGACAAACCAATCTGAGCCTTACACCTCAACCTTTCGCGATGGTTGTTCATTTCTATCTAGGTCGTGAATGGCGTACTTTTAGTTACAAGGGGCTGTTAATTTAATCTTATGTGATCTGGTATCACTAAATTAACTACAGTGTAACACGTACGAATTATTGAACGGTTATGCAGTATATATATATAACATTCAATCATATTTAAAGCATCAGTGATAAACAATTTATTTCAGTAAATAAGTCTGAAAATTCAGTTTCGATTATACAAAGTAAAAATCATACTTTTCAGTATAATCCCAACAAAACACACTACCCGAGGTAGACTTTCTGGAGTCCATGTCTTATTGGAAATCCGAGACCGTGTAACCGATGGGGATTAGACTGTCTGACTGATAAACCAACATTTTGTCATGTGTCCTCTTTAGATACTTCAGAAGGTTCTTTACCGCAGTCCAATGCTCTTTCCCAGGGTTGCTTTGATATCTTGCTACCATGCTTACGGCAAAGCAGATATCCGGTCTCGTGCACAGCATTGCATACATAAGGCTTCCCACAGCCGAAGCATAAGGGATACCCTTCATGTCATCTATCTCCTTCTGTGTTTTGGGACACATCTCTTTGGATAGATGGATTCCGTGTATGTAGGGCACAAAGCCTTTCTTGGAATCTTGCATGCTGAATCGCTTCAAAATAGTGTCTATGTATGAGGCCTGCGAAAGCCCGGATCATTCTTTTCCTGCGATCTCGAGTGATCTTGATCCCTAGGATGTGACTGGCTTCCCCTAAATCCTTCATGTCAAACTGTTTTTGACAAATATGCCCTTACCTACGATAACACCTTTACATCATTTCCGATGAGCAGGATGTCGTCTACGTATAGTACCAAAAATACCAAGGCAGTTCCGTCACGCTTTTTGTAAACACAACTTTCAAAGTTGTTCTGATCAAAATCGTAGGATTTTATAACTTGATCAAAACACTGATTCCAAGCCCGGGATGCCTGCTTCAGCCCATAAATGGACTTCTTAAGCTTGCAAACCAGATGCTCTTGGCCTTTCTCAATGAAGCCTTCGGGTTGTTGCATATAGATTTCTTCGTCAAGACTTCCATTGAGAAAAGCGGTCTTGACATCCATTTGTCAGATCTCAAAAAGTCTAAATGCGCAGCAATCGACAAGAGAATATGGATGGACTTGAGCATGGCTACGGGCGAAAAGGTTTCCTCATAATTGATCCCTTCTTTCTGAGTGTACCCTTTCGCCACTAGTCTTTCTTTAATGGTTTTAACCTTTTCGTCCGGTCCTCTCTTTCTCTTGTATACCCACTTGCATCCAATGAGTTTTACCCCATTAAGTGGTTCGACTAGCTTCCACACTTTATTGTGATCCATTGAACCCATCTCGGCTTCCATTACTGTTTGCCAAGATGTTGCATCCTTGTCTTGGATCGCCTCGTTGTAGGACCATGGATCTGATTCTTCTCCTGAGATCAAGTCCAAAGACTCTCCAATCCCTAAGAATCGCTCGGGTTGTCTGACAACCCTCTCACTACGATGAGGTTCTGGTTGTGTAGGTGTGACGATTGGTATATCATTTTGTACAGTTGGCAATGGAGTTGGCCCCTTAAGTTCTTCTAAGGTAATCTCACTTTTAGGCTTTTTATCGTTCATATAGTCTTCTTCCAAAAATCTAAAGTGCGTACTGATTACCACCTTTTGATCTTCGGGACCATAGAACATGCATCCATTTGTTCCTTCGGGGTACCCAATGAACAACCTCAATTCTGAACGTGCATCCAATTTACCAGCTTTCTTGTCCAACACGTATGTCGAACACCCCAGATCCTGATGTATCCTAAACTGGGCTTGCGCCCTGTCTACAATTCTCTCGGGGTTTTAGGAACTGATTTGGATGTCACTAAGTTTAGAATATAAGCCGTTGTTTCCAAAGCGTAACCCCAGAACGATTTTGATAAATCTGCATAACTCATCATTGACCTTACCATTTCTAAAAGCGTTCTATTTCTTCGTTCTGCAACCCCATTTTAATGAGGGGTACAGGGTGCAGTCAATTGGGATGCAATCCCCTCTTTCTACAGGTAGTCCAAAAATTCATCGCTGAGGTATTCGCCTCCACGATCAGATCGTAGAAACTTGATAGTCTTTTCCTTATGATTCTCTATTTGAGCCTTAAATTCCTTGAATTTATCAAAGGTCTCATATTTATGCTTCATTAGGAAAATGTATTTGTAGCGTGAGTAATCATCAATAAACGTAACGAAATACTCGTAGCCACCTCTAGCTTTGATTTGCATTGGACCACACACGTCGGTGTGAACGATTTCTAACACTTCCTTAGCTCTAATGCCCTTGGCTCCAACTGCCCTCTTGGTCATTTTACCCTCTAAGCATGATTCACAAGTTGGAAATGGTTCAATATGGAGAGACCCCAATGAACCATCTTGAACCAATCTTTGAATCCTTTTTGGATTAATGTGACCTAATCTTAGGTGCCAAAGAAGTGTTTCGTTCACGTCAGCCGAACACTTTCTTTTACATGAAATGGTAGATGTGTTATAGGATGCATTATGTGAGTGATGTGCACAGTTAATAATATAGAGATTGTTCCGTAAAGTTCCACGACAGATAATTACATTGTTACGCAAAACAGTAACATGCTTATTAAAACGAACAGAATATCCATCGACAAATAGTTTAGAAATTGAAATTAGGTTTTTCCGAAAAACAAGAACATAAAGAACATCTATTAAAATTAAAATCTTGTCTTCAAAAGATAGGTGCACTTCTCCCACTGCTTCAGCTGCCACTCTCGTAGCATCGCCTAGCGTGATGAGGATCTCACTTCCACTAAGTTGTCGGGTCCGCTTGAACCCCTGTAACGTGAAACAAACATGATCAGTGGATCCCGTATCCACTATCCACGAATGGATAACATACTCCGCCAAACAAGTTTGAACAACTAGTGAGTGAGAATTACCTTTCTTTCCATTCCTTTTGGGTTTGGAACAGGCTGGCCTCCAATGTCCTTTTTCACCGCAGTTGAAGCACTTCCCCTTAGCCGGATTCCTCACTCCACCCTCCCTCTTCACCTTTCCTTTGCCCTTGGCAACACTTGAGTTAACTTGGCTTTCACTTTTGGCTTTCTTCTTCATCTTGCCTCCTTTTGGCCTAGAAGAGGAAGATGGATCAATTGCCGCTAAAGATTGGCTGCTCTCTCCTAATATTCCTTCAGCTGAGACAAGAGCTTGCAGCAGATCAGGCAAGGTGAACTTCTGATTGTTCATTTGATAATTCAACCTGAACTGCTCAAAGCTTTTGGGCAGGGAATGGAGTATGAAATCGATCTGGGTCTCGATGTCATATTCAGCTCCAAGCACCTCAAGTTTGTTAAGGTGAGCCATCATCTGGAGAACATGATCCCTTACGGGTGTTCCCTCCACCATTTTCATTGAGAGCATGTCCCTCATGGTGATCTGGCGAGCCATACGGTTCTGATGTTGAAATATCGCTTTAAGATTGATTATGATGTCTGCAGTGGTCACAACGTTTTGGTGTTGGTGTTGCAATACATCTGACATTGAAGCCAAGATGGTACACTTTGCCATTTCGTTAGAACGCTCCCAGTCAGCATATTATTTCTTAACCGTTTTAGTTGACTCGTCAGATGGCTTCTCTGGTTTCGGTGTAGTAAGAACCCAGTTATGGCTTTGTGCAGTGAGGGCAATAATAAGTTTTCGATACCAATCAACAAAGTTTTCTCCAGTAAGCAGATTGTCTTTCAGTATATTGAACAGTGGATTAAAAGGTTGAGACATGATGAAACTGAAAATAATCATACATCTTGTGTCAATATCCGGATCAACACAAAGAAAATCACAGAATTTGATCACATGATTCATATTAAAATCTCAAAAAATTATGAACATGCATCAGCCAACATCTCAAAACAGATTTAAATAAGCCTCTTGGGAGGGTCTGTTGGGGAATGATTCGCACAGATCTATTCGGGGTGAATATTTAAATACAAATTTAATTCATTAATTATTACTAGCATGAATTAATCCTATATTAATTCAAATAATAAATGCAACAACAAATCATGCATATAAAAAGCCACGTAAAACCTACGCATGCGGAATCTACGGGTTTACGTGAACGTACCTCTCGGGATGGCAGTGTCTTCGGTCGGACGGACTAACCAAAAGGACTTCCCAAGTATTCCCTTAGCCCTTGCTCGACAATCTGGTGGAAGGATACTCGCGAACAATTAACAAAAGGAAAAAATAACTTTGTTGCACCACTTATGTGGATTTGCTAATATTTCCAGCACATGGAATTGTACTTGGGAATGAACTAATCATCCCCTATTTATAGGAGAGGGTTTGGACGAAAATTGTGTGAATTTTCAATGTGGGATAAGACTTTTCTTGGTCACCAAGAAATCTTGAATATATCCCATATATTCTCTTTCCCATAATTAAAATATTCCACAAAAATCCCACCTCCTCAAGTTTATGGAATTTTCGAAAATTTCAAGGTGCAAGAATCCAAGATTTGGATCTTCTTGAATTTATGAGATATTCTTGTATTTCAAGAAATACATATCTTCCATAATATCTTTTCAAGAAAATCAAGAAAATCTTTCTTGCCCTCTATTTTCCAAAAATTTCGAAAATACTTAATGAATAACCAAGTGGGAGATTTCTTGAATTTAATGAGATAATCTTGTATTCCAAGAATACATATCTTCATTCCATAACAAAATTCAAAGAAAATCTTTCTCCCTCTTTTATTCATAATTTTCGAATTTAATGAGGAAATATAAGCAACAATATTTATTTTATTTTAATCACCTTTTCAGTTATTGGACTATATGTTGGGCTACTCAGGGGACCTTTAGGAGAATTAAGATTGGACATTCTAATGGATCTTGAATATCTAATATTGAGCCACAATATAATTCAAGCCCATAAATATTAATTAATCCCACTACATAATTAATTTTGCACTATCCATCTTAACCCATATTACAGTCAATATGGCTCCCGTCATTATTTCCCGTGTTTAAGATTATCTAGCCCATTAATTAATTCAAGCCAATTGAAATAGCTTTCCGTTAATTAATATCTTTTGTCCTTGGTCAAGGAACGGTTCAACATTATTATCCATACCTAAAACTAATTCCACTTGCAAGATTTGGTATGATAAAACTTATGAACCTCCCAAGGGGGCAAATCAAGCAAGCGTTTCAAGCACACGATTCTTCAGATTAAATCTTAGCAATCACATGTGACCAATAATATTGCCCAAGATAAAGTACGATTGAATCTCTCTCGATTCGCTACCCATGATAAGTCAAAGCAATAGTTACCGATCCCACGTGATCCTATTTAAGGGGACGAAGATTAAGAAACAACGAACCACCGAGGTCTAATTCTTCCTTGTTCAGCTTCAAGAATTTATCCTCCTCAGAGGGTCCTATTCAACGATCACCATGCACTAGTGTAATCTCTTGGTCAAGACAAGCCAATCTGAGCCTTACACCTCAACCTTTCGCGATGGTTGTTCATTTCCATCTAGGTCGTGAATGGCGTACTTTTTAGTTACAAAGGATCATTAATTTAATCTTCGTGATCGGGTATCACTAAATTAACTACAAAGTAACACGTCATTTAATTATTGAACAGCTTATGCAAGAAATATATATAACATTCAATCATATTTAAAGCATCAGTGATAAATAATTTATTTCAGTAAATAAGTCTGGAAATTCAGTTTCGATTATACAAAGTAAAAAGCATACTTTTCAGTATAATCCCAACAGGGTCATCATTTAAATCACATTCAAGCACGTTACAAACAAGAATAGTTACAAACCTTTAATTTTTAAAAAAAAATTAATATTCGGCTCCCACTTGACCAATATAAAATTGACAGGGACTTCGGTGAAGTATATGCATATCAATTTTATACCTAAGTAATAACCATGATTAAATACAAAATTACTACTTCGTTTTGATCTAGCCTCTTGGGAGGGTCATCGTCGCCACTAATAATAATTCACAATCATCCTTGAGAATTTATTCATGTGAAAGCTATCTTTTGGTCGTCCCGTATGGGAATTTCTCCAAAAGATTTCACAAATAAATAAATCATGGAGGTCAAAATTAATTTGATTCGAAACCAAATTAATTATTAAAACATACTTAGTAATTTTTTGAATTTGAGATTTTTCGTTGGGCAATTCTCATTCAAACACATTTAAACAAATTAAATAAAGCATAAGAAAAGACAACAATAAATCAAGCAAAGCAGAAAATAAACATATTGGGCACAAATTATCCAACTGTCATGGTTTGTTTTTTCTTGGCTTGATCTTGAAGAAATGTCGTCTTGAATTTCTCCCACTCGTTCGTCTCGAAAAAAAAATTCATCTCGAAGCTCCACGCCAAGTAGCTCGCGTGGATGCTTTCGCCCGCATCCGGCGGCGGCTGTCGGCGACGATCGCGCCCAGACTCGCCTAAAGGCAGACCGTTGCTCGTTTCTGGGCGACCTCAGCAACGGGTCGGGCTGCGCCAGGCTTGCGCGTCGTATTGCCGTCGCCTGCTCACTTCCCATCGCTCACCGCGCATGGGTCTCGTGCTAAGCGCCCGTCTTGTGATACGGGTTGGTTCAGACAGCGATCCCAAAGCCGACCACCTAGCGTCGTGAGCCATGTCAGATTCGTTTAAGTAACGTTACGCGCCAGCTGGCGTGCCTCAGCCAGTGTTTAAAGCGCGTCTGCGTTACTACGTCATGGTTAGAGTCTATTTAACTCCCCTGCGTCTCCGTCTTCCGTCTTGATCGGGGTTATAATTTATTTAACAAAAAATAAATACACCTTAAATCTAGACTAGTCTATTACATTGAACAAATCAAATACCCTAATCTACTCTTGAATTTTCTCACGAGAAAAATAAATCCGAACGAGTCGAATTAAAAAACATTCATATGCATGAAAATTAAACACATTAAATACCATGACAATTGGATACCTGCAAAACAGATCTAGCAATTCTACTATCAAATTTTCAATTTAATGTCCAACATCATTTAAATAACAATTTAAAAGTCAGAGCTCGAAACCAGAGCTCTGATACCAGTTGTTGGGAAAATATGGGTGCTTGGATCTATTCGTGATGATTTTAAATACATATTTAAATTAATCAATTAATTACAAACATGAATTAATCCTAAATCAATTCAACATAATAATTATTAAGCAAATAAACAAGCATGCGTACACATAATCCACGTAAATCTTAAGCATGCAGAATCTAGGAGTTACGAGATTACGTACCTCTTGTAGATACAACCGTTGAGACGTTGGATCAATCCAAAGAGTCTTCCCAAATATGTCCCAAGTCCACGAACGTAATCCGGTGGGAGGATTCACACGAACGATTTTAACAAGAGAGAAAAATAAAATATTTTGCCACCACCTTTGTGGATTTCTAATATTTCCAACACATGAAATTGCACTTGGGAATGAAAGATTCATCCCCTATATATAGGACAAGGGGGGTGCGATTTTTTTGAGGAGAAAAATAAGGAAGAAAATCTTTTCTTGGTCTCCAAGAAATCTTGAATATATTTCCTATTGTTGGTCCCGATGGGAAAACCTATTTTGCGCGTGCGGAAGCAAAACGTTTCTTTGCGGTGCATATAAAACAGGGGTGAGGGCAGAGTGATACCAATTTTTCTGTCCCTTTTTGAGCTCATGTGTGTGTTATGCTTTATAAACGAATGCATATGACAATATAAGAACATAAAGCAGTAAACAACACAACAATATATAGTGGTTCGGACAACCAGTCCTACATCCACTCTCCCTCTCTAGGGAAATTCCTTCAACGGGACTTATCACCCTCCACGGGATTGCCTTATAGATATTTACCGAGCTCACACTCGAATCGACTTATAACCCTCTCTCGGGTTCGCCTCGGGACTTATCACCCTCTCTCTCGATTGCCTCTACGATGTTTAACGAGTTCACACTCCAATCGGACTTATCACCCTCACTCGGGTTTGCTTTAACAACTACCTCACTTCACCACTGGGTTTGGGTTTGGTGTTGTCTCCAACTATGGTGAGATTTTCCTTACAATGGTTTAGCCTCAATGCTAAGGTTGGGAAAATCTCTCTAAGCTATGATACATCGTGGGTTGCTTAGGTTGGGTTCTAGAACACTCTTTGAATATATTTGTATATCTACGGACTTGTGTTCTAGGGTGGGAATGCTTTGACTATAACGCTTTTTTTGGCTCAGAGCATTTTGTGCATAATCTTCACGCGTCCACACACGATAATGAAGGAAGAACTTGTATTTATAGTGTGGATTTGAATGTTACCGCTGGAGAATCACATTCAAATCCATACTATTCTCTCGTAAGTTCTCTGCAGCTTTTTTCAGTTGGTTGTCTTCCTCTTTGGTCCACGTCACCGATTCCAACGGCTATATTCCTCGGCTTGATGCCTCGGAACATTCGGGATATCTTGAGCATTCAAGACATTCTTGAGTCTTGATAATCTTGTGCCTTGATATTTCTCCGAGACTTCGAGTTCTCTGAGTCTTGAGTTCTCTCGAGTCTTGTGTTCTCTCGAGTCTTGAGTTCTCTGAGCCTTCGTTCTCCTCGAGCCTTCGATTCTCGATCCCTCTCGAAGTCTTGATATCTCGATTTTATACCGAGTCTTGAAAACTAACTCGCTTTTATATCTGCCACTATACACCTGCAGATAATATCCCTAACACTCTAAAAATCAATCCCACTCATCTATCAAGATTATCCTGAACATGTCATACTCAGGGGTTTTGGGATCTAATCAAAATCCTCTTTATTAAATTCATTTCCCAACACCTATATTCTTTTCTCCTTAGTTAAATTTTTCCATAAAAATCTCTCTTCCCCTTTTCTCTAAATTTTCGAAAATAACAAGACAATAGGAATCAAGATTTGACTTCTTGAATTTATGGGATAATTATGTATTCCAAGAATACTTATCTCTTTCCACAAAATATCTACAAGAAAATCAGGAAAATATTTTCTTCCTTTTTCCTACAAATTTTCGAAAAAAATAAGAAATATTAGGCAAAATATTTTCTTCTCATTTTCGTTAATTGAACTTTATTTTGAGCTATTTGAGGGGCCTTTAGGAGAATTAAGATTGGACCTTCAATGGACTATGAAGCTATAATATTGGGTCAAATATTATTCAAGTCCATTAATATTAATTTACTCCACTATAAAATTAATATTGAACTATCCATCTTAACCCATATTACAATTTCACATATAACATGGCTCCCGGTCATTATTTTCAGCGTTTAAGATTATATTAGTCCATTAATTAATTAATCCATTGAACAAACTTTATATTAATTAATATCTTTGTCCTTGGAGTAAAGTCAGCTCAACGTTATTATCCATACCGGAAATAAATTTCCACTTGCAAGATTTGGTATGATAAAGATTCTGAGCCCACCAAGGGGACAAATCAAGCAAGACGTACTTGCACACGATTCTCCGTATTAAATGTCAGCAATCGTCATGTAA
The DNA here is from genome assembly GCA_037126765.1 of Stenogyne calaminthoides. Taxonomy (NCBI): domain Eukaryota; kingdom Viridiplantae; phylum Streptophyta; class Magnoliopsida; order Lamiales; family Lamiaceae; genus Stenogyne; species Stenogyne calaminthoides. Next base: position 6,709,703 of record JBBCBC010000027.1, on the reverse strand, counting down.
TTAATAATATTGCCCAAGATATAAGGTATCGAATTACATTGACTCTCTTCCTATCATAAGTCAAAGCAATAGTTATTAATTCCACACGATCCTATTTAAGGGACGGAGATTAAGAAATAACACACCACTGAGGTCTAATTCTTGTATATTCAGTACCGAAGAATTTATCCTCATGTAGGTCCTTATTCAGTGCATCTAAATGCACTAGTATAATCTCTTGGTCAAGACAAGCCAATCTGAGCCTTATACTTCAACCTTTCATGATGGTTTGTTCATTTCCATCTGGGTTGTGAATTTGTACTTAATTACGAGGAGCTGTTAATTTGATATTCTGTGATCTGGTATCACCAACTTAACTACAACGTAATATGTACTTAACTTATTGAACGGGTTTGCAATAAATATATATAACATTCATTCATATTTAATGCAACAATGATTAATAGATTATTTCAGTAAATAAATAAGAAAATCCAGTTTGGTTATACAAAGTAAAAACATACTTTTCAATATAACCCCAACAATTTTTACGTGGAAAACTCCAAAATCAGAGAAAAACCACGATTCACAAAAGAAATACCACTGTATGATAAATTTTTACAATCACATAGAATTCATAACTCTCACTCAACACTCCTACACTATTGCAAGTCTTTGAGAGACTCACACCTTCTCACAAATATGAGAAAGGAATTTAACTAGAATCAATCACAAGGCTAAAGTGTATTGATTGGTGCAATTATAACAAAGATTATTGAGCTCCTTATATAGGATTTAGAAAGCCCCAACTCTTTACTCTCAACCAATGTGGGATAGACATCCTTTTATTTTAACACAAAACAAGTCCAACAGGGATCTGTTGAAAATTTGATGAAATTGTTGGGTTTTGGATCTGATGAAATTATTTGATTTTTTGGAGATTGGAGAAGGTGGATCCGGATCTGAAATTGGAGATACATATGTGCATGTCGGGTGAGGAGCGTCCGAGTCAAGATCTGCAACACACTGAGTTCGTGATGGAGGAGCATCCGAGTTGCAGTATTGAGTCAATCGAGTCGCACTTTGAGTCACTAGGTCAATCGAGTCGCGCTCCGAGTCACTGAGTTGAAGATGTAAATGTTCATCAATTTGATGAACATGTGCTTAAGTTTTAAGCATGTGTGCATGCCGAAATGGAGTATAAAAATATGTAATTTTGATAAAATTTTTTATAATTTCTGTAATTTTTCTAAATTTTTTATATGAAAATTTTAATTTTGTAATGTTTTTCTTTTTTATTGGATTTTTGTAGATGTGTAATTTTGTATGAAGTTGAATTTTTTTGTAACATGATGATGAATATTAGAAAAATAAGGGTATGTTGGTCATTTTGTATGATATTTTTGAACCTAAGAGTAATAATAGTTTTGAATGGACCTAAGAGTAATAGTCAAATGGACTTTGCACCTTTAAGTCACCCACTCAATAATGTTTCTAGATGGTCCAACCCAAAAGACCTGCAAAAAATATTGTCTAGCCCATGGGCTGGATGGAATGTCAAAATTTTATATTTTTTTATATTTTGGCATGTGTGGATGTTTCATGGTATAAATGGTCATTTATGAAGAAAATGCATGATATATAGTAGATTGACAGTTTTATATATGAGACAGATTAAATTTATTATACTATATGATCTCCGAGTTTATGAGATTACAATTTGATTATGCTTCTAAGTAGAATATAACATATTGAAGTCCGTGTCATGCATGAGATAATCTCACACAAGAGACGTTTCTTAGAAAATGTTGATGCTGAACACAAATTTTAATAATTTTAGAAATAAAAATTTGAATTCATTTACATGTAAATAATAGATAAATTATAAGACCGCCACTAAACAAAACTCCGGATCTATTATACACACTGTAAGATTTTTTTGGGCAAAATACCCGTATGTTAAATGTTTATGTAATACATATACATTGGTTGATTGGTATAACCAAACACATCCAAACATTAAAAATATTCAAGTGTTCGTTTACTACAAGCGAACAAAAATATAGAATAACAAAATTGAACAATTTGTCCACTTGTTTTATATGAACGGTATAAAAATCGAAATACTACAAAAAATATTCGCTCGTTGCAGGTAAATACTCAAATATTATATTTACATATTAGTTGCTCATCTTTACTTTTTCCAAAATCACAAGTTATACTTTAAAACTAAGAAACTCTTCTCTAATATACATACCAATTGGTATCTTACATTCATTAAGATACTTGGAATACAAAATTTTAATAAAGTTGAACCCTAAAAACTTAAAACCTTAGAAATTTATGACATGTAAAAACTTATTTTTCTCCGCTTCTTTTAATAATTGAGTGTCTTTATTTGTGTCAATCTCGTTGTTATTATTATATTATTATTATTATTTTAATAATAAAGGTTTAATGGTCTAAAATCAGTGTACACGTGAATTTTTTTAATTATATTTCAAATAGAGTTAAAGACCATGGTTGAAATGTGTATAGTAATATGAAATCATTTAGTCGTGACCAATTAAAAAATGGTTGAATTTTTTGGTTTCAAATACTTTTGTATATGTAGTAATTTATTATTTAAATACTTATTTTTGTAATAAATGTTTTATTAAGTTAATTAATTATTATGTAAAATAAATAGTTGAGCGAATTTGACTTTTTTGCCCACCAGTGTAAGACGGTAGAATGTAGTTGACTCTATTTCTACAGACAAGATGAAGCAATGAGCCGCGCGAACTAACAGACCACATCACTTAACCAAAAAATAAGCATGATGAAGGGGTGTTTTGAAACACTTAAAACAACTTTCAGAAGCACTTATTTTTAAAGTTTTCTCTCACAACTTTTGAAAATAAGTGATTCTGAAAGTTGTTTTAAGTGTTTCAAAACACACCCGAAGTAATAGGCCGCCCCAACCCGACCACTTAATCCATTGAATTATCCCTATCGTCTGGATTGTTACCCCTATCTAGGGATCTAGAGGTGCGTCGTGAGCGGTAGATCCACTTTGAATTTAAAAATTTCTTACTATATGTATAGAGATTTTTGTATTTATGCTTTAAATTTGTAAAGTTTTGTCATTTCGCTCCTGTTGAATTATAAATTTTCCACTCCTTGAAATGAAATTTTGAATTTATCCCTGCCCCTTCCTACATGCTCAAAATTAAAAAGAAAAAAAGATTGAATTTTGTTTTATACGCATTAATCCAATGATGCATTAAGTGCTATTTGAGATAATTCTATACACCAGTTTCAACGTATCATCCAAATGCATATTAAATAGTACACTTTATTTTACTAAAAGAATATTTATTAATCAACATTACTTGTTTTCACTAAATAAGCCGTTTCTTTTTGTTGTCACCTAGGATTTACGCCTAAGGTAACAAACAATAATTAAATAAAGAGTAGATAATAAATACACAAGAACATGAAATTTGTTAGCTCTTAATGCTTTTTATATTAAAGATCTCGAACCTTTTACATTGATGGGCTGTTTCGCAAGCCCTAAAAACCTGTTAACAACAGATATACGAGTTCCCCGTATCCCATAATGGGCGCCGAAGATCTTGCGCAGATCTTTACTTCCTAACTTATTATCTGTGTCTAATTTACATCGTGATCTGGACTCTTTCCTTGCTTGTGGGTAGAGGTGGCAAAACAGGCCCGGCCCAATGGGCCAGCCCATGTAGCCCGATAAAAGGGTTGGACTGGGCTTAATTTTTGGCAGCCCGAAAAGAACCGGGCCAATTTGGCCCGGCCCGCCAGACCGATCGGGCTCAGGCCGGGCTGGCCCATAGGCTTTTGGCTGGCCCGTTAATATAATTTTTTTGTATTAGCCCAAGGCCCCAAGCCCAACAAGGCAGCAAAACACACGGCTTCTTTCCAGTTAGGCAGCGAAAATGATTAATTATATTTGGGGTTATATATGATATGTGAATGGGTATATAATTATATTTCAGTGAAATTCAAGGTATCCATAATGGAATAAATAGTCAGAGGCTTACTACTCAAGTTGACCTCACGTTTCAAGGCTTTCCCCAAGTGACAATAAAGCCTTTCCCCAAGACTGAAATTCAACACTTTTATTTGAACCCAACTAAAATAATGTTATAAAGCTTTTCCCAGTGACAATTTAAATTGTTATTTGAACTTATTTATGATATTGACAGTTATATTATCTGGATTAAATATATTTGATGCATTATGACTATGTATGAAATCTTTTGGAGATATAAAAATTTAAAAAGAGAATCATATTCTTATAAAATTATACAATTAAAATTTTAAAAATATTATTAAAAAAAGGCCATTTTGGCCCCGTGGCCCGCCTAGGACTGGGCTTCGTAAAATGTAGGTCTGCTAAGAATCAGGCCCGGCCCATAACTTACGGTTGGCCCGGTGGGCTGGGCCGGCCCGATCATTTTGCCACCTCTACTTGTGGGCTTACTTCACTCGGGTTGGGTTGTGGTCACCCCATCTCGGCATGTGTTCATCTGGTTGATGTGGTTCACTCTTACAACGTGCGACCAATAACATTAATCACTTATCATTAATTAATGCTAATCGTTCTACACCAATAACACTAATGACTTATCATTAATTAATGCTAATCGTTGTACACGTGTTGCGATATGGGGTACACCACCTTTGGACCATAGGGCAACAAAGGAGTATTACTTTTCAAGAAAATGTGTATCCCAATTCCCAAGTACAAAAATAAATAAATCATCCCTTTTATTTTCTGACAAATTATAAGAAAACTGTTTTCCAATTTAATTGGGCGCCACAAACCTCCATGGTCGTGGCAAAACTTGGTTCTTTGGCCACAAACAACACACATCAATATAACACTGCATTTGACTTTCACGTTTATGCTCTTCAATTCCCGAGATTTTCCTAATTCCCCCAATTAATTATCAATACAGAGAATGATGGCACGAATCATCTCAAACGCCGATACCAATTTGTTCAATTTTTCACATGAAACAAACGTTAAAGCATTAAAATTTACAACTTCTCTCAGAAACCAGCCGATTAAGCGAAAATTGAAATTCAGAGTTTTGTGCAGCATAAAAGAGAGGGAAAGAAAGGATTTCGCGGAAAAACAAAGAGTATTGAATGGTCTCGAAGTGAAAGGTCAGTTGAAGGAGAAGGATGAGGTTGAGAATGAGGGTTTTGATATGGATTGGCCGCCATGGAAGAATCTTCCTCAAAGGTATAAGCTCATAGGGACTACGTCTCTGGCCTTCGTTATTTGCAACATGGATAAGGTAATTTTACTTGTTTCTTGTTATGCCTTTCTTTTGGAAGTTTGATTTTTCTGGATTTGAACAGGGGGAATTTGATACTGGATTATAGTATAGTTGCGCTTATTTAATGTTCAATTAATGCATGAAGCACAATTTGTTAGTTCTTAAGACAAATTATGGTCTTATTTATATCTATTCCAATTATACATATGATGTGGGAAATTTTATCTATAGATTATCTCCATCCACATGCCATATGTGGGTGTATCAAAACAGGGGAATTTTCCTAATCTTTACGGAGGGAGTGGCTATGGGCTGCCTGCATTTTGTATGTGTATATCTAGATTTGTAGTTTATGACCTATGAGTTATGACAATTTGTGTAGATATGTTGTTAATGAACACTCACAATATCATTTATAAATTAATATTTTTGTGCAATGAATAGGTGAATTTGAGCATTGCAATAATTCCAATGTCGCATCAATTTGGTTGGAATGCTTCTGTGGCCGGATTGGTGCAGTCGTCTTTCTTCTGGGGTTACGCACTTAGTCAGCTGCCTGGTGGTTGGCTTGCCAGGATATTTGGAGGGAGGTTAGTCTCTTAGGCCAAACTTCATAGTGTAGTTTTACATTACCTGAATTGCTATAGGGGTATATTAAAGAATGCATGGTTAGTTTTAAGAAGCCACTTGGTAAACATTGAGCATATAAACAATATTTCACATCAGCAAACAATTTTCATATGCTCCCTATTATGAAAATGGAGTTGCTAAAGTGAGTTTTCTTATTACCATTTTCCTAGTTGACTTATCAATATTTTTTTCTGGAATCAGGATCAGTGATCTTGTCAAACTTCGATAATTAGAACTTCCACAGTATGTGATTTTTTTTTAACCAATGTATGAAAAATTGAAGAGGTTGAAAACACATAATGATTTATTATGATTTAGCAATTGGTCCATGATCAACTTTTTTTTCTCTCTTTCTAGGTGTACTTGAAATGATATATTACTGATTATTGCAGTCAATTTTGGTCTTCATTGGCTTTTCTTTCCCATGATAGTTACTTCACAATAATGAACAAACAGAAAGTACAGAGCATTTAATCCTGCTAAACATCTTTCTGATTACCACTGAGAAAAGCTAACTGGATTTTGTTTCTTAAGGCAGTAATTCACACTTTGTAATTTATTCATTAATCATACCAAGGGAAAATAGGTAATATCATACTAATTTAATAATTCAGTCAACTTCAAGGCTTGTTCTATATTAATAATTTATCTACATGCAGAAAAGTTCTTGAGGTGGGTGTCGTAGTCTGGTCATTGGCAACAGCATTGGTTCCTATTGTTGCTGGGTTTATGCCAGGACTTATTCTGTGCAGGATTTTGGTAATTCTACAATATTATCCCATGTTAATACTTAATATAAATCCGTTTGCTCATTTTGTTATTAAAATTGAGCAAAAAATCAATTTTCCATTATCCTGGATAATCTATTTACCAATTCAGGTTGGGATAGGAGAAGGTGTTTCACCGTCTGCTGCCACTGATATGATTGCCAGGTATGCTGTTTGAATTGGGCTCACTTCTTACAATAAAAATAGATAAACATAATTAAATGAGAATTGTGCAGAATGAGGTAAATATAGAAGGGGTAATTTAAAGATGTAGCACTGAGATAGTATATAAAAACTTTATGGTAAACACTATAAGGGTCAGCATTTTCCTCCTGACTGTTGGAAAGTTTGGGCTTAAGTTTCATACGAGCTTGCATAGTTATGTAGTTTCTTCTAATATTCCTTAGAAGATGATGTTAAAAGGTTCACCAATAAATATTTCTCCTTTTTGGCAAACTTTTTGACCTTTGTTCAAAAGGCTTCACCTAGGTGGTCCTTTTGTTTCTGTTGTTGGAATAGAAGCTGAACGTTCTTTTGGTTGAATTGGCCTAAAAAAGTAATAGCCCAGTATTTACATTATAAAATATACATTTTTTACTCAATTTCTTCTTGATTCTTCTTTTGAAAAACACATTATAATCAGTTTATCACTTTGCATTTATGCCCTTGTGTTGTATTTTACATTGATGTGAATTATTTTCAGGACAATACCAGTAGAAGAACGTTCACGTGCAGTATCTTTTGTCTTTGGTGGTTTGAGTGTTGGAAGTGTCTTGGGGTAATACACATTTGGCCATTCAATCTTCGTTTTGTTTTATCATGCAACCACACTTGTTAGATTTCGAAATTCGCATATGGAAGACGAAAAGAAGCTATACCTAGTACTTTGGAATTCAATAGCTACTATTTCATTTCAAACTAGGTCTGTTTATAGTAAATTATTTGTTTCTTAACTGTAAAATAAAATGGTTGAGTTTGGATTGAAAAATAGCATTCAGGTTTTTACAAAAGGTAGTATTGTATCGATAGACTGTATCAAGTAAAACAATTGAATTTCTATTAGTTCTAACATTCATATTTTTGAACCACAGGCTTCTTTTAGCTCCTCCGCTAATTGAGAATTATGGCTGGGGATCTGTGTTTTACATTTTTGGCTCCCTGGGTATAGCCTGGTAAGTATGGAGTTTGTAACAACTTTGCTCATACTTTGTTCCTTCGAACCAGAATAATAGCGAGTAAATTGCAAAATTGATCCCATGTCTATTGGGTGTGTGATTTTAGTCCCATAGAAATTAATTTTCTCTATTAAGTCCCATAACTTTAAAATGATTAAATTTTAGTCCTATATTGACAAGGTGAAGGATATTTGCACGTGTCACTCACGTGAGCTGCTGGAATTCTTTGTAGCAACCTGACTAATGACTTGGCGTCGTATACGTGGCATAATGAGACCCCAACATATATAGTTCAGTTAAAAAATCACAAAATTACCATCCTAAAATTTAAAATTTGTCAATATAGCACTAAAATTGCATCATTTTTTAACAGTTACAGGACTTGTTGAGAAAATTGATTCGTATGGGACTAAAATCGCCAACACCCAACAAATATGGACTAATTTTGCAATTTACTCGAACAATAGCCGTTAAAAAAGTGAAGGTATATACAACTGCGTGTCTGGTGATCCCATAACTTTTGCATATTATCGTTTATTTTCCTCTCATTTCAATATGATAACTATTCATTGCAATTTCTGTAGTTCCTACTTCATGATTCTTAGGTAGAAAATATAAAATTACTGTGCTGCCACTTTAACTAATGTAGGCTTTCCTTTTGCACCTTAAATCTTTTAACTATATTTCAGGTTTTCAATATTTCAGTTCTTTAAAGAAGATAAGCCTCCATTGGCAGCTGCCTATCCATCATGTATGCTATTTATTCCTCATTTCCTGCCTAGCTGTTTCCAGTTTTCTCTTGAGTGATTTTTTGTCTTTTGTAATACTAATTCTGCAATTTTATCTGAAGAGTTACCTCCCCTTCCAATTGAGGCATCCATTTAGTAATCTTTTGATATTTATATAGCACAAAATGATTTCTAAACAATTCTGCTGGACTAGAGTTGATATTGTTTAAATTTTCTAAATTTGTTGGAACTAATAATCTGTTACCCATGTAAAATTTACTCTTTATAAATGTAACTGCTCCCCCTTTGCATAATTCCAATAATTTATCTTCTGCAGGGCCTCAATCTGACCCTATTAATAAGACATTGAATTCATCTTTGAATGATTTGGGTTCCTCAATGAAGGTAGGTTTATCTGTTCCATTTAATGTTAGAGGCAATACATATGGCATTAGTTTTTTAAATAAATTGCACAAGTAATTTGTAACGAGCATAAAGACAATCATTATCTTTCATACTTCAAATTTCAGAAACAGTTGAGAAAATTTGATAAAATAAAGTTGTGATTATCAATTCCTCTTTGTGACAGGAAGTACCTTGGAGGGAATTTTTTAAATCTAAAGCTGTATGGGCAATGATATATGCTCACTTCTGTGGAAGTTGGGGTCATTATACATGCTTATCTTGGATTCCTACATATTTCAGGTGCTTTTCTATTGGTACTTTAACTTTAAAGAAGCTTATTATTTGATCAAAGTGAATAATCAGCGTTAATTTTAGAACCTTACTGATTAAAAATTGTAGACTATCAGATGGTCGTATTTAAACTTTTCTTTATCCTGTATTCTTCTCTTCTTTATTATTAGTCAACAAAGTGTTTGTATAATGTTCTTAACTCTTGCAACAGTGAGGAGCTGAACCTTGATCTGACTGAAGCAGCATGGGTACGTCTTAGAATATCTTTTGAAATTTTTTGTGGAAGGAGATAATTTTTGCCCATTTTTATTACATGAATGACTATCAAAATGTTAACTCTTCCTTTATTAATTTCCTTCGCGAGAACATAATGTTAGACTCAGTCTCTCTTTAATTAATCTTATATCCTCATGGCCATTTAATCCTTGATCATAAACCCATCGATTGGAGGGAGCATATTATTGCTGATGTTTATATATTTGATCGATAAGTGCTGCATCATAGATCCTTAATTTCTAATATGTTGTATCTTTCCACAGAATCCTCAATTGATTGTCATGGGAACTAAGTATGAAACTGTACAGAAGTTTAGTGCTCTACAACTGAAACTTGTTGCTTAGATTCTTTATAATCTGAGATGTAAAAGATAGTTTTTTCGTGACTCTAGTATGTTAACAATATTGGACATTCTAATCTAACAGGTTGTTCTTATAGAATTATACCTAGAGGAATGCATTTAGTGAGGATCTTAACACCTAATCATGTATTCAAAAGCTGTGTTAATAGATAGTAGTGTTAAAATAAAATAAAAAGAACAATATTTTCTGTTACTTTTTTGGTGGTGTTATTATATCAATAGCAAATTGGGAAGACAGTGGTATTCTCTTTTACATAATCCTTTCATAAAAGTAGTATTGTAAGCTGTGGAACAGAATTATCTCCTGTAAATATACTTTCATATGGTGTACAAAAAGGAAATATAAAAAGTGCATATATACTACCTCTATGTGAAAGAGAAAGTGTGTCCTTTTGGAGAAGGCACAGTTATTACAGGATATTAATCACAAGAGTTTTTTTCTTTTTTTTTTTGGAGTTTGTTTTGGAAATGTTACATGAAACAAATGCCCTTATTGATTTTGGTTGAGAGAAGTATTTGTCTGTAAACATCTTATTTTTTTATATAAATGCAGGTTTCAGTTCTTCCTCCGCTAGCTTCAATCTTTGTCACCAGCATTGCATCCCAACTTGCTGACAGCTTGATTGCTAAAGGGGTTGAAACCACAGTGGTAAGTTGGAGGAATTCTCATATATATGTAGAGTGAAAAGAGTAACACTTGGGTGCACTAGTTGCACCGTGCAACTGTGCACAAGTAATACTGTTAAATGAAAACAACTAATACTGACCAACTAATACCTTTTAGTAAACATCTAATACCATTTAGAAAATGCACTTAAGTTGCACGGTGCAACTGGTGCATTGAAGTGTTTGCCTTGAAAGAAACCTCATATAACATCTGTGCTTCATGTGGTGATAGGTTCGGAAGATTTGCCAAACAATAGCTTTCATGGCTCCTGCGACGTGCATGATTCTTTCCTCGTTGGACTTGGGACTGAGTCCTTGGACAGTTGTGTTAATTCTTACAGGTGGCTTAGCATTATCGAGCTTTGCTTTATCAGGTACCCAGTTGATAAATGTCTAGTATGAAAATAAGATGGAAGCATATTCTCTCTTAAACTTGTTATTTGTTGGCCACAGGACTGTACTGTACTCACCAAGACATCTCTCCTGAATATGCAAGTGTTCTGTTGGTATGTATACGTACAAAGCAGTTTATTGCACCCAAACTATTACCATTTTATAGGCAAAAGAATAGTAATATTTTTTTAGTCCCGTAAGTTTGCCTATTTTTTCTTTCATGGTCCACTTTCCCGAATTGAATTTCGTTTTGTAACTTTCAACATTCAACTTTATAACCTTTGACTGGCTGCAGCAGGTTAGTCAGTTTCAAATTTCGTCTTGTTAACTTTTAAAATTGGTTACTGATCCGCTGTAGCCGGCCAAATGACTGAAAAACTGAATTTTGAAAATTAACAAGAGAAAATTCAATTTGGGAAAGTGGAGTGTCCTGAAAGCAAAAATAAAACTTACAGGACTAATAAAATAACTTTTTTTTTTTTTTTCTCCCCATATTACACTTAATTGGCAAACTATTCTTTTTTATTTCTTGGGTCAACCACTTAAAGTTATCTGTAATCTATACCTAGCAGCCTAACACCACCACGGACAACTTTTTTTTCTGGCAAAAAAAAGTTTGATGGCAGCCACCCTTAGGTTGCAAGGGTGGAAATCATGAAAAATCATTTACCATAGGCAAATTGTAATTTACCCTAATTTCGTAGATAAAAGTAATTGTGAGAACAACTTCATCTGAATTTCCAGTTACACTTGTATCTAGAAATTAAATGAGTTCGCAACTTTAAGGTCCAAATTGGGCTCATTAAGTACTAATAGATCAAAACATTAGAAAAAAATACTAGTAGGTCCAAATTGGTGTTTGTAAAGACATTAATACCCTTTTCCCCTTCTATTTGCAAACCGGCTTCAATCACGTTCCCCTATGTTGCAGATGATTTGATGGCTTTTCCTCATTCCCCATGCAGGATATTCATTACACTCAACCTCCCCCACTTTCTCAATTATTACACGAAAATTAATATTTCTCTCTCTGCTAATTCACTCTCTCAATTACTACTCAAACAAATCACTCTCCTCTCCTTGAATTCGAAAAACAACCACCATATCTTTGAAAATTGCAACTGGATTGTTATTGATACCAAATTAACAAAATTTGAGAAATATTTACATACACAAGTCTTCCAAAAGTGCATAAAAAAATACAAAAATTACATATTTAAATCCAATTTTGGACCTGAGAGTTATTTAAAAAGCATCAATTTAAATCCAATTTTGGTGAGCGGCTGATATGGGTGGGGAGGGTATTGTGGGCTTTCAACATCAATTTTGGACCTGAGAGTTATTATATGGGCCTTTTATGGACCGGATAGTCTTTAATTCAAATTAAATTAGAATCACATTATTGCAGGGCATTACAAACACTGTAGGAGCAGTACCTGGAATTGTCGGTGTTGCCCTTACGGGTTATCTTTTTGATACAACTCACTCATGGGGAGTAAGTTCATTTCTCGACTCTTTCAACTCTCATGCTTAGAAGCAACACCTTTTACTTCTATGATAATACTTTCTTACTTCCTACTTAACAATATCAATTGTACAGATGTCACTGTTTGCTCCATCGATCTTTTTCTACCTTACGGGCACAATTGTTTGGTTGGCACTAGCAAGCAGTGAGCCACAAGATTTCTCCAAAAGCGATTAGCTTAAGTATAAAGCCTTGGATCAATCAGAACTGAAGCATCATTGATCTGAGCAACAATTTTGTGCAGTAGGTTGATTGATTATCTAGGTTAATGTATCTATATTTATTCTGTATAGAAATATCATAGGCTCTTGAACATTTTATTACATCAATTGGGTATATCCTAGAATGTAATTGTAAAATGTGTATAGCTTGTTATCACAAATTGTAGACAAAAATTTGTATACATCAGGTGTACTGTGCAGTCATATGTATTTTTAAAAGATATTAGTTGTTTTACTTAAAAGAATTAGTTGTTTTTATTTTGTACCGCATTCTTATTTGAAAAATATAATGAGTGCATGCTAAAAAACACTTTGATAACAAAGTTTAAGAGGAAAAGGATAGTATATGAAGCCATTTGTGAATTTTATGAAATTATGAAATTCATAGCTTATAATTTATAGATAAGCCATTCACTCATCACATTTTTAATTTAATGTGACCAAACTCCATTCCAACTAAAATTTTCCATCATTCCAGTACAAAAGAATGGAGAAAAAAATAATTGAACCCCTGACTAATATTTATTTAATCAATCAATAACCAAAAATAAAAATCAGTCCTACCTCCATTATATCTATGTGCATGCAGGAATAACAACATTTGGCATGCTAACAAACACAATGGAGTCAGGAGCTACATTTATCGGCTCGGACGAATTTACCCTCACCGGTTCCACTGCAGGTATAAGCCCCGACGAATCGACGAGCAGTGCCTCCCCGTTAAGCAAAACGGTCCGACTCTGTATGTTTCCATCCATCGGAGTCAAGTGGTATTCTTCTCGTGCCGTTTTCATCACTTGTTTATGGTGACGCAGATGGGCTCGGTTATGTCTGTGACGGTGATGCCAGTGTTTCCGCCCCGTCAGCAACGTGCCGTTGAAGTCGACTCTGAGCTCGAAACTCGTGTTCCCTTCTATGTTTATCAGTAACAATGTGATGCCTTGCTGCAAAGAATAGGTCCACTATTAATCAAGTAGCCTTTATCGGAAATCTTTTCGATTTTTTATGATACTTACGGAGTGCTTTGCGCAATGTGCGTAGGCTCGGAGTTTCCTTGTCCCATTAAAGTTGGTCGACAGAAAGCGTCGCCCCATTAACAGGTGCCAGAGAAGGGCACTGCAAGAAGGCGACACGTATTAGTTAGTGCGGAGAAAATGCAACCTAGAGAATGCTCCCAACGACCTATTTACCCTGTCTTTCCAATTTACCAGTCCTTGGCCCAAAATAATTGTCATTTTGCACTAATCTCAGAGATTTAAATATCATATTTCAAATTTGCCCTTCTACTTGTTTCTTGTGATAGTAAGCATTAACTTAGCAAATTTATTTAATATAGGTAAGCAGAAGGGTAGAAATGTCAAATTACAATATTTATTGCATAACTTTTGTAGATCTTAAACATCAACGGGTCGGGGGGTGTAATTCACAAGACAGAATTTTTTTACTCAAAATAGTTGTCATTTGGCACTAATCTAAGATTTATTAATTATCATATTCTAATTTTGATCTTCTACTTGTTTTTTATGATAGTAAGCAAATCTACTCCATGTAGGTAAAAAAATGGTAAAAATTATTTTCTTAATTCCAGTGTAACATCCTTAAGCGTCTGTTATAGTGGGAGGGAGTAATTCACAAAACGGCTAAACAAGCTCTAAAGAATGGTGGAAATTTGCAGCAACTTGAGTTGAGATTTCATGACAAATTAGGCAATAGTAAGAAACAAGAAAGAAATAGTAAGATTGGTTTCACTTGACCTGTAGTAATCTGGATTTGGAATGAATGTGGTGGTGTTGAATAACCCATAGTTACCACCGATTAACGTTTGCCTGCAGTATGTCTTCGTGTCGTAAGTTGATGAACGACCTAGTTGGTCCAGGTACCTGTTCATCCATTTCCATACAGAATTAGCTCTATGCACAGATGGCATAACAAGTCTATTAAGGTGGACGACGAGTTCATTCTCCTTGAAACAATCCGAAATTTAAGACTAAATATGCAAGAGTTGGTCTTATGTAAAACAGTTTTACTATGAAACTAGTTCACAACTATCACTTTGTAGTAAAACATACCTTTTAATGTAAAAACTAATATTGTTCAATGAAACAACTAATACCTTTTAATGAAACAACTAATATTGTTTAAAATACACATAGAATGCAAACCAATTGCATGGTAAAACTCTACTATATAAGACTTCGCGAAGATGGAGTTGGTTTTATGTGAAACGGTTTTATCACTCTATAGTAATACAACTAATATCTTTTAATGAAACAACCAATACCGTTAAAAATACACATAAAATGCAAACCAGAAAGGTAAAACTGGTTCATATAAGACTTTTTAAAGATTGCAATTACCAGAAACTGAACACGAACGCATTTGTAACTCCATTGCGGCCACTATTATAACGCGCCTCCCGATTCGCCAACCCAAGCAGAAGCCCTGTTTGGCGACGTCCTAACAATGTTGTGTAGATTCCTAAACACGTCTCCCCCATTATCAAGAACAGACGGATCAAGAATCCTCTCTATAAGGTGCTCATCACTTCCTACAAATACCAAACACAAAATTTTTCCTCATTAATACACATTTACATCATAATTCTGGATCATTATCATTTCTGGGGTAAATTACCTGGACCAAGATTATATATATGGTGGGTAATCACATCCAACGACCCAACTGTTCGATCAAGAAATTTCTTGAACCAAACAGAGTCGAAGAATCCACCAGGGGCAATGATCAGAGGTTTAGTATCATTTTTGTAGATATCTTGAATTAAATCGTGAAGAACAATTGTATCAGATGCATATTGATCTGCAGCAATTCCAACCCCAATTCCACTTCCACTCAATTCGTTCCCTAAAAACGAGATAAAAGTTTTAATTTTTTTTACCGTTCTTGATAATGTATCAAAGTTGCATTCTTGATAAATAAAACCTGTTCTTACCAAGTTCCCATCCGTGGATTTTATAACCCTTTTTCACAGTATAGCGAATCAGAGATTCTGCGTTTGTTGAATCCCAGGGACCTATTGCAACGTTGGATTTGATCGATTTTCCACGAAGAGCATTTAATCCGAAAATAATAAGAGCCCTGAATTGTAAACAAAGATATACTATACTGAGATGTGTTGCAAGAAATTTTCTATTATGCCCTCAATACAAGAGATTTCACCTATGCCCTCATACAAGAAATGGGTAGAAATGGTTTTTCACATTGCATTTATGGGCCTGGATTAATAATAACCTCAAATTAAGACTATTCAAACCGGGCCTCGTATATAACGGGCTTGAAAGATTATATATGCAGTGAAGTAAACACCATATTGGGTGGTATAGTGAAAAAATACTATCGTTTTACCATCAACCAAATGAGCACAAATTATACGAGCTTCTTACCCAGTTTCATTGAAGAAGGAATTTAGTTCGTCCCATCTTTCCAACGGGAGGCATCCTTCTGTGAAACTGAACATGATGGACGAGTTTTTGGCGAATGGAGTGCAGGGTTGCGATTTATCTTCCGTTTGGTAGACAACTTTGTCTTGCAACGTGCCGCCCAGTCTGTCTTCAACGGTGAAAATGCTGGACGGAAGAGCAGGTTTTGATGCATCATTTTCATAAAATATGAAATTTTGTATGATGATAACAATAATGAAAAGGGTGTATAGTATGTACCTTTGATTGCATTTATGAAAACTGGGTTCTTAAGATTCTGCAATTGAAAACATGAAACAAATTTCATAAGGCATGTTTCTTGATACTTGTTTTAAAAACTTAAAACACAATTTATTTTCAGGTGTTTATAACTAGACACTAAAATCAAGAAACTCAATGAAACAAACAGGACCCCTGTTACTAAATTTGATATTAATTCTTGATTAACTATAATAATAAGGTCAACAAGAACATTAATTAATTTTCTTGAAAACCTCAAAGAACAGAAGAACTAGATTTCTTCGAACTAGATTTCTTCCAAAACACCATTCATATTTCAAAGTGCAAAAACAATATGAGAGAGAGTGTGAATTTGAAACAGAACACATCAAAAAGCAAGAAACTCAATCAAACAAATAAGATACTATTACTAATTTGACACTATTTTCTTGATTAACACTTAAAAGGTACATTAATTTAAAAAGTTAAACCTCAAGAACAGAATAACTTGATATATCTCCAAACAATCAGACCCCACCCCACAAACACACCAAACACAGAAACATCATAAAAACATATAACTATAACAAGAGGCAAATTAATAAAGATTTTCAAAACCTCAATAACAAAAGAGCTAGATTTCTTCACCCAAACACAAAAACAGCACACAAACATATGACATGAGGGAGAGAGATAAAAGATACCAAATTGAACAATGAAGCATGATCTCAGCTACAAGTCCCATAATCACACTTTTCAGGAGGCCACCAATCCAATGTTGCACAAATGAAATCCTCATCAATCCTTGCAATCCCACTCTTTCCATCAATCCAAACACTCCCTTCTTCAACACTCACATTATTCCCACAAACCAACCCAAAAAACACCACCAACACCCACACCCCCTTCAAAAAACCCATCTTTCAAATTCAAAACCCCTCAATCATTCAATAAACCCACTTCAAAACCTCATTACAACTACAAGAACATTACAAATTTTACAGCTTTTTCAATATTACACCAGGGTTTATATAACAAGAAAAAATGGGGGTGGGAAAGGGGTCCCCTTTTCTACATGTGAAAAATGACGAAGCTAGAAAAGCTTTATTTGAGCTAAAGTGAGGGATTATAAGCAAGAAATTAATTCAAGGTTTAATGATGATTTTCCATTTATTCACCTCGAAAGCAATTATAGAGATGTGCTTAAATAATCTCAAAGTTTGTTGAGTGGGCCATGAAAAATGTGCTTTGCTTCACAAAAGTGTATTAAGATTTTGCAGAGGACACGGGGAAAGGTATGTAATTCTAATACTGCATCAGATTTCATTTTCCTTCTTTTTCGCATTTTATGGTTTTTTTGGCATGGGGATTTTGCTATTTGAGGTTCCATTTTTGTATTTTACTTTATGTTTTAGTAAATGTTTTTATTACACATTGTGTATTAAGAATTTAAAATGATATACTTTCACCTTCCCAAATCAATTTTTATAATATTTATTTTATTCATATGTCCCACGTTAATTTTCACATTAAAAAAAATATATATATTACTTATATTTTTTATCCTCATAATATACATTTGTTTACTTTCTATATCATTAATTTTTCTAACACAATTAATTCATATCTATTCAATTAAAATTGATTTAGTCCATTATATTCTTGCTTTATCATTTTAATAAAATAAAAAAATTATATTTTTTGTTTTTATATCCAGAACAATGTGAAAACTGATAGGTGCTGTGTATCAATAATCACTTATTAATTCGTAAAGGGTATTAAGATTACGAAAAAAGAGGAAGAAAGAAACATCCAAATAAAATAGAGAATATTAACTTTGTGTAATAATAATATTTAAATAATACAGGAATGGGTGAACTGTTGGGTTTGTTGTGGACAAGATCTGAGACTAGTCATTATCACATGCCTAGTGAAAGAAAATAGAACATAAATCATAAATATCGATGCTATAATGGCACTTTATTTATTTTAAAAATATATATTTACTTAAGTTTTGCATTGCATCTAAACCTAATCGTGTAGTTTTGGAATATATAAAAAAAATGTGAAAAATGAGATCACTTGTTTTATAATTGGTGTTCTATTTTTTATTTTTTAATATGAATAAATGACACGTGAAATACTAAAAAATATCCAATTAACCATTATATTTTGAGTTTATGTATTAAAATTTTAAAAAAATGAAAATATTAATTTTATTCTAAGAATTGATTGCAGATCAAGGTCAAAATATAGCCATATTCCATATGATAATAATCGATAATATACATTTAAATTGATTTATTTGTCTTCCTTCATAGGTTAGGTATGGTCATCATTTTGGATATAAGTCACTTAGCTCAAATTAATAGAGGTGATGACAAATGTAGTATAAAGATGTAACTGGTTCAACTTCGAATATCATTAATTTTATTCTAAGATATTGATTGCAGATCAAGGTCAAAGATATAGCCATATTCCATATGATAATATAAAATAATATATGTGATTATTAATTAATCTTATTACATTTAAATTGATTTCTTTGTCTTCCCTTCATAGGTTAGGTATGGTGTGAGACTATCTCATCAAAAGATGAATATCACTTTTCAATGTGACCGTGTTAAAATCAAATGTATCACTTTTAAAAATAATAAATGAAAAATGTTCCATTTAGTATAAATTTCATTAAATTAAATGTTTGACAATAATTAATTTTCATTTATCTCACGGTTTAATACATTTTCTTATTTTTAAAAAATAGGCAAATGTGGTATCGTTACTCACATAATAATACCATCAGTTAATAATCACGATAATTTTCAATCATTAGTTAACAGCTATTAATAATGTATTATCAACTCATAGTAACTTTTGAATGGTTAAAATTGAAAAATTTAGGTATGTATGTGTATAAAATAAAATATACTAATACTACAAAAGTGGCAGTTGTGATCATAAAAATATACAATGATCGAGTTGTGATTCTTCGGAACTCATCATGATATCATAATTCAAACAAAGTGACGACGTTTCAATGGTTGCTCTTAATTATATTATGATCATACTCTCTTGTAAGATCCTGAACAAATTAAAAAAGTTCAATCAATAAAAATGAAAATTCAATTGAATTATTGAATAAAGGTAACTGCAAATGTTAAACTTAAAATACAATTTTATTGTATCGTAAATAACAAAATTTTCCCAGTGAAATCTAGTATTCCTAAATAAAAGAAAACAGCTGGAAGTTGCCTTTTTCTCTAAGAAAAATAAATATTCGTGTCCGAAAGTAATACCAAATCACCTGATCCATTGTGCAATATTTCACACCTCATATTAACAATTTGGATTTAGGGATTTCAATTCAAGAAAATTAGGTTACTTACTTTCAACTATCACACCAACTTAAAGATATGCATTCACATGCGTGTGGCTCGATGTATGATTTTTTTTTTTTTTAATTTTAAATACTACTCCATCCAATTCCAAATAACTGAGGCGTGTCTCATGTGCACCAATTGCAGCATGCATTCTATAGTGTATTTTAAAAACTTACAATTTGTTGTATTAAAAGTTGTGTGTGCAACTTATGTTCGTAAAACATAATTACATATTTCGGTGTAATAAGTCGTAAATTTCAGTGTAACAAGTTGTAAATTTATATATATATATTATGAAGTAAATGGTGCACCTAGTGCATACAAATAGCCAAATAAATGATATTTTAAAATTTATTAATGATGATATTAAAAATGATTGCATAATAAAAAATATATATTCTTCAATAATTATCTCTATTAATTAATAAATTATTAAATTACTAGTATTTGAACACGTGCGATGCACGATTATAATTGCACAATTATAGTATGAGTAGTATAGAATTCGAAAAACTTTTTAATGACAACATTTAAGTTAATTTATATTTAATACACAATTTTAAAATAAATAAATTTCTAAAGTACTGAAAATTTCGAAACATGATGAAAATTAAGTGAACGAAGCTAACAACTTTGAACTCATACAAATACATGGAGTTTTAAAAAAACCAAAGTTTAAACTTGTATGGAATACAGATGAGTGAGTCTCTTGTGCACTCAAAATGCAACATACACTCATGGAACTAAATGACCCATTTAAAAAAAAAAAAAGGTCTTAGGTCTTGTACGACTGGACCCATTGAACACTGCAGACTCATAGTGCATTTTTTCAAGAAGCATGCAACTTGTTATTTACTAGTTTGAAAAATGCGACTTATTTATTTACGTAAAAAATGCAAAAGATCTTTAATATGGGAACATAGTTGCATGCTTCGCTTGTAATTGTTACACGTTTACGCTTTTGTATATTTGCACGCTTCTAAAATGCACTATGAGTGCACGGTGCACTTTAAATCGGTGCGATTGAGACCCACTTTAAAAAATACTTGACCCATTGAACAGACCTAAGATATGCATGTGCAATCCCATATAAATTTTAACCAAAACCGCCTCATTTTTGTCGAGGCCCCTTTTTGTGCCCAAAATTTCAAGTCCATTTACTAGGCTTAAAAAAAATTAAAATCATTAATTTTTCTCAAAATCAATCTTCATTCCATAAAAAAAAAGAAAATCTGTATTATAAAGATCTTTAATCCTAAAGAAAGAAGACGCGGTCAGCCGGTGATAAAATTTTAATTCTTCTCATCCTTAATTTTCTCAACCACCTCCATTAATCTTCCATCAATGTCTCTATTTTACAAAAAAAAATTACTGTTGATCTTCGATTCTTTTATCCATCACAATTCATTTCAAGATTGCATATAAATATGTATCTCAAATTAGTTTTACCCAACTCCAATCTTCTTCCTCTTCTATTAGATTTTGTTGACAATTCCCCAGGCCATCAAGATTCTCATTTCCTTGAAAGGAGCTTTTCCAAGTTGAAATTGGTGAAATCATATTTACACACTGCAATGTCACAAGAACGACTAAACGGGTTGGTGATGATAGCTATTGAGAATGATGTGGCAGAAAAAGTTAGCTATGAAAATTTAATTGATGATTTTGCTTCACAAAACGCTAAAAGAGTTGCATTTTTGAAGTGATTTTTTAATTTTTTATAATATTTTATTAAAAAATAACTTCAATATCTTGTTTAGGATATTTTTTTAAAATATTATTATTATTATTATTGCTTCTATAAAAACTAAATTATTGCATATTCATATTTTTACTTGGGCCCTCACTTAAGGCCTCATTTGAGAGTTCGCACCAGGCCACCAAATTCTCCCAGACGGCCCTGTCATTGAACATATTAGACATGTTCTGTGGGTACATGGGTAGGGTTGGGGCGAGTGCACAGATTTAAATTCGTGCACCAGTTGCATATGAGACTTTGTCAATACGCATATACAAATAACATAAAGTTTCTGATTTTGAATTTTTGG
Source organism: Stenogyne calaminthoides (assembly GCA_037126765.1). Classification (NCBI taxonomy): domain Eukaryota; kingdom Viridiplantae; phylum Streptophyta; class Magnoliopsida; order Lamiales; family Lamiaceae; genus Stenogyne; species Stenogyne calaminthoides. Next base: position 6,687,899 of record JBBCBC010000027.1, on the reverse strand, counting down.
TAGACGTTATCTTCGATAATCTTCATACGATTTAACACAGATATTTGACATTCTTCATCAAATATAACATACGTACGGAGATTAGCAATCTTGTATGGAAAAAAATATCAAGAAAACAATTAATATAGTATACCTTAAATAAAATTGTTCTACAATTTTAGTGAGTATTACCTGTAAAAAAATCATTAAACCAACAAAAAATATGTTGCAATCAAATAAATCAACATGAACTATAAGAACTATAGTTTTAATAAGTATTATATATTTGTAAAAGAAATCATTAAACCAACATAAATTGTGTAGCAATCAAATAAATCAACTTGACATTGATATTGATATACAACGAAAAATTATTCCGATTTAGGAATAATTTTTGGCGGAAAAATCCAATGATTTCCAAATTTGAGGCGGTTTCTGCTTATATATATATATATATATTTATGCATGAGAGATTTTTTGAGAATGTGGTAGGGGTAAAAGCTGGGGCGGAAGCAGGAATGTAGTCCAGCTAGGGCAAAAAAAAATATATATAAAAAAAAATAGTTATAATTAATTAATATTTTGAATTACAATTGATAACGATGGTTTGCTAAATTATTATTTATCGTCACCATGTCTAATTTTTACACTACAAAAAAAATAAAGAATTGACTACGAAATTTTCTAACATTGTTACAAAAATTTCAACAATATAATTCCGTCCTTAAATAGTGAGCATTGTCTACAGATTTTTAACATTATAGTGGACAAATATATTCTCTACAAATTGTCTACGGATTCTTAAAGACAAAGTAACAAATTACCTAAAAGCAAATTGCCTACATATTTGTAATTTTCGTAGACAAACAAATTACCTATATAAGTCAATAACGTAGACAATTTACATTTCCGTTGACAATTACATTTGTAGTTTGGAGTAATTTGGAATTACTTATCTATAAATTACATTTTCATAGATAAATTGTTTATGGGTAATTTGAGAATTGAAATGTCAATATGATTATGAAAATTTGTGGGCAATCCTCATTATTTAAGAAAGAAATTATTTTCATCGAAAATTTCGTAGGTAATTTATTTTCTTGTAATATTAAAATTATTTATAAAATTTTATACTCCCTCTGTCCATGAATAACTTTTTTGTTTATTTTGGGCACTAAGAATAAAAAAAATAATAAAATAATAAATGGTGGGCCAAGATGGTGAATTTGTGATGAAAAGTAAAGGAGAATAATGACAATTTTGTAATATAGTGTAAAAAGTGAGAATAAATATATTGATAGTGGGTGTTACTTTTTCTATTTATGGAAACATGAAACTTATTGTTGGATGGATGAAAAAGGAAAGGGAGAAACTTATAGGTGGACGGAGGGAGTAATTATTAAGGGTATATATGATATTTGCAATGAAAATTGAGGTGGGACAATTGCCCCACTTTGCCCTAATGTGTGTCCGCTAATAACTTGAAAATTTGATAACAATAATTGAAAGTTTAACCCAATAATAATAAGGTTTGAGAAAGACTTATATACGTCCTGGCAAAACGATAGTTCAAATAATTTGTTTTCCTATGAACAAGGCGAACCACATAATATAATCTAATTTATTTGAAAGCTTCATAATCCATTGCATACGGGATGCAACACTCTGTTTCTTTATTTTTTTTATTTTTTATTTATAACTCAACAATCTGTTTCTTGAATTTCCTTCTCCTTCTCCCCATATTTTTTTTGGGTACATCTGTAATGGTAGAACCATAATTTCCAAGGTCTTCAATCATTAAAACTAACATTCGAAGTGAATAGAAAAGATTAATTTGACCAACAAACAGAACTCTTTTAATTGACATTGATAATTCATCTCATCCATGGATATTATGATTTTCAAGGAATAAAGATAAATAAAAATTCAAGCTACAACAATTAATAGTTTCATTTTTTTAGTTTAAATAGGCAAAGAAGTAAATATATAGCCATTAATAGAAAGTGCGTTTAAATTTTGTTGTTAGAATTCTTGAACGTTTAGTGCAAAAAATAACGAGGAATATAACATATACTTTTGAGTGCATATTTGTACCTGCAAAATTTCATGGCAAGTCACTTGGTAAGTAGAAAAATATGCATGTTTTTAATACGATAGAATACAATTTATTGAGCTCGTTTATGTTAGAATGACATGTTAAATTACTTATATGTATTTTGATCGTTTTATTTCGTACTTGATCGTTTTTTGTGGTTTTAAATATTTCTAAGTGATTTTTGCAAATTGGTGTGGTCTGAAATTAAAATTACAGGCCCGCATTGAGTGTCCCAGTGCATGCCCAAATTCCAGAAAGGGTCAAGAGACTTTCACGAAAAGATTGAAGATTGTGCCTGTTCATGGAAAAAATCTAGAAGATTTGTTGGAGAGATTTGGGCATACTTTTTTGGGAAATTCGGACGCATATTTGGAAAATTAATTTAGAAGATTATATGGAATCAAGATTTATGGATATCTTATGGAGGAGTTGGACGGTGCACCACACATATAAAAAAGGGGGCTGAGCCTGGAACTAAAAAAAGACGCCACTTTTGGAAAAAGAATAACACGCAGACGCACGGCAATTTCAATTGAGGGAGTCAGGCGTGCAGTTTTGAGAGTTTATTTAGTTAATAATTTTATCCTAACTCTGGGAATTTCTGAACCCATGTTTAATATAATTATTTAATTCGAGACGTTTACGATATTTATTTTGAAATTGTTTAATTTATCGGTTTCAACTTCTTGCGTGTTTAAATTAATTGATTTAGATTGATCATGTAGGTTAATTGTTTAAATATGTCTGTTAAGTCTAAGCGTGTAATCCGTGTAATTGTTATATGTGGAGACTCTTGGTAACAACTAGTGGGTTCACTAGGGTGAATTAAACCAGGTTCTTACGGGTCGCGCTAAGTGTACTTGAAAATTTATTTGCTCTCTATCCTAGGGTTTAATGCTTTTAATTGAGTTAAATCTATGGGCTAACCTAGACTGTTTAGTTAGAAAGGTTTTCTTGAAAAGTCGTCTTTTCAATTAAATATACTTAAAAGGATAGGACCGGGAAATCGAAACGCTTTTATCCTAGAGGGGCATTAATCTTGAAAACAAATAAAGTAAACGTCGAGATTAAAGTGGTCGTGTTAACATGGGGATGAATGAACTGTGAGTTGGGGTATTTATTTATTCATGGTTTCATCCATTAAATCTTTAGTATTATTATTTTTAATTGTTTGGTTATATTTGTTAGTTACTGTTTAATCTTCCTTTTAGTTATAAAAAATCCAAACCAATCCCCCTCTCTTTGCGTTTGTCCTCATAAATTGCATAACCAAAAGACAACTATAATTTTATTTAATTCTTAGCGTTCCTGTTGATCGATCCTCACTTTATCACTACTACGAACTAGTAGGATAGTTTGGGTTATTAATATTATTTTTGTCGCACCTCTACAATGCGGTCATCACTTTAATATATTATAAATTGTTAAGAAATTGTAGATTGTAATAATAAGGTTCACGAAAATAAATTGAGGAAGTCTTGTGTGAAACGGTTTAATCATAAGACGACACTCCATTTTGATATCTGAAATATGCTTCTCTTCAAAATATGATTGGATTGAACCATAAAGTATACTTATAAATTAATTTCAAGAATGTGTCACACTAATTTTTTTTCCAAATAAAAAAATTAAAAATTCAATAGCACTTGATTTAGATCACGTTAAATTATCAAAACTGCTTCATTGTTGGACCCCTATTGTTTGTAATAAAGAAAACGAAGTTACCAATACCAAAGATTAACCTCTAAACAAAGAAGATCATTCATTCTCAATATCACCATATAACCTCTATACATCATAACTAATCATCATAATCATAATCACAATCTTCTCCCTCATCATCATCGGAGGAGCACGGTGGTGGAGGTGGAGGTGGCGGCACATCCACACAGCACGGAGGCGGAGGTGGAGGCGGCGACAAATCCGGTGTGGTCGGAGTATCCTCCCCACCCGCACAAGTACTCTTTAAACCGTTGAGAAAATCCAAGTGAAAAGGAAACATTTTAGGCAAACAAGTATCATCGATATCCAAAAGAGCCTTGCAACAAGCTGGCCCAAGTATTTGAGGTTGAAGGCGCGAAAACGAAGATATGAGCTCTTGAATGCATCCTTGCACGCCACGAATTCCTTCTAAGCATGAGCCTTGGACGCCGCCTCCCCACCACCATAGGGCGCCATCGCAGAAATTTGCTAAGGCGGGTGCAGCCGCGTCGTCGTGCAAATTTGCTAAGGTTGGTGCAGCCATTAGAGAAATGGATGCAATTAGGGCAAGTGCATGGAATAGGCTAGGGTTAGACAGTTTTTCTTGGTTGGAATATTTAGAATGGTCATGTGAAGGGCTTTTATAGTACAAGATAGAGTGAAGTATTTGATGAAACTGTCACATTGGTCAATATGTTATCAAGAAATTTATTGGGGTTTTAAGTCAACTTAAAGGCAAAAGTTAATATACATTGTAAAGATGGGAATTTAATTGCAAGACCTTGCCTCAATATGCTTCCTTATATATTTATTTACATATAAATTGTGTTACATAAAGTTCACATTATTATTTGAAAAGTGTCGTTATAAGTTGTTACATTTCCCGTCAAAAAGAAGTAAAAAAAGTTGTTAAATGTTTGTAAAATTTGAATTCTAATCAAAATTTATTTTGTTATTAAAATTCACTCCCTGCATTTCATAAACTTACAGCCTTAACATTCAAAGGAAAAGAAACCCAATATTCACTTTTGACTCACGCTGACAATACTTATTATGTAACAAACGATATTCAGATTAAGTATTGCTTCAAGATTTTATGCATGAGGAAATATATTGTGCTCAAACTTGGAAAAGATTTGGTTAATATTTTGGCAATTGCAACAAAAGCTGGCTAATAGGTAGTAGTAGTAGGATTAATCAAGATTGCAGCAACAGTTTTGTAAATTTCTCATTCATATTCTGCACGTCACAGATAAATAAAGACGACCATTTCGAATTACTTAAGTACCACGATCAAGAATTCTCCAATTTGCCATATACAGACGGACACAAAATTCTAAATATCTTCAGATAGTTGTTTCAGTCACCTCCAACCTGTCTCTTCCAAGAGTCCTCCACAATCAATTCATCGACTCCCCAGTCTTCATAACTGTGTTTTTTCCATTAAGATTATACAGTCAGTAACAAAGTAAATGAGGTTTGGGAAAAAAAATCTGCATAAATAGAGAGAATCTTGCCTTCCATCCGGGAGGTAACGACGGATTGTGAAAGGAATCTTACGTTGCCGCAGCTCCTTCATCGCAATCTGAATTGAGGATAAAAATGGATAAAAAACTTGAAATAAAACTAAAAACGAACCATGGTTAAAGCTTCAAGAGAGAAAATATGCAAATAGTGCATCCTGTTAATTATAACAATAAAGTTGTTACAAGTTCTCAATGTGGTAAAAAGTCTAATGTTATATATCACATCATCTTGTGAAGCTTCAAAACAATGTATACAACTCTTGCAAACTGACTCCTATCATGAGCAGATTCTGAAAGAAAAAAAAAATCCAAACGAGAAACAAGAAGGATACAGTTTCCAACTAGATGGTCAGAGTGTATGAGATTAGATCTCTTATTCATTATAGCATCACATCGAGACAGTTATCAAGGAAGAAAGAAGAGAGAGAGAAACCAAACTATGCAAGTATGCAACAAATGTTGGTATAGATAGATTTAAATGTAGAAAATGAACCCAAAATAATGGTAATAGAATCCTACAACTGCTTTGTATCCAACCTATATAACTAATACAAGTCGAATCATTCCATAACAACACAGAGTAAGTTGAATCATATAATTGGAGAAGCTTGAACTTTGATAATTGACCAAAGCCCTGGTAGCCCTCATATAGCATGCATCGAAATATGCTTTCAAAGAAATACAGAATCCTTAAGTTCTTTCAAAACTTTTAATTCAGCCAACTTAATTGCTTCATACTATTTACCTTACCATCTGATAACAGAAAAGGTCTACCCTTGCCTTTAATAACAATGCATTACCTTCATGGCTTCATCTAATCAATAGAGTACATCTTCATAAATATTTCAGCATATTGGTGGATATCCGAGTTGATATCTAACAATGAGGCTATTATAATAACAGAACTTGAAAATAAAGTGCATTGAATTCACAAGTCACAAAAGGAAAGGAACAACTAGCCAAATTCAACTTCAAACTATGTTGCTAACACACACACACATGCAGTTTGTTAACACAATGCCTTTCCCTATTTTAGTTCCAACATCAAGAGCACTAAGGGCATCAGATTGTCTCCTTCAAGGCATGCACAGCTACAGTACACCACGGCAGCAAATTCCACATATTCTTAACAAACCTCCAATTAATATTTTGCCCATATTAATACTTCCAAGGCTTCAGTCTTCATTATTATGGGTGTTCTTCTAGCAATTCTAATCCCATCAACTTATACACTTCATACTCATCAGATTATGATATGACACGCTATAATCTACCAGGAGAGAAGTCTTTTCCTTTCTTCTCTATTCTACATATTATGCAGACTTATACTGTCCTAAACTTTTCAGCGCACCAGCCACACCTCAAGTAATAGCATGTTGATATCCTGGGCTGAATATCTAACTTTTGGACTTCTATAATTTATAAAAACAAAATTAGAAAAAAAAGTACCATAGAATACACACATCCCATAAGGGAAGAAAACAATAATGCACATTCATCTTAAAATATATACGTATAGACCACATGGTTAACTAGTGTGACACATTTTCATGTACTAACTCCAACATCAAAGTTCTCTAAGGGCGCCACTTATCTTTTCCAAAATAAGCACAGCTAAAATACAATAATTGTACATATATCCAATCATTGTATCAAGTTTTCACATGGATATTAAAAAAAAGCATTTACCTCCAAAGGGTCTGTTTCACCCTCCAACTCGACCATCACAGGAGCATTCATGCTGAAAAAACGCACGCAGAGTCACTAATATAACTCAACTATGAGAAATTAAGCACAATTTCAAAACTAAAGCTTGAAAACAATCCAAGCCAAACCTAATCTGCAAAGCACGCGTGCCAAGGATCCTCGCTCGCTCATACTTCGTCATATACTTTGACGTTTTCCTGGGCCGTTCAACAGGCGTTTGCTCCTCTTTCTCATCACCTTCACCTTCAATCAGGTCAGGGGCTTCCTCGTTGTTAAGGATTTCTTCTTCCACCTCTGCCCCTTCCTGTCAATTACATAATAAGCCCATAAACAAAACCATAACAGTGTCGATTAGAACTTCAAGAACCTGTTATTGTACAAAACAAGACAGAAAAATAATAGACGTACATCAATCTCGGGCTCCATTGGCTCATCTTCGTATCTAAAAAAAATTAGGGGTTCCGTTCCGTTAAGAAAAACACAAAAAAAAATCAATGCAAGAAGAACAAGACTAAACCCTAATTTTCTAAAACGAAAAACAAGAGCTGCATCATTTACAAATTAGACTAGGCAGAAAACAGAACTCCCCGTACATAAAAACCAGGGTTCCGTTATTAAATTAAAATGATCAATGAAAGAAAAAGACTAAACCCTAATTTCTAAAAGAGATAAATAATCACAGGATTTTTTGTACGATAAGCAGAAAACAAAATATGAGAAAATTCGAGAGTTTTACTAACCCTCCGTCCATTTCATACTCTTCGTCTGCCATGGCGATACGGGTTTCTCTTTCTTCACTCTGCTTGCTCTTTTTCGCTCTTCGCCTCTCACCCTAAAAGCTTTACTGGTCGAAATCGGAAACTATATATTTATATCCAAGACCGATTTGAGAAGTGGGCCGAAGATAAAAGCCCATTATAATTAAAATTAAAGCCCATCTTGCGTACTGAAGTTACGGACCTTGTTTTGTTTTCATTTATTTCATTATAACAAAATTGCAGTGCTGTCAAAAAATAAAAATAAAATTGTAGTGCAAATATTTCTGTAGAAAAACATTAAAAGAAATTTAAGATGTGGTTGATCTGATTTTTTTTTTTCAAATGAGAGTGTTACTGAATTTTTAAATTTTAGAATGTTTAATATTGTTAATATATAGTGCTCTTTTTTAAAAAAATTATGACAGTCGCTTACATCAATTTTTTAACCATTATTATTTTCGTATAATTACAAAGGTAATGAACATTTTTTCTAGTCTTTTTTTTTTTTTTTTTTTTTTACTATCTAGTCATGATACTTGCAAAGAACATCAAACATTTAAATACTTTTTTCGACATTTTTGTATTCAAGTTACATCTATACTAGCAATTTATTTATTATGATATTTATATTCACCTAAACAAAAGGTAACTTTTTATATTCATAAAACACACACATTTTCAAACACTACCTGAAACACAAACACATTTTTGTAGTAATCCTTAAAACTATAAAAGTACAATTGCACAATGTTATAACTGATGCGAGAAAGATATAAAAACGATAAATAAACCAAATAAATCGACACCAAAATTTTACGTGGTTCACTAACAATTTGTTAGCTACGTCCACTGGCAGAAGAGAGGATCTCGTATATTATTCAGAACCGACAACAATATACAACTCAAATGAGAATATAAATAATAATCCCTAACTGATTTGACCTAAGTTAATAAGCCCAAAACCGAAACCGACTAGGCCTAAATTAATAAGCCCAAAACCGAAACCAACTGATGCACTTGCATCAAAGAGACCTGGACTTCTTAAATAACATTAGGAAGTCCTTCACCTTTTTTCACAATCCGATGTGGGACAGAATAGGACTTCTTATAGGATTAGGAAGTCCTCCAACTTTTGATACAATTTGATGTGGGATAAAACAAACTTCTTTATTTTACACAATTCCAACAAATCTCCACCTTGGTAAAATAACAGAAAACTTCATTATCTCCACCTTGACTTGAATCCTCTCACAGATGTACCAGATGCACCATAAAAGTGTCAAGACGTACAAGCAACTCCTCGTACACAGATTTTCCCCAAGACTGGGCAACTATCAGCTTGTAATATTTAACAAGTTCAAACAATGTTGGAACTTGTTATTTGAAACCGGCTTGGTGAACATGTCAGTTGGGTTATCAGCAGTCCCAACTTTCTTTACTTTAACCCTCTTCTCACTTCTCAGAAAATGATACCTGACATCAATATGTTTCGTTCTCTCATGATGAACTTGATCCTTGGCTAAACATATTGCACTCAGACTGTCACAGAATACAGTTGCATAATCATGATGTAGACCAAGATCACTAACCAGCCCTTTCAACCAGATTCTCTCTTTGGCTGCTTCAGTCAAGGCCATGTGCTCTGCCTCTGTAGTAGACAAAGTAATCGTAGGCTGCAAAGTTGCCTTCCAACTTACAACAGAACCACCAAGAGTAAAAGCATAACCGGTCATAGGCCTTCTACTGTCAACATCTCCTGCATAATCAGAATCACAGTAGCCTGAAACTAAACAATTCGTATCACCTCCATAAATGGGATCGACATCAGATGTACCTCTAAGGTACCGAAATATCCTCTTCACAGCCTGCCACTGTTCCTTTCCAGGTTGAGCCATAAACTTGCTGACAACGCTAACAGCATGTGCAAGATCAGGTCTAGTACATACCATAACATACATCAAACTCCCTACTGCACTAGCATAGAACCCAAGACATGTACTCCTTCTCCTCAGCAGATTTAGGAGCGAAAGCAATAGACAAATGAATATTTGCAGCACTTGGAGTATCAATAGGTTTAGTTGTAGACATACCAAACCTTGATAATATCTTCTGAATATAATCCTTCTGTGAAAGGAAAAGCTTCTTCGAGTTCTATCCCTAATCTCTATTCCCAATATTTTCTGGGCAGCACCCAAATCCTTCATCTCAAACTCAGCACTGAGAAGACCTTTTAGCTTCTGAATATCTGACTTGTTCTTTGCAGCTATCAGCATATCATCAACATATAAGGCTAAGTAGATAAATGAATCATCTTCCAGCTTGTTGTGATACACACAACTATTATACGGACTCCTGTTGTAGCCAAGATGTGTCATATAACCATCAAATCTCTTGTACCACTGCATTGGAGACTACTTCAGCAAATATAAGGATTTCTTCAATTTGCAAACGTACTCTTCTTTCCCGGGAACTTGAAAACCGTCTGGTTGGGTCATGTATATCTCTTTATCCAACTCTCTGCGTAGAAAAGTTGTCTTCACATCGAGTTGTTCAAGTTCCTGGTCCTGATGTGCTACCATTTGAAGTAACACTCTAATAGAAGTATGTCTGACTACCGGTGAGAAAATCTCATCATAGTCTACTCCCTCTTTCTGATGGAACCCCCTAGCAACGACTCTTGCCTTATACCTGATACCCTCAGCAGATGATATTCCTTCCTTCTTCTTGAAGACCCACTTGCATGTAATAATCTTTCTCTCCGGAGGCTTCTTGACTAACTCCCAAGTCATATTCTTGTGAAGTGACTCCATCTCATCTCCCATGGCAGCAAGTCATTGGGTAGACTCTGTACATGTAACAGCTTCTTTGTAGGTAGATGGATCATGAGAATCCACCTCTTCAGCAACCTGTAATGCATAACCCACCATATCCTCAAACCTATATCGCCTTGGAGCCTCAACTCCAATCCTTCTAGCTCGATCAAGAGCTATACTGTACGGTCTTGTCTCAGATGGTTGAGATTCTGGTGGTGATGCATCTTTCAGCTCGCTGTCAGAATGTGAGTGTTGTTCTTCATCTTCCTTTCGTGACTCACTCTGCTCCACCTGTTTGTGAACACTATTATTTTCTGATACAACAATAGACTTCACAGTGGGGTTAAACATAGAATTCTCATAAAAAATAACATTTCTGCTAAGTATGACTTTACTTTCTGATGGAGACCAGATCATACACCCCTTAACATCGTTTTCATAGCCCACAAAAACTCATTTCTTCGCTCTTGGCTCCAATTTACCCTCATTTACATGATAATAAACATTACATCCAAAAGCTCCCAAATTAGAGTAATCTGCAGACTTACCAGACCACACCTCGTAAGGTGTTTTGAGGTTGATACCTGTGTGAGGTGAACGATTTATCAAGTAACATGCCGTGCTGACCGCTTCTGCCCAAAATCTTCGGGTTAATCCAGCATTAGAGAGCATGCATCGAGCTCTCTCCAGAAGTGTCTGATTCATGCGTTCTGCTACACCATTATGTTGTGGTGTATCTCTTACTGTATGATGTCTTGCGATCCCTTCATTCTTGCAGAACTCATCGAAATCAGAAGAACATAATTCCAGACCATTATCAGTTCGCAGCCTTTTGATTTTCTTCCCTGTTTGATTTTCCACCAACGCCTTCCATTGCTTGAAACTCTTGAAAGCTTCACTTTTATGCTTCATCATAATTACCCAAGTCATTCTTGAGTAGTCATCAATCATAGACACGAAGTATCTATTGCCTCCTAAAGAGTCAACACGAGAAGGTCCCCAACAATTAGAATGGATATAATCAAGTGTGCCTTTTGTTCTATGAATTGCCTTGGGAAACTTGCTGCGATGAAGCTTCCCAAAAACACAGTGCTCACAGAAACCAAGACTAGTGACCTTGTGGCCACCAAGAAAATCATCTTTCGACAGAATTTGCATCCCTCGTTCACTTATGTGGCCAAGTCTCATGTGCCATAACTTAGTCAAGTCGTCTTTGTGAACTTCCGATGATGAAACAACAGCAGAGTCAGATAGCGTTGAACCTTGCAAAAAGTACAAAGTTCCTCGCTTCACACCTTTCAGAACCACATTAGAACCCTTGTAGACATACATAACTCCACCTTCACCTCTGAAATAAAAATCCTTATTGTCTAGAAGACTAAGTGATATCAGATTCTTCGTCATTTGTGGAACATGTCTAACATCGTTCAATGTGCAAAATTTACCATCATGTGTCCGTAATTGAATTGAGCCTATTCCAACCGTCTTGCAAACTGAACTGTTGGCCATAGAAATATTGTCTCCATCCACTTGCTCGTAAGTTGTAAACCACTCTCTGCACGGACATATATGATAAGATGCCCTGGAATCAAGAACCACACATCAGTGTGATGTGTTTGTCCATTAGCAACTAGGACTACATCTTCCTTGGAGTTGGTGTCATCTCCTTCAGCAACAGCGGCAGTACCTGCTTTGTCTTCCTACTTCTTCTTCTTCTTCGTACAATCATTTTTCCAATGACCTGGCTCTTTGCAGTAGTCAGATATCGTCTGGTTTAGGACCCTTTGACCCAGACTTCTTGAATTTCTTCTTTCCTGATTTTCCAGGTCCCTTGTTCCCACTAGCTACTAGTCCAGCGGCCTGATTATCTGAACTTCCACCACTCGCCTTATGTCGCAACTCTCTAGTATACAGAGATGATCTGACCTCTTCCAAGGATACAGTGTCTTTCCCAACAATGAAAGACTGCACAAAATTCTCATACGACAAAGGTAGAGAAACCAACAGAATTAAAGCAGCATCCTCATCATCAACTTTAACATCAATATTACGCAATTCTAATAGAATTGTATTCAATTGATCCAGATGTTCACGAAGTGGCTGACCTTCATGCATACGCAAACTGAACAGACGTTGTTTCAACAACAACTTATTGGTTAGCGACTTTGTCATACACAGACTCTCCAACTTCAACCATAGACCAGCTGCAGTTTCCTCCTCTGCGACTTCGGTAATGATGTCATCTGTGAGACACAATATGATTGATGAGTGTGCCTTCTCCTCCAGAGTGGCCATCTCTGCTTCTTCCAAATCCACCGTCTTTTTCATCAACGGTGCCCACAGTCCTTGTTGTTTCAACAAGGCACGCAACAAGGCACGCATCTTGATCTGCCATAAACTGAAACTGTTCTTCCGCGTGAACTTGTCAATTTTCACGTTTATCCCACCCTTCATCTTTCTCGCCAAATTGCGAAAACCCCCAACAAGGCTCTAGATACCAGTTTGTTATAACTGATGCGAGAAAGATATAAAAACGATAAATAAACCAAATAATAATCCCTAACTGCTTGGGCCTAAATTAATAAGCCCAAAACCGAAACCAACTGATGCACTTGCATCAAAGAGACCTGGGCTTCTTAAATAACATTAGGAAGCCCTTCACCTTTTTTCACAATCCGATGTGGGACAGAATAGGACTTCTTATAGGATTAGGAAGTCCTCCAACTTTTGATACATTCCGATGTGGGATAAAACAAACTTCTTTATTTTACACAATTCCAACACACAAGAATGAAAAAAAAGGACATTGAGTCATTGATACTATCTATTCATTGATACTTGAATTAATCGAAATAATTCAAGAATTCAAGTCTAAATTACACTGTACACATCAGCTATATCAACTGACAATCGATAATATACATATGACAATATATTGAAAGTATTATAATTACAATTGAGGATCATTTGCAATTCGAGTAGAATACCCAAATTGGTGAAATAGATAACCTTTCAAAATCGAAAAAATTACAAAATAAAAAGTAAAAAATCAATCTTAATTAATGCTCACAGATATAACCACCATGGGATCTTGAAAATGAAGCAAGAACTAACAAAAATTATTTTTCTGCAACTCCAACTCGCCCCCCACAAACTGGAAAACCAGTAGAATTCATACATTCTGTTCCCACTGTAATTACACGTGATACAACAAATCCTGCAAAATATGTTAAAAAATTCAGAATAACAACTAATACTTTTGCATGAAACAGCTAATACTGTTTCAGAATACACACAAAACACAAACCATGCATCAAGTTTACATAAGACTTTGCCCCTGTAAATTATCTTTAGAGTTTCTTCTTTCATTTTAAACATCATGATTTAAAGATCATACTATCCATGTTTGGATTAATCTATTTAACTACTTCAGATTCATCCTAAAGAAGAAAGTAATAGGTAAGCATAAAGGAAACATTTTTCTTGAATAAAACGTCTTACTCTTTATATGCAAGTTGCTCCATGGATTAATTTATGCACATTCGAGGGCGTAATAAAGCTTCGAAACTCGTCTTCTGAGAAGCGGCTCTAGTCTGAAAGATGATATATTTTTCTGCCACTTTTTGGCTTCATACATCTCATTCCACGCCTGTACTATCTCATCAATGTTGAAATTTAAAGCTGCAAGAAAATCAAACAAGTTTAAGACCTATATTACATCAGTTTAAATCACTTCTTAATCTAAATAAAAAAAAAAGAGATTAAACTAATTACCTCCAAATGCTGTATCATTAGAACAATGATTCTTGATCATCACAGCAATATCAGATGAAGAAGCTCCAGCAAGTTCAAATTTCTCGACCGAAACCTCCAAGCATTCTTGCCAAACAGGGAGTCCAAGTTTGAATTCCATTATCGATCTTTCGTACAACATTGTACCCCACAGAACGTATATCTGAGACCTAATGTTATTCGCCTGTTCTTCAATTTCATCAGCAGATATGCTTTTCAACATGCTATCGAGTTTCATTTTCTGCAAAAGCGCCTCGATTTTATTCTGCTGGTGAAGCTCACACATACGCTGTTCTTGCAGATCCTCCCACATCTGCATCCCCTTCTCCATATTCTCCTCGGCGTTATTATACAGCATAAGAACTTCACCAGACGGCCATAACTCCAGATCAGTTTCGGTCCCAATTGCGTAATACCAAAAAGCTTGGCCTGCTCAAACTGCTGCTGGCCAAGAGCAAGAACAGCTTCGTAGAAATTCGGTTTGATTTTAAGGGCTTCTTCATATTTTTTCCCTGCCTGAGTGAATTCCTCCTGGGCCCATTCGTAAGCAGATTTAACCTGCTCGATGATAGAATCACGAGACGAATCTTCTTTAAAATAGACCCTCTTTCTTGCTCTAGACATGTGGACATTTCCCACATTGAAAAGAGCTAAAGCTGCCAATTCATGAAATTTATCTGCAGCAATGCCAAACAGGTCCTGAGCCTCTTCGCTAGTCACCGTTTCCTCCATAGCTTCCGAGTAGAGCTTCACTCCAACTTCATGGAGATCGATATAAGCATCAACATCAAACCCAACATGATTCTTGAAGAACTGAGCAAACTGAATGATCCAATCACTGATACAAGTAGAATCACCATGTACTACTTCCTTATTTTCCCTCTCTTTTTTCTCATTTGCAGCACTGTGTTTCCTCTCAAGCCTTTCTTTTTCCTTTTTGATCTTATTAAAGAGTGGATCTTGATCTGGGGTGACTTCGATTATATGCAGCTTGATGGAACCCCGTCCAGCTGAAGCTTCAGCCAAACGGAGCTCTTCGGTTGTGGTGATTGTAACCATATCGCCTTCTTGATCCTTAAACTTGATGATAATCGCTTTGGAGCTGGGAAAACGATCAGAGATGATCTCCCTTAGTTTCAAAATTTCGCAATTGAGAGGAATTTGAGCCCACCTTATGTCCTCTTTAAACACTAATTTCACCGTTCTTCTAAGCTCTTCCTCGTTTCCAGTACTTATTTTCTCTTCCTCAACGACCAATTTGTCTTCGGTGTTCTTTTCCTCAATTCCAGACATAACTTTTGATTTGCCATCAGAAACCCCATCAACTTTCTTTCCATCTAGTATGCTGTTTTTTCTCTGTTTGCCCGATTTCTCTCCAACTCCCCTGCTTTCATTTGACCACTCAATGTCAGGCATTGGAACCAAATCAACAGGAATATCACTAAGTCTCGACCCTTGCCTCTCGAAGGTTTGCCTCAACCTTTCTTCGATTTCACTCGCCATAAGATTATTAGGCTCCAATTTCAACACTATCCTAACATCTCTAAGAGCCAAATCGGGCCTATTTAACGACTCGTAACATCTAGCCCTCTTCAAAAGCGCTTTACTATAACTCGATGTGACTTCAAGAGCCAAGTTGCACTCATGAATCGCCCTCGGATACTCACTAATGCCAAATTGCATGTAGCATTCAGCTATATTACTCCTGAGATAAGCTACGTCCGCGTGGAACCTAGGAAGCAATTTAATCGATTTCTCATATTTTAAAATGGCACCCCCATAATCCCTCCTTTGAAACAACCTATTGCCATCATCTTTTAATTTCTGTGACATTGACATGAATGCAGCTGTGTCAATGTCATAAGGCCTATTGCTTTGGCTGCTTTCGCCGGTCCTCATTTGCCTCGCGTATAATTCGCGCCATTTATTATCTCCCAAAGGAATCATATCTGATTCAGTATGACTTCCCATGCTAATAATCAAGAAATCAATCTATCAAACACCTGGTGTGCACAAACTTAACCTTCTCGCTAATTTCTAAATTTATCCCAATTCAATCTTTTCTTTCCTAAGCACAATAATTACACCCAAAATGCCAGATTCTGAAAATGCCAATCGAATAAGGGTAAAAGAATACACAAATCCACCACCCAAATAGCTAATTAAAGCAAAAAATAACACTCGAATAAATTCAAATCCTTACCCAAAAAAGATGCTTCAGAATCCGGCAATATCAACAACAGAATCGAAAACAATGATAAGATTACGTAACAAGATGGAAATGGGATTAATATCTGCAATACACAATCTTATTCAAACCCTTCAAAAGTTTCTTGAAATCAAGAAGCTTGTTGGTTTGTTGAATGAGATCATGCGGTTGCAGATATATGAAAAAGGAGAAACAAAACTAAAAACAAAAAATTATATGAAAATGCAAGCGTTTTGATGCTTCAAGTAAAAGCCACAAAAATATAGTAATACTAATATTTACTAAATTTTTCAAGAAAATAGAAATGCAAAGATGGAGAGTCTCTGTTTTTCCTCCCCAAATTTTTGGGGAATTTTCTGGACAATGGTTAAGAAGGGATGGACAAGATTGAGGGACCGCATTTTTCGCTCTTCTCCAAGATTGTGGGAGGACGACGTCGTTTCTTGCGGTTCACCATTCGCATGTTAGCGGTTGACTGTATCTTGACCAACTCTATACTTGTGCTGCAATTTTTATATTAATGTTGCATTTTAGCTCAACTTCAAAATCTCTATCTATTGATGAAGTTTTCGTGCCCCCAGATTGTGGAAAAAATCAATTTTGGTCACTAAAATTTATCTTTTTACAGTTTTTGTCACCCAAGTTTACCCACTTTTAAAATTGGTCACCCAAGTTCATTTTTTCTCTCACGTAGGTCTTGCCATCAGTTGACCTGTCTTTGACTGACAGAACTAACGGAAAAAAAATGTGAATTCGTCCTAAACACCCCCAAAATCAAAATTCCAGACTCTCTCTTTCCCCATTTTGCACAAACCCTAATTTCTACAATTTCTCTTGGATTTCCCTCCAATGAAATCAATGAAAATTGAAAAAAAAAATAAAGTTTCGGGTAAAATGGGGAAATGGGCTGTCGAATTTTAAGATACAGAGCTTTGATTGGAGGAAATCCAAGAGAAATTGTAGAAATTAGGGTTTAATTGTGCAAAATTGAAAAAGAAGGAGTCTGAAATTTCGATTTTGGGGTGTATTGAATGAATTTGTGCTTTTTTCCGTTAGTTCCGTCAGTCAAAGAGGAATCAACTGACGGCAGGACCTAATGTGAGAGGAATAATGAACTTGAGTGATCAATTTTGAAAGTGAGTAAACTTGGATGACCAAAACTGTAAAAATGTAAACTTTAGTGACCAAAATTGAATTTTTCCCCCAGATAGTATCTCGGAAATAATTCATATTTTATTAGAATGAAATGTCAACTGAAATAAAATGTAGCTCCATCCTGTTTTAGGGTAGATGTGATATTCTACCCTCATTTATCTTACACCTTATTAAAAATTATTTTATTATTTTATATATGTATAATAAATAACTTGTTCATTAAAATACAAGTCAAACAATGAATGAACAATTTAAAACAAAATAGAGGGAGTAATGATAAGATGTTTCAACTTAAATTCATTTCATAATTTGTACAATTTATATTGTCATACAGAAAACTTTTTTATTAATAATTTATGATTGCTAGCTTTTGAGTTTTAAGATTTTGAAATGGAAGTATTTAAATAGACTAGATCTCTTATGCACCAGCCACTGGGTGTACCGTGTAATTTGAGAACTTCAAAGTAATTTATTTTCACTAGCACTAATGGTATGTTTCAGTATAAATAAATTGCACATTTAAAATTCATTTGAGTTGCACGCACATCTGGTTCATACAAGACCATACATTTGAAACATAGTAGGTTTCTTGTGCACTAAGTGCACCGTACAATCTAAATGTATTTTTGAAAAGTACAATTAATTTATTTGCACTTTCTAGTGAAAACAATAGTATATTTATAAAGAACGCATTTGAATTTTACTGTGCATTTGGTGCATATTAAACTGTGTCTTCGATCTTATTTTCATAACATTGCATATATGATGAGATTGGGAAATGAAAGTAGGAAAATTAAGTTTTGCGTGAGACCGTTTCAACTTTTACGATAAGATGTAACATAATATGAGAATGATAGCTTTAATACTTAGGGAATTGTGGATATTGATTTGTACGTAGTTGGTGAATCATCTCATCCACAAATTTCAAATCCATCCATCCAAACGGAGCCTTAGGAAATTGTATAAATGAACTAAACAAATACCTTTTATAAGTTATTCGAACTTTAAATGAGAAGAAATTATTCTTTCATAGTATCAGAGTCATTGGTTTACGCTTATATCTTGAGTTCAAACCCTTGCTAATAGCAACTTTACCCGTATTAAGTTATATATTTATTGGACTTTCTAAGTCCTATATATTCATGATGAAGTTAACAGTTGAATGTACAATTCAGGCCACAAATAAAAAAACACATTAAAAAATTATACCTTCCTACCCATCGAACTTATAGATGAGATATTTTTTAAAAAAAAAACTATCTCATACAATATTTTGCCAAACAAAGAAAGCAAAACAATTGTGGTACTCAAACTCAACACACTAAAGCAGGTTGCTTTACATTAACTAATTACAAGTTTATCCGTTGGAATTAGCACAATGTGAATTATTATACTAAAAAATAAACTAACTGATCATGCAAATCGAATCCCTCTCCCTACATAACTATAGACGATTCGGATGTATATAAATAACGTGTTAATCAATCCAACTGATACCGTTTTAATTTGAGTTGAATTCGTAGCATTAGGCCAAAATAAAATAGAAGAATGAATGAATCTAATTATAAGGAAAGGAACAAAATTACAATCAAAATCAGCTTCAAGTTGTTCGCATCGTTATTGTTTGTGGCAGCCAGCGATATATATGTGCATGCATATTCTTCACATGGATTGTCGTGGATATACATCAAGACATGGATAAAATTATAATTAGGAAAATTGCACTTTTGATCCCACGATAATATTTTCATATTAAAATTGTCTCAATTCAAGCATTATTGGTACCAAATTAATATTCTCTTAGTTTTTAACAGATGTAAGTGCGTGTGTTCCCACTAAAATAGCGGGATTACTAACATTTTAAAAGAAAACACAAAAAATCCTCGTCCCATCTTTAACCTTAGGAATCGCTGCACCTCCAAACTTTATAAAAATCTTACCCAAATCTTCCAAAATCAAAAGTGCACAAAAAACTTTAAACTTATATAAGTGGTGTTTGTGAAGTGAAGTTGTAAGATGAACATGTTAGGGGTTTTTGTGATGTGCAATTAAAAATTTGGGACCAAAAGTGCACAAAAAATGATCACTTTAAAATAATAAGATCAAAAATGCTTTGAAAATATTCTCGTGATATAAAAAATGTAATTACCCGTTATAATTGAAACGAAAATTATAAGAAGATCAGAGAAAGACAAGAGTGGAACTGAAAAAGTAACACTTTATGCATAACATATATTATTAATATGTCGACCCCTCAACTTGCTGGAACCCACCTCACCAAATCACTGCTTCCTTTGACAACAATGTTTTTAATAATTGAACCGGGTCGACATTTAATATCCTAATGTAGACCAATTGTGTATGCATTAAATTGTAATTTAGTATCATTGAAAATCAATTAAATTTTTTCTTTTATGCTGGATTTGTGAGCTTGAACCGCGACGAGATAAAATAAATTAAGTGGTTAGAGCACTACTATTTATGCCGTGGTAATAGATTCGAATTATTATTTGTCTAATAAAAATTTTAAAAAAAAATTGAGCTTGAATCTCAACATGTCTCAGGAATGCAATCGACCGTACAAAAAAATTGTCTAAAATTCAATTCTTCCATATCATCAATAATATATATATATAAATTTGGAATAAAACCTGAAGTATCCAAATGTAAATAATAATAAAATTCATATAAATTTGTTGGTGTTCTTGTACTTTTAAGAGAAAATATTATTTTTAGTCATATAACTTTGAACGATTTTTTTAAAAACTTAAATGTGTTAATTTTAATTATTTTTTATCGAAAATTTTAAAATTTCGTCAGAATAAGCATGTACACTTCAAGAAATTTTAAAAAAAATATTAATTTTCGGTGATTATACAAGGATCATTATGAACAAAAAAAATATCAATTTTTGAAGTCACATGAGATCTTTAATTTATTCCTATGATATTTTAAAAATTTCAATAAAAAAAAAAATTAAAATTAACACATTCAGAATTAAAATAAAAAAAATAAAAAATTATATAGCTAAAAGTAAAATTGTCAGAAATTTCAGAACTATAAAGTATATTTTCTCCATTTTTAACGATGTTTATACATTTTAATTTTTTAGAAACAACCCGAAAACTTGCAATTCTCAAGTTTTATGAAAATCTTCCTACTAAAAGAAAAGTGGGCCAATAATTCCAATTTCCGTATAGGCCGAACCTCTTGCTTTCACAACCTTATCCACAAGTTTAGAAGCGTATCTGCACCAAAAGCAACTCACAACTCATCTCATAGAAAAGATTATATAATCAACGAGTTTTTTTGCACTTTTGATTCCATACGACACACCATATTTTCAAACGAGTCCCAAGCCCCCCAGGCGAATCCAAATTCCAAACTTTTAGAATTGATCCCCGCCATGATTTTAAACCGTTAACTTCACTTCTACAGACTTTGGTCCCAAACGTTATGCAATACATTTAATACACAATTAACCCTTAACCACCATTCAACAACTTGCAGTTTTGGTCCCATATGTTATCCAACATAATTAATACAAATTTAACACTAACCAATTTTTAACCACTTGCAGATTTGGTCTCATATGATAAAAAAAAATTACTTTATTCCTTGTAAAATTTCTGGCACCAAATACTCAAAACCTAACAAAATTTGGCGCCAACTACTTGCAAAACTAGTCCCACCAGAATGGAATTGAGCCAAAAATGGTGGGAAAACTTGATTTTTCCCACCAATTTTTGGCTACAAACCCTAATTCAACTCCCATATATAAACAAAAACAACACATTCAACCACATTCAACACAACACATTCAACACCCAAAAACATCTAAACACCATGTCTTTTGCATCTTCCTATCGAAACCGACACAATCTAATATGTTATTGTGGAAAAGCTTGTCGTACGTACGTTTCTCAAAAGCTTGAAACAAAGACAAATACGTCATCTATGGGCATAATCATATTCATAACTTAAGAATTCTGTATAATATCATGCCAGAGTAAAACAATACCAACACTTTCTCCAAGATTGCATTGATATTGAATTCAACTGCGCCTTGTTCTCATAGAGTCGATTCACTGTCTTTCTAGATCTCACAATTTCTTTTGCAAGTGCCTGTATGACAAGTGATCTATCAAGCATAATCCCACTTTTGCAGGTAAGTAACAATGACAAACTTAGGGCGCGATTGGTTCAAATCTTTAATGGGAATGGTAATGAGAATGAGCATAAGATAATTGTGGTAGTTAATGTGAATAAAATATGATAAATTCACCTTCATCATACTTCGAATGAGGTAATGAGACCCAAAATAAGTTAACCATTACCTGATTTTGATTAACTACATCCCTACCTATGATTGTTTCTCCTCAATCACTTCACTATTCCTCATTTTTATCCCCATTTATTACAAGATTAGAGCAAAACACCAATTATGTAACAATCATTATGATTGTAATTCACTATTCAATTCAATGATTCTCATTAGCATTCCCATTGAAGGATTTGAACCAAGCGCCCCCTATAAATTAGCTGGCCATTTACATAAGCCCTCCTTTGTATAAATATTATACAATCCTTAACACCAGCACTATATGCACTTAAAATGGCCAACTAAATCTAAAATCCTTCACCTCTAAATTGACATATACTAAAATAGAGTCCATAAAATCTAAATCCTCTCAACTCCTGTTAGGAGTATTACCTAGCCTATAGAACTCGAGTTTGATCCTTTCTGCATCCCTACTTCACACTTGCAAAATGATTGAACTTTTGGAGAACAATTATGATAATAAAATATTGTAAAAATCAATTAGAAGAAAACAGAAGAAAACTTCAACCAATCTCCCCAATAATTCATCTGATCAATCATGGAAACTAATTACATTATCCATAAAACTTATAAGATTATCAATTAAATAAACAACACCTTAGCTGAACCCATGTCATTTCGTTTCGCTGCCTCTTTGATCGCTTTCTGCACACTCTTCTCTTCCCTCTGTATGTCTAATCAAGCCCACCAACAAAAGAAAACCACTTAAAAAGCAAATTAAACAAACCCTAAACCAATAAAATTAAATAGCCCAACAAATAATAATTCGCGCAAACACACAAACCCCATATGATTATATGAAAAAACGACCTCGGATTTGGCGTTCCATGATGCGGCATTCTTGGCGCAAGCGGCGCTGCCAATCTCTGAGCAATTGCTGTGGATTGGGTTTTAGCTTCAATATATTCATCACTTTCTCCATTTTTTTTTTTGTTTGTTTCAGGCCCTTCGTTTTCCTCCTTCGTTTTATGTTTAAGGGTAAGATTAATTAGTTAAGAGAGTTTAAGAGTTAAGATAAATTAATTAAATATTAAACATTGCTCATTATGCTTCTAACGGATCCCGTGCTGTGAGAAATTGGGACCGAGTTTGCAAGTTTTATAAATTTTGGGACCAAGTTTACAACATTTCAAATGTTTGGGACTAGTTTGATAGACTTGGGACTCGTTTGAAAACATGGTGTGTCATATGGGACAAAAAGTGCAAAAAACTCTATAATCAGCAGTCAAAAGTGAAATGTGAAAACCAATTAACTCCTATTACATTTTATACTTTTTCTTGGCACAATGCTGGTACTAAAATATTGCTAGTATAGGTTGAATTTACTTCTTTTTTATATAGCTAATTTACATGGAGAAGTAGAGCACATAACCGAAATCAACGGAATTATATTACATAATATATATAGGAGGCATAAATATTAAGAAAATAATTATACATAGAACAATTTAATTTGATTATAGTAACAAAAATAGAAAATATTGTATTCTATCATCAGAAATGCTTTTAATTAATTTGTTTTTCCATGTTAAAAATTGCATATATTAATCTGGGGTTTTTTCCCCTTTTTCTTTTTTTTCAAAAAAGATACTCCTACTTCTTTTTGTTTCAGGAGATTTCGAACTTAAATTTCAGTTCTCCTTTAAAGCCATGTTCAATTCACTAATCCATTGGTTGAATTTGATGAAATTCCCTCTTAAAACAAAATATCATTAAATGTCATAATAACGCGTCCCACAATAATTTGTATAAATTTTTTTTTGATTCGTGCCACAATAACATGCATATTTTCTAAAATAAAAAAACACTCAAAACTTACAACCTCACAATATTATTATAATTTATTTAAATAATATCAATAAAATAATTTTTTTTTAATTTTTGTGCAAGGATAGGGGTGGATGCACGTTATCTCGTGAAGGACGAAGTATTTTTCAAAGGTAATATTATTAAATATTCCGTATGGTCCAATAAAAAGAATCTCATGGGCAAAGTTACTGCTCATCAATCAAATATTCCCACAGTAGAAAGTAATTCAATTCATAATTATTAGCATTAATTAAGATATTTCTCCATTAATTAATCAAGTATACGTATCAACAGAAAAGTCCCGATGAAAAAAAAAAAATACACCGGACGTCACTTGGGTGGGTTTTCGGGTCACAACCCGAATCAATCAGGCTGACGTCATCGCGGCCGCTCAGCCCTAGCAATCGGCCATGACGGAGAGCCGGCTGACGGTTGGCCGGAATCCGCCACGGCGGCGCTGGTGGTGAGACGACGGCCGAATCAAGGCGGCCAGAGCCCTCTTCACTAAATCCCCCTCCACCGTGGCGATTCGCACGAGCGAATTCTTCATAGCGGACCGCACCATGTTAAGCCCCGCGTACGACGCCGTTTGGGGCTTACTCGAAACGACACCGTTGGCCCGACCGGGTTTGTGCAACCCGCACCTGAACGAACCGGGGTGGTTCGTCGGGGAGCACATGCACGTGCGCTTCTGGGGTTTGTCGGGTCGGGTGGAAACCGAAATGGACCGGTTCGGTGAACCGGGCCGGTCGAGGGAGAAGCTAAGGGAGTGGGGGGTTGGGTT
Organism: Stenogyne calaminthoides; assembly: GCA_037126765.1. Lineage (NCBI taxonomy): Eukaryota > Viridiplantae > Streptophyta > Magnoliopsida > Lamiales > Lamiaceae > Stenogyne > Stenogyne calaminthoides. The sequence continues at coordinate 6,663,229 of JBBCBC010000027.1, read as the reverse complement.
GTGCCGGGCGGGGGAGGTGGGGCGCCGGAATGAGCGGGTTGTGCGGAAGGCGGAGGAGGTGGCGGCGGCGAAGGACGGCGGCGTCGTGCGGGCGGAGTGGTGGCGGTTTGGTTTTTGAGGAGGGGAGGTGGACCGGAGGAGCGGTCCGCTCGATCTGCGAGGTGAATAAGACTCCATTTGGTGGAATTGAGATTTTGAGAGTACTCTTTGATTTAATTCGTTGTTTGCAACAATGAGGGGTTCAAGTGTTGAAACTAGCAAACATGACCTTACCATCGGTTATGTATTTATCGGGGGTGTTGCGGGATGGATATTTTTTTTATTCGGTACTTTATTATTTTCCTTTTTGGAATATGTACCTAATTTACCGATGAGGATTAGGCTCGGCAACCTAGCAGGAATTCCCATTCCATGTGGGGATGGTTCTTGGTGGAGATGAGATCACGATGAAGATCTTGATTTATTATAATCACGATTTGATTAGAAAATTAGTATTTAATATATTTAATTTTTATTTATTAGTATTTATTATGTTTTCGTAATTAGTATTAGAGTTTTTATATTTAAAAGTCAGTCCTGTAAACATATTATAAAGTTAAGTTGAATATGAATTAAAATGTTATCGAGAAAGTTTCTTGTGTTTTTCTCTTTGCCGGTATTTCAATTGAAATCAACGGAGATTGAGAAGATTGTTAGTTTGTCTTGTTCACGCTTCTCCCTGCATCAGTTCTAAATGTGAATGAAAACCTCAATTTTATAATGATGCACATTTGCATGAAACTGTTTTACGGTGAGACGGGACATAAATTGAGCATTGATCCTTTAATATTTTAAGAAAGGTAGGTGTGATTTGTGCTAAGTTGTATCCCGTCTCATATATGAGACCGCTCATATGAGTTTTTATTTTTTATAATTAGTGTTCTTTTGTACATTTTAATTGTATGAATGGATAACACATGAAATTAAAAAAAATGAACCGATATATTTTAAGGGTGTATTTTGAAACACTTAGTGCCTGTTTTGGACCACAAGTCTAATAGTTAGAAGCACTTGTTTTTTAAGTTGTCAAGACCTAATATTTTTAAAAAATAAGTGCTTCTAAGGTGCAAGTGGGATTTGAAAACACCACATTTAAACAACTTTCAGAAGCACTTATTTTTAAAAGCTGTGAGAGGAAGCTTTAAAAATAGAGTAGGTAGTGTGAAAATTTTCATGTATGAAAATCTATAAAATTGCCCTAAATCAACCATCTACACCCTAAACACTAAATAATGAACCCTAAATTATGACCTATTCGGGCCGGGTGAACCATTTACCACTTGGACCTAGTGAACCATGAGCCACTCAATTTTGTCTTACCTTCACCAATTACAAAATTTGGTTGTAAATTAAAGTTTTTTCATGTATGAAAATTTTTATACTAGACTTTGTCTTAAAAATAAGTGTTCATAAAATTTGTTTTAAGTGTTTCAAAATACACCTAAATCTATGTGTTAAAAATTTAATATAATAAAATATAAAATGTAAAATAGAAAAATCAAACTGTTTATGTGATGGTAATCCAAATTTCCTCCCTCGTGGTGTTGGGGTGGGGATAACTTATCCCCTGTACGTTGGACGGAGCAGGGACAGGGATCATATCCCTTGCCATGTTCCTTATAATTTTTGTGTAAGTTCCGTGTGGATCCTGATGCATTATGTATTTATAGTGCATTTTATATAAAATTGTACGTATAATTTGTTACATTGAAAGATGTAATTACTTGTATACACTGAATCATGATTAATATGAAAAAATAATAACATGTTTCAATATAAACAAGTTGTATTTTTCAGTATAACAAGTTACACAATTCTAAAATGCACTATGAATAACACGATGCACCTGAATGCATACAAGACTTAATCATTTTTTTTTTATTATTATTATATATTAATTTTTTAATATTACTTAATATATCATATATTGCAATTATTTTAAACTCCAACTCTTACTTAATTTTATTTTTATTATAATTAATAGTGTAGGTTTTTATTAAATATATTTAACTAATTTTCTCAAATCAAATAAAATAAATATAAGAAAAAAAATAAAGATAAGCAGGAGTGCAGAATTTCCACGGAAGGAAGAAAAAATAACCCCATAATTAGAGTTCCGTGATATCGTGGGGTTGGGGATGAAGATTGAGCTCCGTCCTCTAGTGGGAATTATATTATACTCCATCTTTCTTTTATATATGTTCCACTATAATTTTTTATTTCATAAAAGAAAAAAGTAATTCCATTATCTATAATTTTTATCCTCATTTTTATTTTATATTTTTAATGTTATTTTTTTTAATATTAAAACTAAATAATGTTTGAATTTCAAAACAATTAACTACTCAATTCATAACTTTTTATATCCACAAAATACCTTTTTTAAATATCTTCCAAAGATCCAAAATTACCACATGTATTTTTAAACATGCAACTACTATTTTTAATATTATTTTATTATTATTCCCTAAACAATTCAACCAAAAAAAGTGGGACAAATACAATATTACGGAGGGAGTACTAATCACGTTTCAATGACGTTGTGACTCTTCATCTCATTTGCAATTTAAGTGATTATTTTATATTTTTTAATGTTATTTTTTTTTAATTTACTCTTAAAACTATTAAAAATGGTCTTCAAAGTCTAATTTTGAATTTCAAAACAATTAATTAATAAAGGGCACAGTAGAAAGTCAAAAAAATCTTTTAATATATTTTTTATATCGACTAAAATGACATATATTTTAAATAGGAGGAAGTAATTTATAAGAAGTAAATCTCATGTGCATCCCTTGTAATATTACAATGTACAACTCACATGTATTTTTAAACATGCAACTACGTATTATTTAATAGAAACATGCAATTTTAATTTAACAAAATAGATTACATATTTAATGAATGCACTTAAGTTATATAATTATATGGTGGTCCAGTGCACTCAATACATATAATTGGGCTTACCATTTTATTAAAATGCATCGGTTCTCTCTACAAATAGATAGGTAGCGCACGTATACAATCCGTGTTATTGATCTTGGGTGATAAACTCCATTATTGGAGATGTAAGTCAATACTTTAGGTGGAAGATGTTGCGTTTCCACAAAATAAGACAACACACACGCGAAGACAAATAATATGGATAATTGGATAATTTCTGTGAAAATATACTAGTCATGATGTGATAATTTCACTAGTTTAATTAAGAATTTATTTTTAATATCAGTAAATGAGAGCTTTTCTTTTCTTTCTCCGTTAATTATCAAAAGGTATATATCTATATTAACTAAAAAATTGAATTTGTAAGTGGGAAAATTATACAACACAATGCAACGTGTGAATGAGATTATTCTATTTTATTGTACAGGGGTGGATGATGCAATATTGCATTATATGAGATGGTCTCATTTAATTTTTATGAAAACGAATATATTATATATAAATAAAATATTAATATAAAAACTTAATTATCAATTAAGATAACGGGATAATTACCGCAAATATTTTTAAAATCTCAATTTACGCTAAATGAATTATTTGATAATATATTAAATAATGCATTTGTATTGAATAAAATAATACCCAACTGATTCAGATAATTGCGACAGTCGCAGCACCTGTTTCTGGTTTTGATATGCATACGGTTTAATCGGTTAGGATCCAATTAGATATATACGAGACCAATCCCATACACGAAAATAAAAGAGTTGGGTTTCACAGGAAAATATAAACTCCATAAAATTAGTTTATATATATAGTATTTATTTCATAATAATTTGACAAATTCTTTAATAATACCGACGGAAGATAAATGTATTTATGCGTACAAATAAACTGAAGATCATACTTCCGAGACTACAATCTCATATCTTTTTATATTTCATAATGTAGTAATAACAACGGCCAATAATAATATGTTAATAATGGCGGTCAATCATATCTTACTTGAATTGATTTTAATGGATTAATAAAGAGTCCGGCTAACGGCGAAGACAAAACGACAAAGCAGAAAGCCGTTTGATCAACGGCTTTTCTGTAAGAAAAAGTTATCAGCGCGTTGCAAGCCACGTACATTTTTTCTTTGGTGACACACTCTAAATGGCTTACACGCATTATTTCTTAAATATATTTATATATCTTTATAATAAATAATAAAGATTTTGTGTATTTTTATGGAAGATGTTGTTCTGACATAGATGGAGGCGCGCATGTGCGATGCATTAATAAAATAGTTTGATACATTTTCTGTAAAATCAATTTGTTCTTTTACGATGAGTTGGACATAATTTCAAATATCATATGGCGTAATTTAATTATTTTGATTCCTATTTTTTTTTTGACAGGATTGATTCCTATTCTTTAAAATGTTTAATATTTTGGCTTTCTTATTTTTTTATTTTTTTAATAGAATAGGAACAAGAATGATCATTGGGGGTGATCCACACGAGAGGCTGCTTGCTTTTTACCGAAAGTGGTTGGCAATTTATATTCACTTATATATATGCACCGAACAATTATAATTCTAATTCAATGGAAAAGATTCCAAGGCTTCACATGCAGATTGGGGACCAAGTTGACCATATTTCTTATCAATAATTGAAGCTAACTTTAATTTGCCTTTTAATGATAAAAATACGATTAGCTAATTAAAGTTGTTAGGAATTTCTGATGCGTGCCTGGCCTATTTTTTTTTTTTTAAGTTTGTGAGATTTTAGCCTTTTATTATGTGACCATGATTATTTCTTGTAGAAATCAAGCATTGAAGAACAAAATCTACATGATTGTATATTGAATTGAAGAAGTGGAAGTGTTTCTGTTACAATCTATTAACTGAATCTATGAATCAAAAAGATAAAAAATGAAAATAAGAGTAATGCGGCCTATATATAAGTTACACCAGACCAACAATATTAGTTGGTAAGTGTAACAGTATTAGTTGGAGAAAATGAACTAGAACTTATGTTACATCTTTAGATCCCCTCAAAATGGGAGTCATGTTGTTGAAAGGAGCAGGGGCTAATGGTTTGGTTAAAGCATCAGCTAAGTTCTCTTCAGTGGGAATCTGGATAAGCTTGATCAATCTCTCTTTAATCTTGTCCCTTGTGAAATGGATATCTATCTGAATGTGTTTGGATTTTTCATGAAGAACAGGGTTGTGTGTGTTGGGAAAATCGGGGTGCCCGGATCTATTCGAGGTGATTATTTAAATACATACTTAAATTAAACAGTTAATTACTAACATGAATTAATCCTAAATCAATTCAACATAATAATAAACAACATGCGTACACATAATTCACGTAAATCCTAAACATGCGGAACTAGGAGTTACGGAATTACTAACCTCTTGAAGAATCAAACAGATGAATCAACCCAAAAGCCTTCCCAAATATATCCCCAAAGTCCACGAACGCTATCCGGTGGGAAGATTTCAACGAACGATTTTAATGGGAGAGAAATTAAATATTTTGCTACCACCTTTGTGGATTTCTAATATTTCCAACACATGGAATTGCACTTGGGAATGAAGAGCTCATCCCCTATAAATAAGGAGGAGTGGGGGCGAAAAATAGGGCTAGGAAAATAAGGAAGAAAATATTTTCTTGGTCTCCAAGAAATCTTGAATATATCTCCTATATTCTTTTCTCCTTAATTAATTTTTTCATAAAAATCTCTTTCCCCTCTTCTACCTATATTTTAAAAAATTTACACTAATAAAGGAGTCAATATTTGACTTCTTGAATTTATGGGATAATTATGTATTCCTACAATAATTATCTCTTTCCATAAAATACTACAAGAAAATCAAGACAATCTTTTCTTCCTTTAATAGACAAGATTTTAGAAAATTACACTTGGAAATATAGCAAGAATATTTTCTTCCCTCTCTCATTAATTGGACTTTATTTTGGGCTATTTGGGGTCCTTTAGGAGAATTAAAATTGGACCTCCAATGGACTATGAAGCTTTAATATTTTGGGCCAAATATTATTCAAGTCCATTAATATTAATTTACTCCACTATGAAATTAATATTGAACTATCCATCTTAACCCATATTACGATTTCACATATAACATGGCTCCCGGTCATTATTTTCCGCGTTTAAGATTATCTTAGTCCATTAATTAATTAAGCCACTGAACAAGCTTTATATTAATTAATATCTTTGTCCTTGGAGTAAAGACAACTCAACATTATTATCCATGCCGGAAATAAATTTCCACTTGCAAGATTTGGCATGATAAAGGATATGAGCCCACCAAGGGGATAAATCAAGCAAGACGTACTTGTACGCGATTCTCTGTTTTAAATGTCAGCAATCGTCATGTAATTAATAATATTGCCCAAGATATAAGGTATCGAATCACACTGACTCTCTTCCCATCATAAGTCAAAGCAATAGTTATTAATTTCACACGATTCTATTTAAGGGACAGCGATTAAGAAACAACGCACCACTGAGGTCTAATTCTTGAATATTCAGTACCGAAGAATTTGTCCTCCTGTAGGTCCTCATTCAGCGCACCTAAATGTGCTAGTGTGATCCCTTGGTCAAGACAGGTCAATCTGGGTCTCACACTTCAACCGTTCATGATGGTTTGTTCATTTCCATTTGGGTTGTGAATTTGTACTTAATTACGAGGGCTGTTAATTTGATCTTCAGTGATCGGGTATCACCAAATTAACTACAATGTAATACATACTGTCTTATTGAACGAGTTTGCAATAAACATATATAACATTCATTCCTATTTAATGCAACAATGATTAAATAATTTATTTCAGTAAATAAATAAGAAACTCCAGTTTGGTTATACAAAGTAAAAGCATACTTTTCAGTATAACCCCAACAGTGTGCTCACTACAAAAAAATAGAGGATTGCCTACGAAATTTTCAAAAAATAGAGGATTGCCTAGGGAATAATTCAATTTGCCTAGACATTTTCATTCATAGGTAAAATTTGCCTACAGAATGTAATTCGTAGGTAAATTTATTTGTAAGTCATTTCTTAACCATAAATATAATTGCCTACAAAATGTAAGTTGCCTAGGAAATTATCTTTTGTAGTTGATTAGTTTGCCTAGGAAAATTAAGAATGTGTAGGTAGTTTCATGGTAGGTAATTAGTTTGCCTAGGAAATTATTTTGTGTAGGTGACTTTTCATAGATTATTTTAAAAATTGGTAGGCAAATCCTAGACAATAGTCATTTTTAAGGACCAAATTATTTTTGTGGGAAAATTTATTAGGCATTTGAAAATTTTGGTAGGCAATTCTACATTTTCTTGTAGTGGCTATTCCATATGCTGACTTGCTGTCTGTGTAAACAATTGCAGGTTGAGGATGTGGAATCTTCAAGTCTTTCAAGATGTAGAACACCCATTGGAGTTCACATGTGGTAGCACAAAGTGCCCTATATTCAGCCTCTGTTGATAATCTGCTAACAGTAGACTGCTTGTTGGACTTCCATGATATTAGGGAATCACCCAAATAGATTGCAAAACCTGTAATGCTTATTCTGGTCTGCTCACATCTTGCCCAATCACTATCTGAAAAAGCTTGTAACTTGAAATTGCTGTTAGAAGAATAGAATAAACCTTGTCCTATAGTGGACTTCAAGTATCTAAGCAATCTATGAACAACACTCATATGGAATTCAGTAGGTTTGCTCATGTACTGACTTAGGGTCTGAACAGTGTATGTAATATCAGGTCTTGTGATGGTTAAATACAACAATTTTCCAATAATTCTCCTGTACTCAGCATGGTTTTCCAATAGAGGAGCATCTCTGTGTGTGTGTTTGGGATCCATTGGAGTGGAACATGTTTTACTAGCAAGCAATCCACAATCAGTAATAAGATCTAGTACATACTTTCTTTGACATAACTGAACACCAGTATCATTTCTTGCAACTTCAATTCCTAACATGTATTTCAAAGACCCCAAATCTTTGATAGTAAATTTTTCATGCAAATGTGTTTTTGTGCTCAGAATGTCATCCAAATCATTTCCAGAAATAATAATATCATCTACATAACAAACCAAAACAGTGAATGAAGTATGGGTGGTTTTTGTGAAAAGTGATGTGTCAGCTTGGGATTGTATATAACCAAAAGCAATTAGTGTTTCAGATAGCTTGTTAAACCATTGTATTGAGGCTTGTTTAAGTCCATAAAGACTTTTGTTTAACTTGCATACCCTACTGTCATCAGAAGAACAATAACCACGGGGTGGGACCATAAATACCTCTTCATCAAGATCCCCATGTAAAAAAGCAGTGTTTACATTGTTGGGGTTATACTGGAAAGTATGTTTTTACTTTGTAACCAAACTGAATTTCTGTCTTATTTACTGAAATAAATCATTTATCACTGATGCTTTAAATATCATTGAATGTTACAAATATTTACTGCATAACTGTTCAATAAATAGTACGTGTTACATTGTAGTTAATTTAGTGATACCAGATCACAAAAGATTAAATTAATGCACCAGTAACTAAAAAGTAGTCGCTTTCACGCCTAGATGGAAATGAACAATCCATCGTGAAAGGTTGAAGTGTAAGGCTCAGATTGACTTGTCTTGACCAAGAGATTACACTAGTGCATGACTGATGCACTGAATAGGACCTACATGAGGATAAATTCTTCAGCACTGAATTAGGAAGAATTAGACCTCAATGGTTTATTATTTCTTAATCTTCGTCCCTTAAATAGGATCGTGTGTGGTTAGTAATTATTGCTTTGACTTATGATGGGTAGAGAATCAATGAGATTCAATACTTTATATCTTGGACAATATTATTGGTCACATGCGATTGCTAAGATTTAATACGAAGAATCGTGTGCAAGTACGCTTGTTTGATTTGCCCCGTTGGGAGGTTCATAAGATTTATCATACCAAATCTTGCAAGTGGAATTAGTTTCCAAAGATGGATAATAATGTTGAACCGCTCTTGACCAAGGACAAAAGATATTAATTAAAGGAAACCTGTTTTCAAAGCCGCTTGAATTAATTAATGGGTCAATAATCTTAAACATGGGAAATAATAACAGAGAGCCATATTAACAGTAATATGGATTAAGATGGATAGTGTAATAATAATTATGTAGTGAGATTAATTAATATTTATGGGCTTGAATAATATTGTGGCTCAATATTAGATATTCAAAGTCCATTAGAAGGTCCAATCTTAATTCTCCTAAAGACCCCTCAAGTAGCCCAAACATAATGTCCAATAACTGAAAAAAGGTGTTTAAAATAAAATAAATTATGGTTGCTTATTTTTTTCCAATTTTTTTCGAAAAACATGAATAAAAAGGAAGAAAGATTTTCTTTGAATTTTGTTATGGAATGAGGATATGTATTCTTGGAATACAAGATTATCTCATTAAATTCAAGAAATCTCCCACTTAGTTATTTATGTGGAATTTTCGAAAATTATGAGAAATAAAGGGAAACAAAGATTTTCTTGATTTTCTTGAAAAGATATTATGGAAGATATGTATTCTTGGAATACAAGTATATCTCATAAATTCAAGAAGATCCAAATCTTGGAATCTTTATCCTAAAATTTTGAAAATACCATAACAATAAGAGAGTGGGATTTTTATGGAAATTTTTAATTAAGGAGAAAAGAATATATGTGATATATATTCAAGATTTCTTGGAGATCAAGAAAGAGATTTTCTCCCTTTTTTCCTAGTAAAATCGCCATCACCCTTTATAAATAGGGGATGATTTTTTCATCCCCAAGTGAAATTTCATGTGTTGAAAAATTAGAAATCCACAAAGGTGGTGCAACATAATTTTATTTTTCCTTTTGTTAAATTGTTCTATGAAGTTCCTACCACCGATTGTTGAACAAGGATAAGGGAATACTTGAGAAGGTCTTTTGGTGTGTTCGTGTGAACGGGATCCATCTTCTCAACGGTTGTCACTCCGAGAGGTTAGTTCACTTAAACCCGTAGCAATTCCGCATGCGTAGGATTTATGTGAACTGTTTATATGCATGATTTATTGTTGAATTATTATTTGAATTAATATAGGATTAATTCATGCTAGTAATAATTGTTAGAATTAAATTTGTATTTAAATATTCATCCCGAATAGATCCGGACAAATAATTCCCCAACATACATCACATTGATGTATAAACCATTTCTTTGCAACAGCTATAGATAAAAGGAGTCTTACAGTGGTGATCTTGGCAACTGGAGAAAAGGTATCAAAGTAGTCTATACCTTCCTCTTGAGTGTAGCCTTTAGCCACCAATCTTGCCTTGTATCTCTCTATGCTTCCATCTGAATTGTACTTCACTTTGAATACCCATTTGCATCCTATGCAGTGTTTTCCCTGTGGCAAATAAACAAGAGACCAAGTGTTTGTCTTTTCCAAAGCCTCTATTTATTTATTCATAGCCTGTACCCAATTATCATCTTTTATAGCTTGTTTGTAAGTTTTAGGTTCAATTATCTGTGAAATTGAAGCTGTAAAAACTTTGTGTTGAAGAGAGAGCTTGTCAGTAGACAAATAATCAGAAATGGGATATTTAGAAAGCATGTTTGCCTTTTTAGAGTTATGATTTATAGAATCAGGCAGACATGTCTTATATATAGCTAAGTAAGCAGGGGTATGTCTTACTTATCTGACCTTCTTAACTCACCATTCAAAGTGTCAATTGATGGAGTTGGGTTATCTGTCTGATCAAGTATAGGACTATCATGTAAATCATGATGAGCATTAACAATAGTTTCATCGATATGAGAAATGTTATCTGACAAAGTGTGATCAGAAACATGATCTATAATGTCAACAGCATGAGGCACATGAAAAGATGGATTATCATCAAAGAATATAGAATCTGTAGGATTGGTATTCAAATCTTCAGAAGCTAATTGATCAATGAATTTTTCAGTAGATACTTTATCTGAATAAGGGAATATGTTTTCATAGAAAATAACATTTCTGGAATTGAAATTTTTCCAGTAACAATATCATAACACTTGTAACCTTTGGTTCCAAAAGGATAGCCCACAAAAACACACTTTGTGGATCTAGGATCAAGTTTTCCTCTGTGAGCAGTCAAAGTGCTTGCAAAACATAAACAACCAAAACTTTTGAGATAAGAATAATCTGGACATCTTTTGTATAATATTTCAAAGGGAGTTCTGTTCTTTAAAACATCAGAAGGAAGTCTGTTTATAATATGCACAACTGTTTGAATACACAAACTCCAAAACTTTAAAGGTAAACAAGACTGAAATAGAAGTGCTCTTGCAACTTGGAGTAAGTGTTGATGTTTTATTTCTACAACCCCATTTTGCTGAGGGGTTTCAACACAAGAGGTTTGATGTAATATACCAGTTCTGTGAAAGAAATCATGTAGTAAGAACTCAGTACCATTGTCACTTCTAAGGATTTTAATCTTGGTTTGAAATTGAGCATGCACCATATTAACAAAGTTTTCCAAAGAAGTTTGCACATCACTCTTAGCCTTAAGCATATATACCCAAGTACATCTACTATAATCATCCACAATTGTAAGAAAAAAATTATTACCATGTATAGAAGCAATGGAGAAAGGTCCCCATACATCACAGTGTATGAGTTCAAACACAGCTCAAGTTGTAGAATTACTAATAGGAAAAGAAGCTCTTTTCTGCTTTGCAAGAGGGCATATGTCACAAACAATTCTATTCAGATGTTTATTCAAGGGAACATCAGGTAAATTTGAAATTTGTAACAACTTTGTATCAGAAATATGCCCTAACCTTTTATGCCACAAAGAATGATCAAAAGTTTTCACAGTATTAGCATATCTAATATGAGCAGATTGTATGCAGTATAAGCCTCCAAATTGTTCAGCAGTACCAATCACTCTCTTGGTGTTGTTGTCCTGCAAAACACAATGTGAGGACAAGAAGCTAACAGTGCAATTAGAGTGAGTGGTTAAGTGAGATATGGAAAGCAAATTAAAAGTAAAATCTGGAACATAAAGAACATCATACAAAATTAATGACTCATTTAGAATAACATCTCCAATAAAAGTAGCAGTTGCAAAAGCATTGTTTGGAAGTTTGATCTTTATATTTGAGGGTTTTGGCACAGATGAAAACATAGTCAAATCACAGGTCATATGGTCAGTGGCACCAGTATCAAGAATCCAACTAAATCTATCAGAAGACACAGTATGGAAACAAGAATGAATACCTGATTGTTTACCTGTAGAAGGACCATCTATGGGTTTGACAAAAGCACCAGCAGCTGTATGAGTATGCTCATCTCCCTTGTGTAATTTGGCAAAACTCAAGAATTGTCCAAACATGTCTTGAGTGAACAGGGGATTTGTCAAACACTCAGAATCCTCATTCTTAACCATAGCATTTGCAGTAGCATCTGGTTTACCAGAACCAACAGTAGCATTCCTAGGACCTCTGGGCCCTTTCCAACCTGGAGGGTATCCTATCAATTGAAAACACCTATCCACTGTGTGTCTAGGTCCCTCACAATGTGAACACTTTAAAGGTTTCTTCCTATCTTTGAAGAATTTGGCATTCTTAGCCAACATAGCAATTGATTCAATATGAGATGAACTATCACACTTCAAGGCTCTCTGAGATTCCTCTTGTAGAAGGACATAATAAACTTTTGACAGAGTGTATTGTGAAGATTGCATCAGAATGTGACTCCTAATAGAGGAATAACTATCATCTAGGCCAACCAAGAATTTAATCATCGTATCTTTCTCTTGAGTCTTGGCCACTATTTTAGGAATTTCACACACACACTGAATCATAGCACCACAACCGCATTGTAAAGCAGGCCTATAGCTCAACCATTCATCCCACAAAGCTTTAAAAGAATTGTAATAAACCACTAAAGATTGACTACCTTTGGATATGGCACTCAGAGATTTCTCTAATTCGTATACTCGAGTGTCGTCAGATTTAGCATACCTGATGTGGAGCTCATCCCAAACTTCTTTTGCAGATGTGAAATACTCCAAGGTGCGTTTGATGTCCGACTTGATTGAATTCAACACCCACATCAGTACAAGGTCGTTTTGACCGACCCCACCACGCCGAACCATCGGATCGGCATCGCCATTCATCCTCCTCCGGTGGTATCAACGAACCATCGATAAGAGGTTCTTTATTCTTGACACTAAGGGGTCATTTGACCGCGTGGCTCCACGAAACGAAATTCATGCCATCAAGAAGCTCCAGAACAATGGCAACAACAGGATTGTCCTGCGGATGATGGGCTAAGGGAGAGAGAGGATTCTCCACGGGATTCAGCGAACCACCATTAAACGCCATAAGAAATAACAAGAAATCGATATAAAATTGATAAATTTGAGAGAAAATTATCGTGATAGACACGAAAATCGAACAAAAATGAGTATAGAACTCAAGATTGCAGCGGAGTTCCAAGATCGATCGAATCGCAACAAACGATTCAAAAAAAAAAGAAAAAAACCCTAAGCTTATCAATTCGAATTGATGTAGAATCAATCAGAAATCAAACTGATACCATGTAGAAATCAAGCATTGAAGAACAAAATCAACATGATTGTATATTGAATTGAAGAAGTGGAAGTGTTTCTGTTACAATCTGTTAACTGAATCTATGAACCAAAAAGATAAAAAAATGAAAATAAGAGTAATGCGGCCTATATATAAGTTACACCAGACCAATAGTATTAGTTGGTAAGTGTAACAGTATTAGTTGGAGAAGATGAACTAGAACTTATGTTACATCTTTAGATTTCTTAATTTCGTCTCACTCTAAAACTCGCTGGGATTTCTTTGATGATTGTACCATTTTAATTTTTGTAAATAAAGACACTCTCGAACCAAAAAATGATTGAGCTCTCTATTTTGATATTTATAATTGAAGAGACACATTCGCGTAAGACGATCTTACAGTAATACGAAATATAATTTGTTCATAATATTTTAATACTTTAAAAATGATAAATATTGATTTTTGTTATATTATATATATCATCATTAATGTATGAGACCGTCTCGTATTTTTGTGTTAATTGAAATGAATATACATTGGGCATTCATTTGAATAAAATTTAACGTAAGTACTCGGCTTAGAGTACATTCTTCATTCAAGTACAATGACTGTGTTTGTTTTGAGATTTAAGTGTACGGAACAAGTCAAAATTTTAGAATTTAAGGATTTAGAAACCTTGATAAATAGTATGTGTATGTGTTTGTTTTGGATTTGAGTATGGTGTGATTTAACTTTACGTCAAATTAATATTTAATATTGATTAATGTAGTATTAATTATTATATTATATTGAGAAGAGTAATAAAATTTATAAAGTGTGATGTATTTGAAAGAATAATAATAAATTTAATATGTATTTGTAGGTGTGGATTGAATGAGGATTTAAAAGTCAGACTCTAAATCCAATCCATCCGTATGAGTCCCAAAATAAACACAACGTTAGATTTTTGGATATTACGAAGGCCCAAATTTGATAAATAAAAATATAGGATTTAATTCAAATAAATTTCGAAATATATAAGCTAATTAATTAGTGTCATTAAATACATTAAAATTATGAGAACATCTCATATATTTATCTCGTTTCGTGAGACTGATATTATTTTTTATGAAGTAAATTTTCCCGGTGAAATTTATTCATAATATGAAATTTATGTCATTATATTTATAAACTAATATTACTGCACATATTAACTGATAACATTACATTTATAAATTAATATTATAGTATTAAATATTAATGGTTAGTGGCGGATTTACGTTGAGACAAGGCATGGCAAATAGCTTGCCTCAATTTTTTTTATAATGTATTTATATATCTTCATTTTTTTTTTAATTTTAAATGTATTTTGTAAACTTAACAAATATCAATTAATATTAAGATAGAACATTTTATTTTCAACTCAACCAATTCAGGGTCCTACTAATATTATTATCAAGTACATTAATTTCTTTGTTCAAGCCCATAATTTGTCTGTTCATATGTCGGATGAAGCTCGCTTGAATATAAAAAATCCTAATTTTGGTGATTTTTATATGAAATTTGAATTTAATTTGAATTTAGTAGTGGTGATAGATCATATCTGATCAAAATTATTTTCACACGCGCTGCTATAGTATACCTCACTTATAACAATTGAATTTATATGATTTTCGCATTTATATGGTATGCATCGCCATTCGCTAAGTTTGAAGAAACAATTTTTTTTTTTTTGCATTTGGAACTGTTGAAATTATTTTCGCATTTATATGATATGTACGGGACACAATTTTTTTATGCGTGTGTCTTGGCTGAACAAAAGTTCTGCGTCCTACTAATGGTATCAATTTATAAGAATAATAATATAAATTTATAAGTATAATAGTTAATATCAATTTCATATAATGAATAAGTAGTTTATAGGACAAGTAATTTACAGGAAAGTTTGTATTTTTTAGAACATATGATAAATAGATCAATATAAACGAGACCTGCCAGACAATTTCATATAAGTCCTCCATTATATAGAGACAAATACTATTTTTTGTTCCCTGATTAATTTGATAAGTATGCCTTTGTGCCTGAATAGGTTAGTTTGCTGGGCTGATATACTTCCAATCATATATTGGGCTCCATTTATGCATATTTTTGTCCCAAGACTCATAACGTGTGAATACATATATTTTATTCTATCTAAAATCTTGTGATCTATACACTTATTACGATCATCATGACCACCTCAATTAGTTCTGTGTAATATGCACTTCCACATAAGGTTGTAATAAATGTATGATGTATCATCAGCTAAATTACGAGTTTCTCAAATTTTGGCTCGAAAAGAATTTGAAATTCACTCGAGTTCAAAAATAATATACACAATATATATAGTGTATTGAAATTTATCAAACTATTATCAGACCATTTCAACCGAATCACGACAACACATTTAAAAAATAAAAAAAAAAATATTCGTGTAAATAACTTAGACGAGCCTACTCGAATTGAATTACTATCAAGCTCAAAAAATAAGCATTGAATTTACTATTGTATAATTTTATTTTTTAACTACACACTATAATGATGTGATGCATTGATTCAATTACAAATTTACAATACAACCGCACGGTTATATTACATATGATGTGATGCATTGGATTTGCAGAGGACGATCACTGTGTAGGTTACGAATACATACACAACTCAAGAAATTAGATATTAATTATTCTACTTGATACTAAAAGATTAGTATATGTAGTTGATCCAACAATATTAATACATCTTTAGAACAATTTCTATGGTAATAATTGACCGCAATAAGAATAACTAAATTTAAGAACCATAGTGAACTACAATATTAGGCGAAACAACGTACGGTTATATTACATATGAGTTGGTGTTATGTAAAACAATTTTACCATGTAAATGGTTCACGTAACTATGACTTTGTAATAAAACAATTAATATTTTTTTTAATTAAAAAATCAATCTACCAAATTAATAGTATCTTTTAGTAAAATAATTAATACTGTATAATATAAAGGAAGATTCCAGAACCTCACCTATTTAAATTTCAAACGTGCACTACCTAGTCTTTAGGGGTTTGTTAAGATTGTATGTAGTGTAAACCTTATCATCTTGTACGCCTATATATATCACTGTATATCAATAGAGTTAAATAAAAACATACAATTCCATATTCTCTCTCAATCTTATCTCCCTTACTCTTATATATAAAAGTACAAATAAAATGTAAAATAGTTGCACAGTAAAACTAGCTTATATAAGTTTTTTTTTTTTTTTAATTATGTCCAAAACATGTCAAATCCAAAGAAGTCATGGGAAACAAAATTCCATCATTATAAAGATGTGCTTCAGGTGTCATATACAATAGTTAACCTTAATTCCCCACACATACGATTAGCTTAGTAATTAAGATTCATCAACATGAATGAAGTTTTAGAACAATTCTAGTGGTGAAAGTTTATGCGGGTGGCTCACTTTTAGGTACAATTTGACCAAACTGCTTTGGATTATAATTTTGAAAGTATGCTTTTTACTTTTGTATAATCAAACCGAATTTCGGACTTATTTATCAAATAAATTGTTTATCACCGATCGTTAAATATTATCGAATGTTACATATATTTAATCGCATAACTGTATCAATAATTAGTATTTAATCGTAACTGTTACATTGTAGTTAATTTAGTGATACCCGTCACGTAAGATTAAATTAATAATCCCTTTGTAACCAAAAAGTACACCATTCACGACCTAGATGGAAATGAACAATCCATCGTGAAAAGGTTGAAGTGTAACACCTTCATTGACTTGTCTTGACCAAAGAGATTACACTAGTGCATGACTATTGCATCAAGAGGACCTCTGAGAGGACAAATTCTTCTTAAATCAACTAGGAATAATTAGACCTCAAAGGTTCGTTATTTCTTAATCTTCGTCCCTTAAATAGGATCACGTGTGGTTAGTAAGTATTGCTTTGACTTATTACGGGTAGAGAATCAACGAGATTCAATACTTTATATCTTGGGCAATATTATTGGTCACATGTGTAGCTAAGATTTAATACGAAGAATCGTGTGCAAGTACGCTTTGTTCGATTTGTTCCTTGGGAGGTTCATAAGTTTTATCATACCAAATCTTGCAAGTGGAACTAGTTTCCGTATGAGTAATAATGTTGAACCGCTTTTTTACCAAGGATAAAAAATATATTAATTAATGGAAAGCTATTTCAAAGGGCTTGAATTAATTAATGGGCTAGATAATCTTAAACACGGAAATAATAACCGGAGCCAGATTGACCGTAATATGGGTTAAGATGGATAGTGCAATATTAATTATGTAGTGAGATTAATTAATATTTATGGGCTTGAATAATATTGTGGCTCAATATTGATAATTCAAGATCCATTGGAAGGTCCAATCTTAATTCTCCTAAAGGCCCCCCAAGTAGCCCAACATAAAATCCAATAACTGGAAAAAGTGTTTAAAAATAAAATAAATATTTGTTGCTAATTTTCCAATTTTTTTCGAAAATTATGGATAAGAGGGGAGAAAGATTTTCTTTGAATTTTGTTATGGAATGAAGATATGTATTCTTGGAATACAAGATTATCTCATTAAATTCAAGAAATCTCCCACTTGGTTATTCATAATGAATATTTCGAAAATTTTGAAAATATAAAGGGCAAGAAAGATTTTCTTGATTTTCTTGAAAAGATATTATGGAAGATATGTATTTCTTGGAATACAAGAATATCTCATAAATTCAAGAAGATCCAAATCTTGAAATCTTGGAATCTTGACCTAATATTTTCGAAAAATCCATAATGTGATGAGGTGAGATTTTTGTGGAATATTTTAATTATGGGGAAAAGAATATAGGATATATATTCAAGATTTTTTGGAGATCAAGAAAAGATTTTTCCACATTGTTTTTCTTCCCAAATTTTCGAGCAACACTCATCTATAAATAGGGGATGATTCTCTCATTCCCAAGTGCAATTCCATGTGCTGGAAAAATTAGTAAATCCACAAAAGTGGTGCAACAAATTTTATTTTTCCTTTTAGTTAATTGTTCGCGGGAATCCTACCACCGGATTATCGAGCAAGGATTAAGGGAATACTTTGGGAAGACTTTTTGGTGTGTTTTCATCGACAAGTCCATTGCCATTCCAAGAGGTAAGTTTACGTAAACTCGTAGTAATTCCGCATGCGTAGGATTTACGTGAACTGTTTATATGCATGATTTATTGTTGAATTATTATTTGAATTAATATAGGATTAATTCATGCTAGTAATAATTGTTAGAATTAAATTTGTATTTAAATATTCATCCCGAATAGATCCAGACAATTAGTTCCCCAACACAAACTTATTACTCTAATCAAAGTACAAAATATTTTTATTCATATGCAATTAATAGTAAAAAATTATTATACCTTAGAGTAATAGTTTCGACCAAATTGTATCTTACAACAATTTTTTCATTCACCACGACAAGAATGACAAAAATATTAGGCAACAATAGCTCTAATTATATTTCTCATATATGTATGTCAAAAACATGTTAAATGCTAAAAGCAAACAAAATATCATCATAAGTTTAATTTAATGCATCATGGTGTCCACTACACAATAACACAAACACAATAGTTTACTACACAAAATATTAATGCATTCATTTTTTTGGTTAAAGGCAAAAGAAAATGATAAATAGCTGGAACTCTCTAAATGAATAGTTGAGTGACCGAAACTCTATTTTAGGGGCGGAGCCACCTTGACCCTGTAGGGGGCCATGGCCCCCCCATATTTTCCCACTTTACTATGTAGACTTGGAAATGAAATTAGAGTTAGTAATGAATATTGAAAGTTGAAGCACTTGAAGGTGGTAACTGTAAATTGGCAAGATGTTTACCAGGTCTGCGGAAACATTCCACTAAGCCCATAAAGTTGTCTCCCCATATATTAATGTATAAGACGATTTAAATAATTAGTGTTTTAAGCTAACATAGTTGGTTCAATTTTTATATTTTCTTGCTTTTTATTCTTTCAAATTCCAAACAAATTATAAATAATTTTTATAGATGAATAAAGCATAAACAATTAATATATTTTGTAGAAAGAGAAAACGTCAAAGGTTCAATATCTGAATTAAATCCGTTAATTGAAAATAATATTACAAAATAAAATATGATTTTTTTTACGATCTGTCAATTAATGTGTTATATTAAGAAGCAAATTTCAAAGAATCACGTAAAGACTTAATTGTTGATTTTCATAATATACAAGAGAAATCTTAAAAAATTTAATAAAATGACATATTTACATATTTTGAGATATTTAATCATGAACACTGATATATTTTGATGCAAATATAAAATATTTAAATTGCCCCCCCCCCCTACCTAGGATCCTGGCTCCGCCCCTGGTTCTGTGTATCTTTTGGGGCATTCCTAATGCTCTCTTAATAAATTTTTGCCTTTTTTCTAAGAAAATAAAAATACACAAAATATAATCATAAAGATGTGCACTGACAATACTTCACTCCCCATCCATATATATATATATAGACAAAGCCTTGCATTCATCAGGTAAGAATTATAAGATCGAGATTATGCGTATGATGTTTATTTGGTGAAAAAATGAATTAATTATTAGTACATGACATGTAAATAATACTATAATCAATACAAAACTGATTCTTACTATGAACTTAATATTATTACATTTATAAATTGATATTAAGTACTACTTATATAAAATAATACCCATAACATCTAATGCTATGACACTACAAAAAAAATAAAGAATTGCCTATCAAAATTTTCAAATGACTATGAAATTTGTTGTAAATATAATAATATTAGTGGACATTACATAGTAATGGGCTTAGTGTCTAGGGCCTTTAGGGCTAAAGCCCAATTCCTATTATATATAGGTATGTTCTATTGTACTGTCTTTTACACATAGATTACAGAGAGAATACTCAGATCATAGTGAAATCCCTCCTGGCTTGGTCGCCCCCAGATGTAGTCCTTCTGGACGAACTGGGTAAACAAATAGGTGTTCTTGCTATTTTCTTTACGTTTATTCTATATTTTACACACGTTATCAGCACGAATGCTTTGCCCCAAATTAGTTTTGGATATTTCACAGCCTCCTTCCGAATTTCTTTGCGGTAATTGATTTGGGTCGAATTGATGAAGAAGTCTAAGGTATGTAGAATTTAGAGCTTCTTGTGATTTATTTACTAGTATTCATTTCGATGGTTAATTTTGTTTATGAAAGTAATCACGGCCATGAATGTGTTCCGAAATTGCTTCATTAAAATTGGATCTTTAATTTATTTTATTACGTATTTTGATAATGAAATTGCTTCACGATTGTACTGCTATTAAATTAAATATTTCGTCGTCTTCCTCAAGTCAGTCTTCTCCAAGTAATCTGTTGTGTGTTTATGGTTATAGTGGAAACATGTATAATATTTTTGTTGTAATATTTTGGCCACCCGAGTCGGTTTAAGGTACGGTTCCGAAATTCCATATTAATGATTTGTGAACCCTAGAATTTGATTGTGAAATATTTTCTTCACGAATCCATTTATGTGTTAGATATATGTGAATTAAAGTTTAATTAATGCTTGCAGCGAGGCTCCTGGACAGAGACAATCTTATTTAATTAGAATTTGACTTGTTGCTAATATGTTGTGCATATATATGCATATGCATGTTTAGAATCTATTGATAATGCACTAGGGTTTGCATCCATTAATTAAGATTTTGAATTGTTCTCAATTGCAACTGTTTATAATTATCTGACAGCTTGTTGAAAACATAAATTCCCAAAGTACATGAGATTAATTCATCATGATAGAATGCACGTCTCCTGTAAAGTTTAATTGATGCATTAATCAAGCGAATTGTTAATATATAATTAGTTATGACTTGTTTCATAACTTACCAAGGCCTAATGATCAATAGGAATAATTAGTTTGTGTTTGGGTTCAACTATTTGCTTTAATTTGTAAACAATTCATATTTTGTGAAAAGTCATTGTGACCTGTGGATGTATATTTTTGTTCGATTTGCTCCACGTCAGTGCTGTGCTGCGTGGGTGTGAAGCACGTATATCGAATTGGGTTAGAAATGCAAGGATTTGAATTCTGCCTTTGAGTTTTGTTGGTCAAAGTTTAATTGAAAACAAAAAGGAAAATGGTTTAGTAACTCTGCAAAATAAGAATTCAGATACCTTGCACATGGCCAAATGGAGTTTATTCCTATTGAGTTGGTTTTTGGTGCTCCTCTATGTATATGTGTACGTATACGAGTATGTCTAGTATCATATGAGATTTTTTTGAACTAAAATAGTTATAATTTTGAATAAATGACTCCATTAAATTTTGTTATAATTTATTTTTGACTAACCCGTTCTATGTTGAGTTTTTCTCTTGGATTCGATATTGGTTATTGCACCTGTTTGGTTGCTCGAGACAAGTCTAAAACTAATGGAAGTGTCGATGAATATGAGATGAGGAAGCAAACACTTGAACCTTTCATTGAGCATACGCTTGGCGTAAGTCGAATTCTTTCATTAGACGTTTAGGAATCCTTACCGTAGGGTTCCGCTCTGGTAAAGAAGCTTAATCTCTTTTAAATTTCAGCAATTAGAACTGCTTGTCGCAGTATAGGCTTGAGAATTATTTGCTGTAGAAATTAGGAATTCTGTGAAAATTCCTTATTTGCCTTTTATTGTTTATCTTTGCGGCTGATTGTTTCCTTGAAATTGTTGAATCTGAACTACATATGAAAGTTTATATTAAGTTTTTCTTATGGACAATCATAGTAAAAGTTATCTTATATTATTGAAAGTAAATCTATCAAGTTTGCTCTTAAATTTAATTATTTCTTGATTTGAACTTTCCACGTTGAGATTCATTTTGTTATATCTGTTTTGAGTGGAAACAATATAAGTTGTACCGGAAACTTTTAAACTAGAATTGAATCCTTATATAATTATGAGCATAATATAATCTCATTGTACTAGTTTGCCCGAAGCAAATATGAACATTGAAAATAATAATTCTTAAAATGTACTAATTTGTCTGAAGCAAATTTACTCAAAGTATGATATGAGCGGTTCTAAATATGATAAGTCGGATTTTGACTAATTCTATTTACATTGTATGTCAAATAACATAAATTCCTTATGCAAATTAATTTATTTGTGGGGCTTATGCAAAGACATAAATTGAAAAATTTTATAGTACGACATTCTCGTACTAAAGTTGGAATTGTATATTTTATTTCTCTTGAATAGAGTCATGAAAATACTTGTGAATTGATGTATAATTTATTTCTCTTGAATAGAGTCATGAAAATACTTGTGAACTGATAAAATTTGCCTGAAGCAAATTTATTACCAAATATTATTGAACTTAAAATTTTGGATTATCCAATAAATCCATTTGAATGGTTAATGTCGGTTTGATGACATTAATGATTATTATATGACATTGAGAATTAAAATTGAGCATTTAATCTCGTCCACATCGAGAATGGTTTAGTTGAATTACTAATAGATTTTATCAAAATAATTAATAGACTATTATTGAAGAATTCCAACTTAGTTATATCATGTTGGGGGCATGAAATTTTACATGGTGCTAATCTAATTCAAATCCGACCCACTGCATATCTTGATTATTCATCTTTTATAACTAGTGCTTAAGAACTAAACATTTCTCATCTGCAAATATTAGAATGTGCAATATTTGTTTTCAATATCACCACCACATTGTACCTCACTTCACGGCCCAGTTGACTAATTGCACATTTGAGGAAGATCATTTCTCGGCATTAGGGGGAGATAAGAATTTAAAATTCAATGAATGCCGAGAAATTTCGTGGAATATAAAAGATCTTCAATATTTAAATTCACGCACTAGTCAAAGTGAACTGGAAGTTCATAGTATAATTAACTTGCAATATTTAGCAAGTGACTTGCCAGATCAATTTATTGATGATAAAGAAGTGACTAAGGCATATATACTTCTTGTAAATGCACCACAAAGAGTAAATGTGCCAATTTTAGAAAAATATATAAGTTAATGCCCCTACACGCCAGAAGCCTAAATGACTCCTTATTATGTAAGACATAAATCCGCGGTAATTACTAAAGCTAACAAATATATTCAGTCACTCTTGAAGTCTCTTGAAGAGATTCGTTCCGAAGACGAAAATTCTAGTAATGAAGCACATGCATAAAATAATAAAAATACTAGAATTGCGGAACGATCAGATCAAAATATTATGGAAAATGATGAAAATCTAGTTGATATAAATATAGAAATTATAAATACAGGAGAAATTTACCAATGTTGTAGACAACTTATTCGATGCCATAATTGCTCTTACTATTAAAAATCTGGATCCAGTACCCAAAAGTCAATAGTTGAGCCGAAAGTGCTTTGACTGGGTAAAATTGGAAGAAACAATTAAGGCAGATCTTGACTCGCTAATATTCTTGACTTTATCGTACATACACCCAGAAATGTTATCCATGTTGATATAAATGGGTATTTGTACGAAAAAGAGAATGAGAATAATGATGTAATGAGGTACAAAGCGAGATTAGAAGCTCATGGGTTTTTGCAGAGACCCGATATAGATTTTAAATATATACTCCTGTTATGTATGAAATAAAGTTTCGCTACTTAATATCTCTGGCAGTTAGTAAAATTAAAGTTAGAAATGCAGTTGATAGATGTTGTAACCGCATGCTTATATTGATCAATAAATGTCAATATTTATATGAAATTCCCCTGATGAGGAATGGTTAGAATCATACTATGTACGACATTAAAATTATAAAGGTCATTATATGACATAAAATATTTGGGTCGAATATTCCACGATCGACTCAATTAATTCCTCCCGAGGAAGGAATAAATAAACATTGAAATATTTCCTTACGTGTTTACAAAGAGATTATTTTGGTGGTGTTTGTATTATCTCAGTTTCTGGTGATAATCTAAATATTGTTGGAACAAGTAAGGAAATCAAAGAAAGTTAATTTAATCTTAGAGATTGAATTTTGAAATAAAACGTTGGTGAAATCAAGTATTGTCTCGACCAAATAGACGAAAGCACTTCCCTAAAGCAAAATGAATCTTTATATACCAGTTAACTTACTTGGAGAAGGTATTGGAGAGATTTTATATTAAATTTTATCTACTTAGCACACACACTAGTAATTGTTCGATCCCTTGAAGTGGATAAAGACAAATTTGGACCTAAAGAAGATACATATGACATTTTAGGACCAGAAGTTCCTTATTAGAGTGTCCTTAGTGCATTACTATGTTTTAAGAACTGCACCAAATCCGATATTGAATTTATATTGAATTTGCTTGCAAGATTAAGTTAGTGCTTCTCCTATAAGGAGGCATTGTAAAAATTTAAAGCATATGTTTAGTATCTTCGACGTTTGTAAGATTTTGATTTAAATACATTTATGATTCATGTGATAATGGTATATCTCCTATCATCCATTATGAGAAAAATGCAACTTTTGTTGCCCATATGAATAATAGGATTGAAAAGCATATATCCCCTAAATTCTTTTACCTGCATAAACTCCAGAAGAGTGGTGAAATTATTATACAAAGGCTTGGAAAGACTTTGTCTTCGGGGGAGTGACAACTTTAAAACCATATTGAAGATTGATTCTCAAGATCATTAGTTATATCTTTTCTTATTTTTATTAAGTTTCTTTTTCTAGATTAATATAAATATGTTTTATTTAGTCCCCGAGTATCACATTGTAATGTCCAAGGGGAGTGTTGTAAATATAATAATATTAGTGGACATTACATAGTAATGGGCTTAGTGTTCAGGACCTTTAGGCTAAAGCCCAATCCCTATTATATATATGTATGTTCTATTGTACCGTCTTTTACACATATATTACAGAGAGAATACTCAGATCATAGTGAAATCCCTCCTGGCTTGGTCGCCCCCAGATGTAGTCCTTCTGGACGAACTGGGTAAACAAATCGGTGTTCTTGCTATTTTCTTTACGTTTATTCTATATTTTACAACAAAATTTACCAATAAAAATAATTTTGTTCAGAATTGCCTACGATTTGCCTACAAATTTTTAGAATTTTAGTAGACATATATAAATTACCTATGAACAAACTACATACACATTTGTAGTTTTTGTAGACAAACAAATTATCTACACAAATAATTCCATAGGCAAACAATTTTCGTATGTAATTATGTTTGTTGTTTAGAATTAGCCTACAAACAAATTTATCTATAAATTATATTTCCGTAGACAAATTTACTTATGGATGAAAAGACCTATATGATTAGAAAATTTTGTAGGGAAATAGTAGACAATCCTTACTATTCAAGGACTTAACTATATATTTCGTTGGAAATTCGTAGGCATATTGAAATATTCCGTAGGCAATTAATTCTCTATTTTCTTGTAGTGTGATCTCAGCTTACAAATTTAATTATATCAGTTGATAAGTGTTGTAATATTAATTTATAATTATAGTGATATAAATTTAATACAATTGACAAGTTTCATTGGAGATTTACTCTTAATTGTACCTCATGAAATTATTGATCAACTACTATGAACGGAAAACATATAATCAATTTCAACTGCATATGTATAATTATATTAATAAATTTTTTAAAATTTTTATACCTGTTAATAACTTGATTGAAGATTTTTGTACCCACAATAATTATTCCAAATAAAAATCGTCATATAGAACAATGGCCAGATCCTAAAATAAAGTTTTATTGATGTAAATCAATACATAATGCATGATTAAGCTAAAACTAATAACAGTCTCTGCAGTGCCTATACCTCTCGATCTCTGATCTCATTGTGTATGTAACACTACTTCATGTAATGACTGTAGATACGTAAATGTCACTATATATATATATATATATATATATATATAATCTATTACATAATTATCTCATGAAACACTCACTCACTCACTCACTCACTCAGGCTGCAGGTGCAATAGTGGTGTAATCATCATCATCGTCGTCATCATCACCCTCATTCGCAGCTTCTGTCAACGCGTTGTTGAAATCGCAAATTGCAGGAACCCTAATTTCATCCCGGATGAAATTAGGGTTTTCGAGCTTCTTGATAATACTCATGATCATCTTGAGAGAGATAAAATATAGTGTAGGAGGGAGAATAAAATATATGAAGTTATATATTGATGGATGGGATTGTGCTAGGGTTGGATGCAAATCTGCTCTATTTATAGCAATAAAAATTCTTGAAAAAGCATTTTGTTAAAGGTGCATATTGCTATTCAGAATCATCACTTTAGTGATAGAAAGAAGAAATATGAGGTGAAGAAATGTTAGGGTGAATATAGGATTATATATTCCATGCATGAGTTTTGCTCATGGCAGGAGACGCTACACACGTGGTGTCTACACTATAACTTCAGTCTCTACTTGAATTTCGTGTGCAGAAATCTTTCCACCTCAGAGGGAGAGGGGCCATTAAGTTTAACCTATGTTTTCTGGAAGTGGATCCCTTGCTGTACAACACGGTGCTGCACAAGAGGGGAATCATTGGATCACACACACCTGCACATGTGATCCAACGATTCCCCCTCTGCAAAACATCGTGTTGTATAGTAGAGAATCTATTTCCATGTTTTCTTCTTTGGTAAGGGGTTCAAAAATTTACACGAGACGTGACGTGGTACTTTTTAACCTAGATCGATTTTTAAAGTATTTAAAAAACTTGTATATATTTCATATGTTGCCATGAGACGGTTTAATGTGAAAAAAATTTCAACTATCGAGTAAACAATTTAATAAGTGTGGAGTTGCGCATGATTTGAACTTAAAATATGGGCGTGCGTGAGTCAAAAACTCTAATACCATAAAATATTTACATCTCATTTAAAAATTCAAATTTATTAAGAGATGTGTAAAATTAATTCATTTATATTAATTTCTAACATCACGTAAAACTTTCTAAATATAGATTTTTGTACCAACAAAAGAATACGTTTCACATTTTTTTGGAGAAAAAAAGTTTTTTTTCTCATAACTTTTATGTCATACGTTTTTCGTCTCAAAAAATTTTACTATTAAATTTAATCCCATAACTATTTGAATTGTCCAATTTTGTTCTTATTTTCGCTGAAAAATTAGAAAACGATATCGTTTTTGGCGTTGTTTTTGCCGTGTGATCGAAAATGGCGTTGTTTTCTATTTTTTGGCGAAAATAGGAGTAGAATTAGACAATCGAGTCGGATACAAGCTATGGAACCCATAATTTTAAACTGGCACGTGACTTGCGTTTGATAAAAAATGATATTATTTTACATTTTTTGACGAAATATATTAGACTAAAATTGAACAATCGAGAAAGTTATGGACCAATTTAATTATTTTCTTTAAATTAATCTGCAATTGTTCACCTTCATATAGTAATTTGGAAGAGGTCTGAATTAAGTCGTCTCTTCTTGATCGATCGAGGAGATTATGGCAGTAGTGGAGAATGAAAATTCAATGGATTTTGAGGTTAGTTTTTTGAAATGTTTCACTGCGCAGACAAGGAGACTTTTGAGGGTGTTGGAATTTATCGATGTGGGTGAAGGTGTATAATGAATGGAGATATTTTATTATTTTACATCCTGTAAGTTTGGTTCATTCCAAATTAAATTCTTTATGTTTCCGTTTTATCATTTTTTATTCTAGGTGTACGATTTTTTTATCATTTTTGACCAATTTGGTCCTTTTTCAATGGAAATTTTTCACATGAAAAATGACCTAAATTGATCATAAAATGATGAAAATCGTACACCCTAGGACCAAAAATGATAAAGTAGAAATATAGAGGATAAAAATTGTACACCCTAGGACCTAAATTGGTCAAAAAAGGATGAAAATCGTACACTTAGGACCAAAAATGATAAAGCCGAAACATAAAGGATTTATTTTGAAATTGGCCAAACTTACATGATGTAATATGAAATTTTCCCAATTCATGAATTTATGTTTCAATTTGTTGTTTCTTTTTTGACCGTACATATATAGAATCACGAGTTAGCAGAGATATCGTGATCATTCTAATGGTGTTATTGTTAGCTATGATGACAAAAATTCATATAAGACGATCTCATGCATGAAACGTGATACAACAAAGCATAAATAACACCCACCCTTCTTAAAATGTTAAAGCATCAATGACCAACTTATATCCTGTTTTACCATGAGACGGTCTTATGCAATGCCTCAACTATGAATGATGGCTTTATATACTTTTCACTTATGCCAAAACGATCAAGAGTATTTTATATATCACCTTAGTTAGTATTTGGGAAACTTATTAATAAATACATAGTCAGGTTATAATTAATTATTAATTGAAACAAAATATCGTGATTCTAATGGAGTTATAATTGTTAGCTATCGTGTGATTGTCGCCTACAAATTAATACTAGGTGTGGTGAGATTTATATCCTTTTTTCACAAGAAAGGGAGATTTTTAATTATTTTCTTAGTCAATTAATTATTTTCTTGTATTGTTTTAATTTTTTTTATATAAAATAGTTTTATCGTGCATGTATTTGTAATTATCACTTTATGATATTATATATAAAAATTATTATATCCCCAGTTTTAAATTTGTTTACCTATTTTTTCAAACGGTCAATCCCAAATTTATTTACCTCTTTCCATAAAAGACAATAAAGTAATTATATATTTTTTAATTATCTTCTCCCAACATCTCAAAATTATATTTCATGATAAATTTAACACATTTTATTAAAAAATTAATACTCCTTCCGTCCCAACTCTTTGTTCAATACTAATAAAAAACTCGCTCGCTAAAACACGAGAAAACAGTAACTGTGAATAAAGAGTTGAGATGGAGGTAGTATTGTTTAAAGGTACACACAAATTGTAAATTAGTTGGACAATAAAACTGCGCGCTTTACATAAAATTATGTATTTTTGTCTTTTTTTTTTTTTTTTTTAAATTCCTCCTATCCGTCTTTTTAAATGGTGAAGACGTACGTGGGTTATATTTGGTTTGAGCCTTGAGGACCTGACTTCTATGATTGTTTTGATTAATGTTTAATAAAAAATTTATTTCTGAAAAAGAAAAACTATATATATAGTACATATATATAAGTCGGAGTCGAGCCTTATCGAACTATTTCAGCCGAATTACGACAAGTTTTAAATTCGTAGAAAACGTTACTGACAAGCCTACTCGACTTGTAATTGCTAAAATTTGCACATCGAATCAATAAACTATATTTTCTTTTAATATTTTCTGGCAATAAGAAAAAGAAAAAATATATGTACCGCGCGAGACGGCGAGACCAATTATTTTTCTTTTCTTTTTTTCGTTTTGCAGGTATGTTTTGATGGACAAAAAAATAAATCACAGAAATACATGAATCATAATTAATCCTTTACATGCATGCAAGCACGTGTGTACTAAAATATGAATGGGAAATATATAATTAAATTAAATACTTCATATTAACAATATTACACAAGGTATATACTAAAATAAAGTATTTTATTGATGTACGTAAATCAAAGCCTACATATATAATGGTTAATAACGAAACAACAACAGTCTCTTTACGTATATCTATATCTCTTCATCTCTCTCATATATTCTATATATATATATATATATATATGTATAACTAGTTGAATATAGATATATTTATATATAGCACTAACAAATTCAGGCTGCAGGTGCAATAGTGGTGTAATCATCATCGTCGTCATCGTCATCACCCTCATTAGCTAGTGTTTCTCTTCTATTGAAATTGCAAATTGCAGCAACCCTAATTTCATCCGCAATGAAATTAGGGTTTCCGAGCTTCTTCATAATACTCACCATCTTGAGAGAGAAAGTAGTAGTATATATTATATGTAGTTTATTGATGGGTGAGATTGTGCTAGGGTTTGAAGCAAATCTGCTCTATTTATAGCAACAATAAAATATAAATTCTTGAAAAATTAAAGCATTTTAGTTAAAGGTGAATTGAGAATCACTTTAGTTGTAGAAAGAAGTTGGAAAAAGAAGAAATATGAGGTGAAGAAATTTTAGAGTTAACTGAATTATTCTCATGGGGAAATGCATGAGTTTTGCTCATGGCAAGAGGCGCTACACACGTGGCCAGCTACACTATAACTTCAGTCTCTACTTCAATTTCGTGTGCATAAATCTTTACACATCAGAGGGACAGGTCCATTATTAATTTATACGTATAATATTCATGACATGTGGTATTCTTGATACTTGATTTTTAAAAGTAATTAATACACAAATTTGCAAAAATATCATGTATGACGTATTGGGCTCGAACTCGGCTCAATGGACAACTCGAAATACTCGAGCTCGACTCGATAACTTACATAATATTAATTATGTATTTATATATATTTTATTCGTATAATTAGAATACATATTTATAATAATTATTATAATAGAAGTAAAATTGTAAAATTATATGAGCTCAATTAAGTTCACGAGCCTGCCGACCGAGCTTATAATTATTATTGAGCTTGAACTCGAGCTCGAGAACTACTAGAGTAGCTCGATTGAGCTAGTAAACTACTCGACTAAATTCAAATTGATTTCGAGCCAGCACGAGTAGCTATTGAGCAGATTTGACTCACTTGCAACCCTGTCTACGAGTTAGAGATTCACAAAAAATTGCATCATACATAATATACTTTAATTGTTTAATTGTAAGAGAATCCGCAGCCAACTTTGATATAGTAATTGGTCATGTGTGATTTGAGGGTGTGGAGACTAAGATTGACAAAATATCGTATGTGGTCCAATGCATCATTAGCCAGTGACGCGACTATTGTCGGCCATTACGTAATGTCTCTAAAATCAGATTTGTATTGATTTCGGATAAGTAAATTGGGTGGGCAATTGGGCACGGACAAGACACACTACTACACATTTGAGCTTGGAGAGCTTCACTTGGACATCATTTTTTTCGAATAGCTCTCCAAGTGGTCCCTTGGAGAGCGGTTCTATTAAAAAATAAATAAATATAGACAGCGGTTTACAACCGCTGTCCAAGAATTACACTTGGAAAGCGGTTGAAAACCGCTGTGCAAGTGAGATTGGAGAGGGGTTAAGAACCGCTGTCCAAGTTAAAGCTTGGACAGCGGTTCATAACCGCAACCCGACTCCAGCCCCCATTTCTGCATATTACCGCACACGATTTTCGTCCTCATATATATATATATATATATATATATCCTCCTTCGTACCGCCGTCGCCGTCGCCCGTCCTCCTCCTCCTCCTCTCACCGTCGCCCTTCTCCTCCTCCCGTGTCGCGCCGTGCGTCGCCCTCCACCTCCTTCTTCCCTACCGCGCCGTCGCCTCCTCCTCCTCCTCCCTACCGCCGCCGCCGCCTCCTCCTCCTCCTCCCCTACCGCCGCTGCCACCGCCTCTATATATAGGTAATTTATTTATTTTATTTAATGTTTTATATATGTATGTATGTGTATATATATGTGTATATATATATCTATATATGTTAGGATATATATATATATAGTGTTAGATTAATTAATTGGTTAATTGGCTTGGTTAATTGATTGTTGTTTGTTTGAATATTAGATTGTTTAATTTAGTTTAATTTTTGTGTGTTTCTTTAATTAGATGATTAATGATGGTACATTAGAATACATTAGAAAATTAAAATGAATGTAGATTAAGTATAGTTAGGTATGCTTTTAAGTTTAATACTTTAAGATACATTGTCTTGAGAAACAATCTTCATATTGTCTTTTCTATAGGCATCTGTAGCTAGTTCTATATGGATCGAAAGTGGGTTCGAGCAGATCGGTTATCAGATGAGTATAGGAATGGGGTGGAAGAGTTTTGTAATCATGCAATTAGACACTGCACCGACCATCGGTACATTCCATGTCCTTGTTGGAAATGTATGAATGGAAAAACTGTTAGTGGTCGAGAAAATTTATTCGTCCACTTGATGATTCACGGTATTGATAAAGCATATACCGTTTGGACATCTCATGGTGAGACAAGAGATAGATGTAGCTCAAGCAACCTAGGAACTGACTTTAGGTTTGAAGATACGGTGGATGCGAATATTTTCGATGATGTACCGACTGTTGATACATTGAGTGGGGATGACGGTGATCTGCGAGATCACCCTTATATGTCAGAGAAGTTAAGGGATTCTGCTGGATTACCACTGTGGCCCGGGTGTGAGAAGGCAACAAAATTGTCAGCTGTGTTGATATTGTTCAACCTAAAAGCAGCTCACCAGTTGTCCGATGCTTGCTTCACAAGTATGCTGGAAGCAGTTAGTGGTCTATTGCCTGATGGAAATGTACTGCCTAAGAGAGCATATGATGCTAAACAAATGCTCAAGTCCATCGGATTAACACATCAGAAAATTTATGCTTGTCAAGGTGATTGTATCTTATTTCGGAAGGAGTATGCAGACCTCGATGAATGTCCCAAGTGTGGGGAGAAGCGATATAAGAAAAATAAATCTCCCGCGAAGGTGTTGTGGTACTTTCCAATAATATCAAGATTCAGGAGAATGTATAGTAGTGATGTGGATGCTAGAAATTTAACTTGGCATCATGATGATAGGATCAAAGATGGAATGCTAAGACACCCTGCTGATTCACCCCAGTGGAAGACATTCGATGTCAGGCATCCAGAATTTGGCAACGAGCCACGACACTTGCGTCTTGCACTCTCAACTGACGGAATGAATCCGTTCAGTATCCAAAGTACCAACCACAGTACATGGCCAGTGATTATGTTAGTTTATAACCTTTCACCCGAGTTGTGCATGAAGCGCACTTACATGATGTTGTCTATGTTGATATCATGACCCAAACAACCTGGTAACGACATAGATGTATATCTGGATCCTTTGATAGAGGACTTGAAGCTACTGTGGGATGAAGGTATCGATGTGTACGATGCTTGTAGAAAGGAGAATTTCAAGTTGAAGGCCATGCTGTTTGGAACTATCAATGACTTTCCCGCTTACGGGAATCTATCTGGATATAGTGTGAAGGGGGCCAATGCATGTCCTTGTTGTACCAAGCAGACACATCACATTCGCTTGAGTTACTGTAGGAAGACTGTCTATATGGGACATAGGAGGTGGTTGGACCCAACACATAAGTACAGAATAATGACCGATGCATTCGATGGCACAATCGAGACAGGTGAAGCACCACGTTTATTGTCAGGTTCGGATGTATTGAATGAGATGAAGAATATCGACACACAGTACGGAAAGAGCTTCGCAAAGAGTGTCCCCACTAGCGATTGGAAGAAGGAATCAATTTTCTTTCAATTACCCTATTGGAAAGAGTTGTATGTTAGACACTTAATTGATCTAATGCACGTTGAGAATAACGTTTGTGCCAGCTTGCTCAATACTCTCCTAGCTGATAAGAAGTCCAAGGATGGTTACAATGCAAGAATGAATATGATTGATATGGGAATAAGAGCAGAACTAAAACCTGTGCCTAGAGAAAGAGGTCAACCGTTCTTACCTCCTGCTGCACACACCTTGTCCAAGAATGAGAGAAAAGAGTTACTTCAGACGCTAAAGGATGTGAAAGTTCCAGAGGGTTATTCGTCCAACCTACAGAGACTTGTATCAGATGATGGCGTGAGACTGATGAATCTGAAATTACATGACTATCATGTCATCATGGAGACTTTCTTGCCCATTGCAATACGTTCTATCTTGCCTGGAAATGTGCGCATAACCATAACAAAGTTATGTTGGTTCTTCAAGGCAATGAGTAGCAAGGTCATAGATCCTAGAAAATTGCTTGGTTTTCAGAGACAGATTGTGGGGACGCTCTTTGAGCTTGAGATGTATTTCCCTCCATCATTTTTTGATATAATGGTTCACCTAACCGTTCATTTGGTACACGAGACAAGGATGTGTGGTCCTGCTCGTATGCGATGGATGTATGGTGAAGAGAGATATATGAAAGTGCTCAAAGGATATGTGATGAATATGTCCAGGCCGGAGGGATGCATTGCAGAACGCTATTTAGTAGAAGAAGCAGTCGAGTACTGGTCTGAATTCATTCCGAATGTTGATGCAATTGGACTTCCAATTACTCGGTACACCAATAGGATGGATGGTGAAGGCATTACCGGTGGTCAATCTATAAGTGTTAGTATGGAGGAACTAACACGGATACACTTGTGCGTACTTCACAACACGGTCGACGTGCTTCCTTTTATTGACCTGCACATGCAAACACTTGTTGAGACATTTCCCACCAGAGATAGATTATGGATTGAAGTTGAGCACAATCGCACGTTTGTTGACTGGTTCAATGGTTATGTAGCAAATATGTTGTCACGGGATAAAGAATTAGTGAATGAAAGAGTTAAGTGGTTATCTAGAATGCCTGATAGACATGTGTATTCGTATAAGTGTTATCTTATTAACAGATACACATTTTATACCAGAGATCATGATGCCACAAGTACATTGCAGAATAGTGGGGTGTCCATTATCAGAATCGCAGGAATCAATCGAATACTACTTACTTTGACAGATTGTCAACATTTGAAACTCGATTATGTTGTTCACCAACAACCAATCTTCGAAAGGGTGAGGATCCCTAACGGGTCTAAGTTGAAAGATCCGAAGTTCGTGACGCGTTGATTTGAAGAATGTGGGATACAAAGATGACCCTTACATAATGGCCACCAAGCTCAAAAAATTTCTATGTCCCCCGAATCCAGCTTAATAAGAAATGGTCCATCGTTGTTCTCACAAACAATTTTAACAAAGAGTTACCGTATTAGCGATGAAGATGTTGACCCAATCGATGATATTTTTTAACTTCACTCATTCTGCACTTATTTCGATGATCTAGCAAATCCACGCCCATACCAGAGAATAATTATCGATGAGGATGAATATGGCAATCCCGATCTTGTTAACATTTATGGTCATGAACGAGAAATTCAACCAAAAAACGTAAAAGAAAAACAAGTGCTAAAAAGAAATGTACGACTTTATGGAATATTGTTTTTTTGCTTTTATTGAATGTTATTTCTTCCGCTTCCTTAAATATTGTTTGTTTTTTGTTTATTAAATGTTGTTTCTTACGCTTTACAGATCATGTCTTATCCTGCCATATCCCTAGATGATGGAGATGATGATGGAGTACATTTAGGAGATCATGGTGGAGATTATGATGGAGATCATGGTGTCGATGATCGACATGATATCGATGACTTGAGACAGAGTGACACTTCGCTCCCCACCACTACAGCCTTTCCGGGGATAAGCGCAAGAGAGAGGTATAGTCATGATGACTTCTATTAAGAGGGCTCATAGCAAGGGGAAAACAAGTTCGATAATTTTATTACAATTGAACAAAATTGAAATTGTAATTATATTGATTGATCGTTGAATCTAATTAAATAATATGTTATTGCAGCTTATCATTCAACGAAAGTATGGGCGCATAATAGGTAAACAGAGTGAGACATTGTCTTTCTACTGAGAGTCGCAAATGGACATATAATCCCTATCGTGTCGCTTATCCAAGGACCGTCAGATGGCAAACCCGATGACTTTTTGAAGAAAAGATTATGGGATGAACATTCGCATGTTAATTATATATATGCTTATTGAAAGTTGTTGTATGATTACTAAATTTACTACATTGTTATGTTATATGCAAGACAGAGTACATTTCTCGGCCTTGATTATTCAAAGAAGAATCAAATATGCATGTTTGAGTATTGCTAAGAATTTTTGGGCTTACCGAGAAGTCAAGCACCTAGATCCCATATAGGTCTTTACTAGCTAGTCCGCCAGAGGCGATCGTAATTGCCTACCAAGGTGGCCCCATATCGAGGAGTTTGTGCGACGATCTATGGATGATGAGTTCAGTAAAATTGATCAATATCATTTAATGCCCTATGCTTTTTCAAAGTTTTATCATATTTTTATTACAATCAGAAGTCACGAAGGAGAAAAATCGCAAAACAAGCCAAGTCGATGGAGGCGCGCGATATCGTGATCGAACAAATGTTATGCACGATAAGAGAAAATCAAAGTGAGATCAAAATCCTAACATTTAATTTTTTTTATATATTCACTTTTAATATATCTAATAAGGGACACGTTAATGACTATCGTAGAAAGAAGAAAAAAAGAAAAGTTGGAGAGCGTGAGTCAAGAAATATCTGCTTCGAGTTATTTCAAACTACTAGAAAAACTCGATTCGGGGATATGTTGGGGAAAGTATGGGTGCCCGGATCTATTCGAGGTGATTATTTAAATACATATTTAAATTAAAATAAATAATTACTAGCATGAATTAATCCTAAATTAATTCAACATAATAATAAACAACATGCAAGACATAATTCACGAAATCCTAAACATGCGAACTAGGAGTTATTGAATTACTAACCTCTTGAAGAATCAAATGGATGAATCAACCCAAGAGCCTTCCCAAATATATCCCCAAAGTCCACGTCGTGTTATCCCGTGGGAAGATTTCAAATCGAACGATTTTAATGGAGAGAAAATAAAATATTTTGCTACCACCTTTGGGATTTATAATATTTCCAACACATGAAATTTCACTTGGGAATGAAGAGTTCATCCCCTATATATAGGAGGAGGGGGACGAAAAATTAGGTAGAAAATTAAGGAGAAAAATCTTTTCTTGAGCTCCAAGAAATCTTGATTATATCTCATATATTCTTTTCTCCTTAATTAAATTTTCCATAAAAAATCTCCTTCCCTTCTACCTATCTTTTTCGAAAATTACACTAATAAAGGAGTCAAGATTTGACTTCTTGAATTTATGGGATAATTATGTATTCCTACAATAATTATCTCTTTCCATAAAATATCTACAAGAAAATCAAGACAATATTTTCTTCCTTTAATAGACAAAAATTTCGAAAATAATGACTTGGAAATAAGCAAGAATATTTTTTTCTCTCTCTCATTAATTGGACTTTATTTTGGGCTATTTGGGAGGCCTTTAGGAGAATTAAGATTGGACCTCCAATGGACTATGAAGCTATAATATTTTAGGTCAAATATTATTCAAGTCTATTAATATTAATTTACTCCACTATAAAATTAATATTGAACTATCCATCTTAACCCATATTACGATTTCACATATAACATGGCTCCCGGTCATTATTTCCCGTGTTTAAGATTATCTTAGTCCATTAATTAATTAAGCCACTGAACAAGCTTTATATTAATTAATATCTTTGTCCTTGGAGTAAAGACAGCTCAACGTTATTATCCATGCCGGAAATAGATTTCCACTTGCAAGATTCGACATGATAAAGGATATGAGCCCATCAAGGAACAACTCAAGCAAGACGATTGCACGCCGATCTCCGTAGATAAATGTCAAGAATCGCCATGTAATTAATAATATTGCCCAAGATATAAGGTATCGAATCACATTGACTCTCTTCCCATCATAAGTCAAAGCAATAGTTATTAATTTCACACGATCCTATTTAAGGGATGGAGATTAAGAAACAACGCACCACTGAGGTCTAATTCTTGTATATTTAGTATCGAAGAATTTGTCCTCCCAGAAGTCCTCATTCAACAAGACCTAAATGCGCTTAGTGTGATCCCTTGGTCAAGACAGCCAACTGGGTCTCACACTTCAACCGCTCATGATGGTTCGGTCATTTCCATCCGGGTTATGAATTTGTACTTAATTACGAGGGTCATTAATTTGATCTTCGAAGATCGGGTATCACCAAATTAACTACAACGTAATACATACCGCCTTATCGAACGGGTTTGCAATAAAACATATATAACATTCATTCATATTTAATGCAACAAAGGATTAAATATTTATTTCAGTAAATAAATAAGAAACATCAGTTTTGGTTATACAAAGTAAAAGCATACTTTTCAGTATAACCCTAACAATCTCCCACTTATACTCAAAGTCTGCTTTTAAGTATACTACATCATGTCTCGTGTTGTATGTGACATCTAATGTCACCCTACATGAACCTAATAATATTTCTCCCACTTATACTCAGCGCATTGTCAACGCTCTTGACACCCATTCCTTCCACATGTCTCTCGAATGTACTCTGAGGTAGACCCTTTGTGAATGGATCTGCTAGGTTGTCTTCCGATGCAATCTTAGCCACCTCAATGTCTCATCTCTTAACGATTTCGTATGTGATGGTATTTTTCTTTTCAATATGTTTGTTTGGGCTTTTTTGGGGCTCTCGCCCCTTGAATTTGAATCGCCTCCGCAAGTATCATAGTAGATCGTGATTTTGTTTCGGCAAATTGACCACGCCCAAGTCCACTGAAAGTTCTTTGAGCCAAACCGGCTTTTCACGCCGCCACAAATTACTACATACTTTGGCTTCCATGGTAGAATCACGATGCATTTCGCGCTTACGCTTCTCCACGCCATGGCTCTCCCCCATGCGTAACACACTACCCGAGGTAGACTTTTCGAGTCAATGTCCGATTGAAATCAGTCCGCGGTAACCGATGGGATCGGGATCGTTCGACTTTGTAAACCAACATTCTATCCCGTGTCCTTTTCGTGTACTTCGTATGTTCTTTACCGCATTCAATGCTCTTTCCTGGGTTACTTTGATATCTTGCCACCATGCCAACGCATAAAGCGTATATCCCAGGCCTCGCATTACACAACATTGCATAAATGAGGCTTCCCACAACCAAGCATAAGGGATGCCCTTCATGTCATCTATCTCTTTCGCGGTTCTTGGGACACATCTCTTTGGATAGATGGTTTCGTTGTCTGTAGGGCACAAAGCCTTTCTTAGAATCCTCGCATGTCAAGTCGCTTCAAAATAAGATCTATATATGAGGCTTGCATAAAGTTCGATCATTCTTTTCCCCGCGATCTCGAAAGTGATCTTGATCCCAGGATGTGACCGCTTCCCTAAGTCCTTCATATCGAACTGCTTTTGACAGCCATGCCACCTTTACATCGTTTCAATGAGCGTAATATCGCCCACGATAGTACCAAAAATGCCAATGCGCCTTCCGCCACACTTTTTATAGACACAACTTTCAAATTCATTTTGATCGAATCCGTAGGATTTAATAACTTGATCAAAACACCGATTCCAAGCTCGGGATGCTTGCTTGAATCATAAATGGACTTCCCCGAGATTGCAAACCGTGTGCTCTTGCCTTTTTCAATGAAGCCTTCAAAGTTGTTGTATATAGATTACTTCGGCCAAGATTTCCATTAAGAAAAGTCGCCTTTGACGTCCATTTGCCAAATCTCAAAATCTAGATGCGCAACAATCGACAAGAGAATGCGGATAGACTTGAGCATGGCTACGGGCTAAAAGGTTTCATAATCGATCCTTCTTTCTCGAGTATACCCTTTCGCCACAAGTCTTGCTTTGAAGGTTTCAACCCTTCCGTCCCCGGTCCCATTTTTCTTTGTATACCCACTTGCATCCGGCGGGTTTTACCCCATCAAGTGGTTCGACTAGCTCCACACTTTATTGTGATCCATTGAACCCATCTCGCTTCCATTGCTATTTGCCAAGATTGAGCATCTTTGTCTTGGATCGCCTCGTTGTATTGACCATGGATCCGATTCTTCCGGAGATCAAGTCCGAAGACTCTCCGATCCCCAAGAATCTCTCGGTTGTCATTCGATAACCCTCCCACTACGACGAGGTTCCGGTTGTGTAGGCTGTGACGCTTGGTATGTCATTTTGATAAATAGCAATGGAGTCGCCCCCAAGTTCTTCTAAGGTAATTTCACTTCTAAGGCTTTCGACCGCTCATATAGTTTCTTCCAAAAATCTAAAGTGAGTAATCGACATTACCTTTTTGATCTTTGGGACCATAGAACATGATCATTTAGTTCCTTCAGGTACCCTATGAACATCCTTAATTTTAACGCAATTCCCAATTTACCGGCTTCCCTTGTTCAAGACGATGACACACCCCGTGATCCTCGATGTGTCCGAACCGGCTTGGCCCCGGCCCACAATTCTCTCGGTTTTTAGGTACCGTTTGATGACACTAGTTCGTAATATAAGCCGTTGTTTTAATGCGAAACCCCATAACGATTTTGGTAAATCCAAGATAACTCATCATCGACCTTACCATTTCTAAAAGCATTCTATTCCTTCGCTCAACCCCATTTTGTTGAGGGGTACCGGTGCGACTAACTAGGATGCAATCCCCACTTCGATAGGTAGTTCAAAATTCATCGCCGAGGTATTCGCCTCCACGATCGATCGTAGAAAACTGATACTTTTTCCCTTATGATTCTCTTTGAGCCTTAAATTCTTTGAATTTGTCAAAGGTCTCAAATTTATGCTTCATTAGGAAAATGTATCTCAGAACGTGAGTAATCATCGATAAAAGTAACGAAATACTAAGTAGCCACCTCTAGCTTTGTTTTGCATTGGACCACACACATCGGTGTGAATGATTTCTATCACTTTTAGCTCTAAGCCCCTTGGCTCCAATGCCCTCTTGGTCATTTTACCTTCCAAGCACGATTCATGAAGTCGGAAATGGCTCAATTTGGAGAGACCCCAAAGAGCCATCTTTTCACCAACCTTTGAATCCTTTTCAGTTAATATGACCTAATCTTAGGTGCCAAAGAAGTGTCTTCGTTCACGTCGGCCGAGCGCCGCGTTTAAGAAATAGTAGATGTGTTATAGGATGCATTTTTGTGAGTGATGTGCACAAGCTAATAATATAGAGATTGTTCCTCAAAGTTCCACGACAGATAATCTTATCGTTACGAAAAATAGTTACATCTTTGTTGGTCCCGTGTAACGAGTCTTACACGCGTGTATGTGATACACGTGTTCAAAGATTTAAAAATTTTTCTTATCGAGGTCACTGGGTCGATAGTCCTCAAGAATAGGTTCTCGAGAAGCACACGATAGCTCTCGAGTCAAAGTTCATCGAGACAAAGCATGATCCCGAAATGCTTTTCGTAAAACCTCGTGATAATCCCAATCAATCCTCGAGTGTCAGAGATCATGAGTTGCTTGGATCGATAACTAGCTTATCGAATCTCGTAAGAGAGTTCATTTTGATAACTATCTCGTTCTAGCTACATCGTCCGTATAATGGTTGGCCTTAGATTATACTGCTTTTTAAGCTTTGTTTAAAAAACCTTTCCTTTATGAAATAAAGGATTAGGTCAGATTCACTTATGCAACTTTAAATGATTGATTCCAACCGAATATCGAAGAAAAAATATGCTTTCAAAATCAAATCGTCAATGCAAAGTAGCTTAAGCACGATAAGAAAGCAATAAAGAACACAAAGCGCTTATAGTGGTTCGTAGACTCAAGCTCCTACATCCACTCTCCGACTCTTCGCAGAAATTCACTATCAACTTCTCGAGCTTCGACTACCTCGTGGTTTACTTACTCAACTTCGCCCCCGAAGTTTTCGACTACTCCACGTAGTTTACTTACTCAACCCGACCTTGAGTTTTCTCACTACCTCGTAGTTTACTTACTCAATCACACACAAGCTTTCGGACTACCCCTCAGAGCTTACTAACTTCTCCTCTAGAGTTTTCACTACTCCGCTGTAGTTTACTAACTCTTACAACTCTACTCACCAACAAAACACATTCCAACTACCTTCTCAAGGGTTTGGGGTTTCTTGGTTGGTTTCCAACTAGATGAGATATCCTTTACAATGAAGCACAATGCAAAGGGTTAGGATATCTCGACTAAGCTTTGGATAAATCTTATCAATCTAGGCTTAGTAAAGTGAGCTCTCTTCAATATAGAAGCACTTGGGAAATTCAAGGTATTTCGAAAAAGCGTTAACTTTTGCAAGAATAAGTTTGAGCTCTTGAGTTGCGTGATAAATTTCCGTAACCTTACAAAGCAGAGGGTCACCAAAGATTTATAGGCATACACCAAGGTCACTTTTGAAAACTATCCGTTGGAGAGATAGCTTCGTGAGTTCCCTCTTATGGTGTGTGAGAAACGGCTATATTTAGGTTTGAAACTCCCTAACATGTTTTTAAGCAATAACCTTTCATGTAAATTTTGTCTTCACTTTTTTTACTGAACTTTCGTTGTCCGACATCTTTTTTCGGGCTTTACATTTGTCGCTGTCGATGGTACAAATGGTCGTCTTCCTTTTTTTTGACTTTTTGTCTTCGCTTAAAGGTAGACACCTTCAACGGATCTTTTGATTACAAACTCGAGTTTGATATAACCTTAACAACACTTCCGACTTAGTTCCTTTGTCCGCGCATTTGAATGTCTTGGCAATATCTAACTTTCTAAGGCATCGCGTTCTCTCAAGATTGCATCCTTCGATAGATATATTCAAAGGCTCGAACATTCGGTTTCATATCGAAGCTTTTCGATGCATTAATCGAAGTCTTCGCATTATCGCTTTCAGTATTCTTGATCTTCAGTTTCTTCAGAACCATACTGAGTTCTTCAGAGTCTTCAGAACCTATCCTGAACTATATCTGCTGACTATACATTTTGCAGATAACATCTTGAATACTCTAAAACTTAATCCTGGCTCAATTATCAAGATCATTCTGAACATGTCATACTCAGGGGTTTTGGGATCTTAATCAAAATCTTATAATCTTTTATTAAATTCATCTCCCAACAATTTCCCCCTTTTTGATGATGCCAAAACCTATCTTGTTTACAAACAAAATAACCTATACTCAGGTTTCAGTTTATTATATTACAAGATTGGTTCCTGAACAGAGAATCTCCCAACAATTTCTTTAAGAAGGGAATCTCTTTAAATAAATAATCTCCAAACAATTTAAATCATTCAACAAATTTCTTCAGTAATGAATCTTTCTTAAATAGATCATTACCAAATACTTAAGCAATTTCTCCCATATCATCATACAACTCGCCTCGTAGACATTTATTCAAAGATATCAAAATAAAGACATGTAAATAAGATAATGAGATATTATCTTTTTGAGCAAAATGATAAATCTTCATTGATGATAAGCATACCATTACAGATTACAATGAGATTTTTATCAACAAAATCAAAAAGACAAAATTTAAAGATTACAGAATCTTCGATTCTTCATCTTGATCTTGATTGATTCTCTTCGCTTTTTTCATTTTCGACTTCATCACCGGCACCTCCAAAGTTGAACATTCCAAAAATCTTTTTCTTGACTTTCATTCCTCTCCTTGATGATGTCCCGATCTTCTCCCCTCGTTAATCCCAACCGACTCAAAGATATTGAGCAATTTCTTGCGTAATGGTCTTCTCATTTACCAAGCCATTACCAAGTCTTGGAGGAGAATAGGAATATGGACCAGGGGCTTTATCTCAGACTCACCTTCATCCGCAAGGTTAATCCGGCCTTTTGGAGATACTTTTTTGATAGAAGGTTAGAAGATATTCAATGAAAGCTTGCTCGATCTCGAGCCTTCCCTCTCCATTCCCCGAGAACATCGTAATTGAACCGTATGTTCTCTTCACTTCTTCCCACATGTCTTTGAGTTTAATGGGCATCCATTTATCAACGTGGGGCCACTTCTTAAAGACTTTCGATGTTCCTTCCTCTTGCTCAGAAACTTCCTCGTCACTCCTTCGCTTCGCTGCTCTTCGCCTATCTTCTTTCTCGATCACGACGCCCCGAGATCGGGGCGCAGCAGCCTTTCTTGCTTGTTTCTTTTTGGAGTGTCTTCGGAGCATCTTTGGTGTTGAAGACTTTCTTCTCGAGGTTGAGACTCAGATTCTTCGCATCTTCATCATCCGTAATCAGCTTTCTCGGATTGGCTTAGAAGCCTTTAAAGACGCTTGCTTATACAGTTGAACAACGCCCAAAAGCTTTCCTCTTCATAAAGCACTTCAAAGACCACCGCTTGTTCCAACCTTAGTTAAAGACTTCCGCCTCTTGCAACCTCAAGCATGGTTTGCT
Source organism: Stenogyne calaminthoides (assembly GCA_037126765.1). Taxonomy (NCBI): domain Eukaryota; kingdom Viridiplantae; phylum Streptophyta; class Magnoliopsida; order Lamiales; family Lamiaceae; genus Stenogyne; species Stenogyne calaminthoides. The sequence goes on along the minus strand of JBBCBC010000027.1, from coordinate 6,618,637 downwards.
CGTAAACTCGAGTGTAGATGGGCTTCTCCACTTGAAATTAATTTCAATTTATCGGAGGCTTCAACTTCTTTTAAGGCTTTGGCTAGATTGTACATTTCACCTCTTTTTCGAGCATTTCTTCTTCAAAAGTACGCCATGAACTTCCCGAGGTCTTCACCTTCCTTTTTCCCCTCCCCGGCACCGTAATTTGAAGAAGTCCGAGAGAGCCAGGTCTGTCCGTGATACCGCTTTTGCTCACACAATGATCTCTCCTGCTAATCGATTCTTGCTTATCTTCCATTCTCCTTATGTGGTTCTTAGCCACGTAAAGTTCTTCGATATGTGGGCAAAGCGCCGGAGAGTGCATCTTTAAGCATCTACGTCATCTTGGTCATAAGCACCGAGCTCATTTCCTCAATACAGATCCGGACAAGACCTAATTTTTCTCTTAGTTTCACCTCTAGAAATTCAATCGATTCTGGTGCTTACGTTTCATTTAAGCACTTAACTCTGCGTTGACTCATGAAATTTTTTCATTCAAATTTTATTTCCATGGAGGTCATCTGAAAGGGTCGAGTGTTTTTGTATCTCCGCGATTCTGAAGAATGCTTTGTCCTTCCATTATGCGAGCTTGATTGACCAACGTTTCTATCCGAGCAATTTTGATCGCCATTGGCTCAATCTTCTCAAGTTTTACTCCATTACGGGGTGATCAATCTCGGAACTTTCTGCACCTTCGTGGTTGCTTGATCATCCCTGAAGCTTGACTTCAACACCAGCTCATCTCCATTTGAGCTCGATCACCGCTTATCGGACAATTGAGAATTAAAGATAGTACTTTCAAGAATTTCGCATAATTGTCAATAGTGCCAAAAGATACCAAGAGTGCTAAACGATCCCCGAGGTTGATCAAATAATGTAAGTCTTTTTTCCATTTGAGATCGATCCTCAAGATCTCCCCGTTGGTCCCCATCTCCATCTTTTGATTTGTCTCACGCTTTCGGGCACCAATCTTGATTGTTTTTTTCTCCTCACCAGCTTCCTCCTCGAACCACTCATCAAAATCGGAATTTTTCATCCCGAAGCTTTGTCCGTCCGAACCACGAGAAGTCGGTCAGAAGGTTGTCTCCTCATTCCACCATCTTCCCTCTCACGCAAAGAATGTCAAGCATCTCGGAAGAGTCTCGATTGAGGATATATATCGTGCCCCCCAATCAAGAAAACATCTTGCATCGGGTATGAGCCGAGCTCGGTAGCTGGCCAAGATGAACTGCTTCCCTTGCTCCTCCACTCGCCTTCTTTTCCTCCTCCCTTCTTCCATCTCGGGCTCTCGTTCAAGAGGCTCGCTATGGATCTAAGAAAGAGATCACTCGAGCTCATCAAGAATATTTTGCCTTCCCGAGCCCTCAAGAAGGCTCAAGTTTATGGTGATTCCGGGTCCTCCGCCAGATCTGAAAGCGGGTTCTGAGGGCCTCGAGCCGGGTATATCTCGCTTCGGTCTCGAAGTTGGCTCGCTGGCCCAGCTCGCAGACATCTTCGACGACTTCGAAGTTGACTTTTCCGTCTCGAAAGCCTCGTGATATCCGAGGTAGGCATCTTCGAGGTCTGAGTTCTTTAAAATTCTTCGAGAAAATTTATCCGAACTGAAAGGATGCCTCGAGCACCTGCAGGTTAATCGCCTCACCGAATCTCCCCCTCGAGATAACCTCGAAGCCAACACTTGTAAATGGGCGAACTCGAGCTGTTTTGCCTTCGTGTCAGATCTCCTCGTAATCATCAAGTACCTTCACGGTGAGAACCACTAATTTAGCGCTTTGGAGCAAGATCCTTCCGCCTCAACAGTTTTGCTCGCTTGCTTCCATTTTTGCCTCCAACAACCTTCCCCGGTTTGTTGGGTCTCTTTCTCAACGACCCGAAGGTGATTCTACCTTTCTTTTTCTTTTTCCTCGAATGGCTCGCCTTTTCACAAAGAAGGGGCTTGAAGAGAATTTTGGTTTTGTTTTAGGAATGGGGTTGAATCATGGAGATATCCTCCTCCTCTCGCACATCTCCAAAATATAAGCAATTTTGGTGGCATGGTGGATCTTCCCTTTCATCGATTGTCCCATTGACCCTTTTTATGACCTTTTGCGCTGCTCGTCACCATCCTAATTAAGAATTTCACCCGCTTGAAGTCGGTGGTAGGAGATGCCTCGATCGCCGCCATCACCGAGCTTCGGGTACTAATCGCTTCAAAACTCCCCGCAAGACTCATGATGCACTTGCTCACAATATCCATCAACACACGATATTGTGGCTTTAGACGCCTTATGCAATGTCGCCTCAAACTTCACACGGATTCTCGAAAAATCCTATCAAGGTACTCTGCTCTCTATCCCAGATATACATCGCATGATCCTCTCCTCTATCAAGGCTCAAAGACATCATTGATTTTTTCGAATTATGCACAAATCCCTTCTCAAAAATCGATTTATTTTGGACGATACTCTAAATGCGATGTGGTAATCGAAGAATGCATACCATTTTTCTTCATCTATTCTCAAATTATAGATGATTTAATTACTTCATTTTTGCAAACTCCTTCGTCCGGTAAACGCATTAGATGGGTGAGTTTAGCCATTCGAATCATATCTTTGAGCCTCTTCCTCTTTTGGCTTTGAGTTGGTTGTGCTTTCAAGTGAGACAACGAACTCGCATACCGCTTTGTTGGTTATGGCTAATTTCTAACAAGGTTGGGGCCATTTTAGAGATTGATTTAAGAATTTGAAGTTTTAGGGTTTGGAGATTTAAGGCAAAGGGATTTTTTTATTTTGCGAGAGGATTTGAAACGAAGGGTTTGATAAAATTTTGGCTTGAATGGCTTAAAGGGGTATATATAGCTTTTGAGATCGTGGAGAATCGTGTTAGTTAAAAGTGAAAAACAATTCAGAGATTAATCTCCGATTAATCGCATACTAACCCACGATCTCTAAAAAGTTGTCAGCCAAAATATCCTCATTGGTCAATAATGTGGCGTAGCATTAAGTGATCGCTTACCTTTCTTCGAATTTAAAACAATCCCGCCCAAAAAAACATTCCTCGTGTGTTTTATATTTATTCATGAATGATTACGAAGTTTTACTTGAGCAATAAATGAGTCGCATGAGTCTTTACTTCTTCGCACTAATTTCTATCTCGGTCTTCTTTACCGGTTTCTTTTTATAAAATGTCAAGATAATAATCTTTAATCGAATGGTTCAAAGATGCCATCGAAAAACGACCTTCAAGAACTGGAAGTTTCGAGACTCGCCTTCAAAGATTTCCATTTTATCCTCGAAGTTTCAAGAGAATTCGAGAAAACTTCATGCATCCGAAAATCTTCAATTTTTCATTTACTTTATACACCGTTCTAACATCCCTAATTCAATCGAAAGTTCCCGAAATCTTGATTCACCTAAAGGTTTAGTCAAGATATCGCCTTTTTTGCCTATCAAGATGAATTTTCTCCATCCTTATGTCCTTTTTCTACATGATCTCTCGATGAAGTGATGTCCGATATCCACATGCTTTGCATCTCGTGTGTAATAACGGATTTTGTGAAATAGCAAACCGCACTATTGTTGTCACAAAAATATGGTACTTCATTGCTTCAACTTTATAATCCCTTAATTGTTGTCCCGAGCTAAAGAATCTGAGCACGCCAGCCTTCCTCGCAGCCATGTATTCAACTTCAGAGATCAAGTTGCTCTCTTGGTCTGTTTAACTTTGAAAACCAAGATATCGCCAACTTCCTAGAAATCGACAAGTTCCCTGCCAGGACTTCCTCAATTCTACAACCTCCATAGTCGAGATCCCGAAAGTAACCGCTAATTCAAGGTTATCATCACCGATACCATAATCCTCATTCATTTTGCCCTTAAGATATCTTAGTATCTTCTTGGCACCTCCATGTGACTAGTCTTAGGATTAACTTTGGTATCTTGCACATATCCCAACAAAGAAATGTTATATCCGCCTACTTTGTCGTGAGATAGAGCAATGATCCAATGATTCCTCTATAATCGCATATGATTCACCGACGGTTTTCCGGAATCAGATCCATCTTGTAGTTAGTATTCATAGGAATCCTAACTGCATTGCAATTTTGTACACCATATTTTGCAATCGATCTACCGTGTATTTTGCCCGGTTGATGAATATTCCTTCCTTTGATTGTTTCACTTTGAAGACCTAGAAAAAATTCATCTCTCCCATCATCGACATCTCAAATTGCCTTTCATCGCTGATTTGAAAACATTTCACACAAATGATGGTTTGAGATCCAAAAATGATGTCATCAACATATATCCTCAATTAGTAAGATCTCTTCCCCCATCCTCTATCCCCGAACGAGTTCTATCAATAATCCTTTGACAAAACCATGGTCAAGAAGAAATCGAGAAAGAGTATCATACCATGCTCGGTGTTGCCGAGACCATACAAAAACTTTTTCGAGTCAGAACTTGGTCATTCTGCTTGAATCCGTGAGGTTGTTCCATATAAACCTCTTCTTCAAGCAATCGCTCGTAAATGCACTTTTCACATCCATTTGATGGTATCGAAAACTTCATGTGGTATATGCAAGAAACAACTGATGGCTTCTGTCTTGTAATGTCAAAGGTTTCATCATAATCCAGCCTTCTTCTTCGGGAGTAACCTTGTGCAACTAAGCTTTGCCTTGTTTCTCACAATGTTGTTGTTTTCATCTCTTTTGTTTTTGAAACCCACTTGGTTCCAATGACATTGTGCCTTTTCGTGTCTATCTACCAACTCCTATACTTCATTCCTGAGAATTGATTCACTTTCATCTTGCATAAAAAGAAGAATCCAATAAGAATCTTGTAGAGCTTCACCAATCTCGTGAGTTAACTTTTTTCCGAAAGGAAGCGTGTCGAATAGTGACTCTCACCATGGAACCTTCTTTTTTAACACCTTGATTAGATCACCCACTATCCGATTTGTAGGATGACTATCTAACCATTCGTCTTGATGTTCCCCTTCAATGGTATCCTCAACATTTGAAATGTTAGGTTCGTTAAATTAAGAAAACTAGAACAACAAAATGCGAGAAAGAGAATCATCTTCCTGGGAGATTCTATTCAACATTGCCGAGACATCTCTGCTCCCTTTGGTTGATAGATTCAAAATTTGCCTCATTTTGACCACATCTTCATTGCATCACATACCGAAGTCAACCGGGTCTGCTCAGATTGGTCACCTTTGAATGTTGGTTTTCCCGAGGCTCACCATCCCGAGTTCCATCCCCGAACTTCCTTATCTCGAGTCCGAAATCCCCAATCATAGAATGTGACCGGACTTTCTTTTCTCGTTCAATGGATGATTTATCTTTCATTTCAGTTTAATCTGGTGATCCTCTTGGTCGGGTTCAATCGCATCATGTTCCCTGTTTCTTCCGATCACAAATAGATTCATCAAAAAACAACACGAGGTGTTTCCTCCACAATAAGAGTCCTACAGCTTGTAAACTCGAAGTTTTTCTTCGACTTCGTAATATCCTAAGAATATTCCTTCATCGAACTTTACTATCAAAAGTTTTCAACCCATCTTTACCATTATCAGGTATGAAACACTTGCAACTAAACACACGAAAAGAAAGAAAACAAGAGGCTTCCTTTCATTCCAAAGCTCATAGGGTGTTTTGCCTTGACTCTTGGTCAAGATGGATCTGTTTCGAGAGTAGCATGCAAAGGTTGATGCCTTCAAATTTCAAAAATCTTTTAGGAATATCGAACATTAATCATTGTCCTTGAACAGCTTTTTTCAGAGTCCTCGTCCTCCTTTCAAAGAACACCATTCGCTGAGGGTCCTTGCAGCTGATGTTTCATGTGAGATTCCATTTTCGCACAATAATCGATATGATATAATTTATGAATCATTCCTTTTTGTCGATCCCGATTTTGACAACACTGTGATTTTTTCAACATCGAAGCCTTTTCAAGAATCTCCGCAATTTTTATCTCGAGTCTCTTTCTTCTTTGAGTAAGAATATGACCCAAGTATATCTCGAGTAATATCAACTACTACCAATGTGTATTTCCGCCATTAGTGCTTACAGTGTTATAGACCAAAAAAGATCCATATGTAGTAATCAAGTATTCTTTTCAGAGAAACCTCAACTTTACTTTTTAAATGATGCTCTTATCTCTGCTTTTCCTTTCCGCACGCATCACAAATATGTTCCTTCTGAACACTTTCATTAAGCAACCCTCTCACAAGAGCTAATCTTGCAAGCTTGTTCAGTTTTTGAAATTTAGGTGATTCATTCTTTTATGCCATAACCAACTTGGGTATCTCAGGAACTTTTAGCAACTAAACATGTATCTTTAGGAGCGTAACTCCAATCAATAAGATACACATTCCCTTTTCTTGTACCGGTCAAGAAAACTTTCATGATGTATCATTTTTCACAAAACATAAGTTCTTAAAGAACTCAACATTGAAACCCTTTATCACGAATTGCTAATTGAGCAAATTATGCTTCAATCGACATACATATGAAACACCATGGATATGGTCGAGTCGATTTCCAAAGTTCCATATCCTTCGATCCCATCCCCTTGAATTATCTCCAAAAGTGATCATGGGCCTCTTTGTTCAACATAGTCATGAAAGTGTCTTCTTGTATCTGTCGTATATCTTGAACATCCAATCGTCAAGATACCAAATGTCGAGCTTTTTTCATCTCTCGTCATCGATTGCCATGTGATCATTAGTCGGTTTAGTGCCTTGTTTTCCTCCTAAAAAAGATCAATTCTTAGGTACCCAATTTGTGTGGTCCTAAGGTTAGATATCTCTTTCGAATCCAAATCGAATACGCACATAACCTAATCACTTTTCGTGGGCTAATTTGTCTTCCATAAACATCAACATACATCTACTACTACGGGTGCATAGCGACTTCTGTTAATATGTGTCTTGGCTTTTAGTATGAACATGGGCTTTTGAATTCTTCTTTGGATTCTTTGTTTTGTTGAGATCTTGGGTTTTGTGCACTGTCTAAATCTTTGTTGACTCGGGTTGATAACTTTACCTTTAAGTAGTGAGGTTGGGTTGTCCATCTTTGAACTGGTCTTTTCGATTCTCTTGAGACTTGGTCTCTTCACCGAGAATGTCTCTGAAAGTGTTTCTCATCGAGGATTATCGATAGTTCGGTGTGAGCCTTTCAGATTTGCGTTAGCCCGAGGCTTTGAAGTACTTATCCGAAACTTTCAATGGATCACAGTTTCTAGCCTTCACCCGAGGTTTGGGCTTAACCCCGATTATCCGGTTCTTTGAAACCATGTGTCCTTTTCCCTTGTCTACAACCTTAGGCATTACTACCTTGAGTGTAGGTGCGGCACCATTTTACAAAGATAGTCTTCCTACTACGTGATCGATTCAGATGACACATGAGGTTACGCAGAGTGTATCCCATCCGGTTTTATAGTGGCGTATCTCATTAACTCAATTTCATATCACATTAGATCTTTATTCAATAGAGTTAACTATTTCCCATGCACTATCCTCACAATTACTGTAGAGTTTTACGCTTCGAGAGGTCATTGAACTTCGATTACGATTATTTGAATCTCTTTCAAAGGATTCTCTAGCTTTCGATTAGGGGACAAGATCAACTTCTCTTTCTCAAGAGTTGTACTTTAACATCCAAATCATCAAGAGTTCCCCATTAATTGAGAAGTGATCTCAATTTTGCTAGAGTCTTTCCATTTTAGTTTTTTCAAAGATTCAGCCTTTATTATTTTCTTGGAAGTTTTATTTAGCGCCCTGCAAAACAAAGATAGTCCTTCATCGTATTCTCAAAAGAATCCATCGGTCAAAAATGACTGCTTTTCAAGAACTTGAAACTTTGTGCTACAGTCAGGAGCAATAACAGAGACAGAAGAGTTTACTCTCAATGCGTGAAGCGATGATGTCATCACTTTCACCGTCGAATATCTCATCAAAGAGCTAGATCCTCCTCGTGAGTGTTGTTTCTTCTCGAACATGGCCTTTTTTGCTTGAGAACTTCGGTCTCTTTTAGCTTGTCTTTTCTTCTCTCCTTAAGACTCAACTCGACAATCATACCGAAGTGACCTTTTCTTCCGCAATTATAGCATCCGCTGGCATCATCATCCCGATCATTTTCTTCTTTGGACTTAGAGTCCTTCTTTTTGCTGATGAAGATCCTTCAACACCGGTGTCCTTCTTTCCAGGTTGATCGGTCCTCGTTTTTTCCCCGGTACTCAGGGTTCCCCGTAATAGCTTTTGTATTTTCCAAATCTCTTATTAAAGTCCGGCTAACCTCCTTGCCATCACTAAGCTTTTCCTCAAGCTCATCCCGATGTTTGGCGGGGGTTCTCGGCCTCTAGTTTTACTGTGTTTTATCTTTGGCTTTTAAAGCCGCGTTCTTTTATGATGAAGAATCATCTTTGCCGCCGCTTTTCGATTTCTTATAAATTACAAATTCATAGGCTTTCAAATCAGCAGGTAAGACTTGTTGTATGGCGGCATGAACTAATGTTCTTGGTGTTTTCGATCACCATCGCATGAATATCCCATTTCTTAGAAAGACCTCTAAGAATTTTCAATGCTAATTTCTTTGTGGATATTTCTTTCCAAAGTCTGCGTTTAGATCATTCATGATCTTTAGTGATTCTAACTTCCAATTTGTCAATTGATTCACCATCATCCATTTAAAAACGGTCGAACTTTCCAATTGCCACCGAAGTTTGTTTTTCTTTTTATATGATCGTGCGGCCGCACATAACAGCAGTAGTATCCCATATCTCTTTTAGCAAGATTCTGCGAGAGATCATTCCCATCACACCATCATCAATTATCTTTGTATAGTGTATCTTTTTGCAATGTAGTCTAGATTGACTAACTTTCTCTCATCGGAGTTAGTTGGTCATCGGACTTAGAAAATTCTGCTCTAAGATCAATTCTCCCTTCTTCTCAGTAATTCGGATTCACCACAGTGAATTTGAATGGTCCTGAGAAACCACTCTCCCATCGCTCATGTTTGGAATACGAGATGAGCCCGCATTCTCGCTCTCCATAGATCATATAGTTCTCTCTTGAGAACATGAAGTTTTTTAGAAGACATTTTTCCGACTTTTTGAATTTTTTTTTTTGAGAAATAAGATCGATTCGGATAGACCCTGAAAGTATTTTTGAAAATAAAACTTTGGTCACACAGTAGTGGTCGAAGTTGAACCCTTTGCTCGATACCACTTGTTGGTCCCGATGTAAGCAGTCTTACACGTGTATGGGGGGAATACACGTGTTCGATTTTAAAACTTTTTCTTACTAAGGTCACTTTGGGTCAGGATAGTCTGAAGAATAGGTTACGAGGAAGCACGAGATAGCTCGAGTCAAAGTTCATCGGCATAAATGATCCTGGAAATGCTTTCGAAACCTCCGATAATCCCAATGAATCACGAGTGTAGAGAGATCCCGAGTTGCTTGGATCGGATAACTAGCTACCAATCCTCGGAAGAGTTCTGCTTGATAACTATCCGCTTCAGAGCTACTCACCAATCGTCTTGAATGGTTGGCCTCAGATTATACTCGTTTAAGCTTTAAAAAAACCTTCCCTTTATGAAATAGTGATTAGGCTGTGATTCACTTATACGCAACTTTTTAGTGGATTGATTCCAACCTAATATCGCTGAAAATATGCTTTCAAAATCAAGTCAATCTGGCGATTAAAATACAGAGATAAAAAGCAATAAAAAACCAACAAGCGATTATAGTGGTTCGAGACTAAAACTCTACATCCACTCTCTCGACTCTTTCGAGAAATTCACTATCAACTTCGAAGTTTAACTACCTCGTAGTTTACTTACTCAACTCGCCCTCGAAGCCAATTACCCAGTCGTAGTTTATTTACTCAACTACCTGATTTTTTTCACCACTTCGTAGTTTACTTACTCAATCACACACAAGCTTTGATTGCCTCTAGCCAACTAACTTCTCCTCTAGAGTTTTCTCGACCTCCCGTAGTTTACTAACTCTTTTTTATTAACTCTCTTCACCAACAAAACACATTCCAACTACTTTTCCGGTGGTTTGGGGTTTCTTGGTTGGTTTCAACTAGGATGAGATATCCTTTACAATGAAGCACAATGCAAAGGGTTGGGATATCTCGACTAAGTTTTCGGATAAATCTTATCAATCTGAGGCTTAGTAAAGTGAGCTCTCTTCAATATAGAGCACTTGGGAAATTCAGGTATTTCTCGAAAGCTTTAACTTTTGCAAGAATAAGTTTGAGCTCTTGGAGTTGCGATAAATTTCCCATAACCTTACAAAGTAGAGGGTCACCAAGATTTATAGCATACACCAAGGTCATCACTTTTGAAAATTATCCGATTGGAGAGATAAACATGAGTTCCCTCTATTGTGTTGAGAAATTGGTATATTTAGGGTTTGAAACTCCCTAACATGTTTTAGGTAATAATTCTTTCATGCAAATGTCTTCACTTTTTTGCGATAGAACTTTTCTAGACATCCGACATCTTTTTCAATGGCCCTCCTGCCATCATGGTATATGGTACAAAGGTCGCTCCTCTTTTTTGACTTTTGTTTCGTTAAAGGTGTACACCTTCAATCTGATCTTTTGATTACAAACTCCGAGTTTGATATAACCTTAACAACACTTCTCGACTTAGTTTCTTTTATTCAAGAGATTTCAATAATCGCAATATCTAACTTTCTAAGGCATCGCTTTCTCCTGAAAGATAAATCCTTCGATAGAGATATATTCGCCTCTAATATCTTCGTGTTCATATCGAAGCCAAGACATTACGTGAAGTCTTCGGTGATTCCACTGCTTCAAAGATTTTTTGATCTTCATTTTCTTGAGAACCACACTTGAGTTCTTGAGTCTTGAGAACTATCCTGGTATATCTGGCCGACTATACATTTTGGCAATAACATCCCCGAATAATTAAAAACGAATCCCGATCAATTATCAAGATCATTCTCAACATGTTGCCACTCGGGTTTTGGGATCTAATCAAAATCTTATAATCTTTTTATTAAATTCATCTCCCAACAATCTTTATTAAAACGTAATGCAATATCCATCGATAAAGAGTTTATAAATAAAATAAGGTTTTTTCCTAAAAACAGAACTTAAAGAACATCTCTTTAAAATTAACGCCTTGTTCCAAAGGACATGTGAACTTTCTCTCACTGCTTCAAATTTTGCCACTCTCGTAGCATCGCTGGCGTGATGAGGATCTCCCTTTCTTAGTCCCCAGTCGGTTCCGCTGAAAACCTCTGATGTGAAACATACATGATCAAGTGGATCCCGTATCCAATACCCAATTTAATGGGTAAAGATACTCCAAACAAGTTTCAAATAACTAGCGAGTGTGAGAGTTACCTTTCTTTCCATTTCTTTTTGGTTTGGGACAGTAGAAACTTCCAATGTCCTTTTTCTCCACAGTTAAAACATTTTCCTTTTGGTGTCTTTTGGACTTTTAACCAACTTTCTTACCACTTTTTTTTTATAATTGCTTTGGATCGGACTATTCGCCTCCATCTCAATCTTGCCTTCATTTGGCCTAGATTTTGAGAGAGCAGATTTCTTAGTCACCAAAGCCCGTGTTCTTGTCCCAAGTATTTCTCTACCGTCTCCAAGATTTCTTTGAGGGTATTCGCGTAAACATGTGGACGCGTCATCCGCAAAAATTACAATAACTAATTAAAGCCCTTAGAAGAGTTAGGAACAAGAATTCAATTGAGCCTCATCATCGATCGCACCAAGGTGTAAATCTTTTTTCAAAATGGCGTCGATTTTGAGAATGTGATCCCTTACGTTGTTTCCTCAATCATTTTCAAATTTTTGACTCATTTTGATGAAATTCTTTTTGATCATGCAGTTCTTTCGAGGAAAACATTTCAAGACTTTGAACAATCTCACTTGATGGAATCAATTTCCTCATGAATGAGCCTCAAATCATCGAACAATGAAGTCAAGATTATTTCGTTTTATTGATTCATTGTCTTGCCCTGCATTTCGAGATAAACATCTTTCCAACTAGATGACCCTTCGGTGATTCTATCGTGCTTTATGTCCGCGAAGAACCCAATAATGTTTTTTGTGCGGAGAGGACAAAAGTCATATTAAATTTCCAAGTGACATAGTTTTCACCAAAGGAGTTGGTTTCTTTTCAAAGATATCAATGGTGGATTAAAAAAGGTTTAAATGATGAACCTAAATAAACATATTTTGCATCAATATCCGGATCAACACAAATTAAATCACACAATTGATCAAAAAAATATATAAATATCAATTTTATACCTAAGTAATAACCATGATTAAATACATAATTATTACTTCGCTTTGATCGAGCCTCATTGGAGGGTCATCGTCGCACTAATAATAATTCACAATCATCATTTGGGAATTTATTCATGTGAAAGCTATCTTTTTCGACACGGCCTCACGTAGGGAATTTCTCCAAAAAGATTTCACAAATAAATAAATCACGAGGTCAAAAATTAATTTAAATAAAACAAATTAATTATCAAACATATATAGTAATTTTGAACTTGAGATTTTTTCATTGAGCAATTCTCACGCAAACACATTTAAATAAATTAAATAAAGAACAAAAAATACGGCCACGATAATAAATCAAGCAAAGCAGAAAAATAAACACATTGGACACAAATTATCCAACTGTCATGGTTTGATTTTTTTTTTATCTTGATTTTTAAGAAAAACGTCTTCTCGAATTTCTCCCACTCGTTTCGTTTTAAATAGAACTCCGCTCTTTGAAACGCTTGCAAGTAGTTTCAATGGACGCGGTCGGCCAGATGTCATTGGTTGTTGCTATGCTGCCACTTCAGAGGAATCTCCCGGCCGTTTTGGCGTTTGGCCATGCTCGCTTCGCGTTATTTCGTCTCTGCCCGCTACAAGATATGGCTACATTACAAGCACAAGATGCGCTTGAAAGTCATCTCGCTTTAGGCGTTAACGCTTAGGCTCATCCATCTCCACGTATCGTTCCGGCAGGCTCTTGACATTTCAAGGCGCGACGCCGCCACATACTTGTTCCGGATCTGTTTTAACTCGCTTCCGCCTTTCGTCTCCTATCAAAGGTTAATTTATTTAATCTAAAAACAAATACCTTAAATTTAGACTAGTCTATTACATTGAACAAATCAAATAGTGTAATCGCTTCGTGGATTTTCTAACGAAAAATAAATCCAAACGAAATCGAATTAAAAACCATTCATTCATACGCAGTGAAAAAAACACATTAAAATACCATGATAATTGATAATTCGCAAAACAAGATAGCAATTCTACTATCCAATTTATATTTTAATGTCCAACAATTTAAATAAATATTCGATAAACTGAGCTCTAAACCAGCTCGATACCAGCTTGTTGGAAAGTACGTGGTGCCCGGATCTATATTCGAGATTATTTAAATACATATTTAAAATTAAATAAAGACACAAGATGAATTAAATCAAATTAATTCAACATAATAATAAATAACATGTGTACACATAATTCACGTGAAATTAAAACACATGAATTGTGAGTTACAGAATTACTTAACCTTCAAGAATCAACGGATGAATCGAACGGTGAATCAAATCCCAAGAGTTTCCCAAATATATCCCCAAAGTCCACGTATGGTTATCCGGTGGGAAGATTTCAACGAACCATTTAACGTGAGAAAATAAAATATTTTGCTACCACTGCGGATTTATAATATTTCCAACACATGGAATTTTTACTTTGGGAATGAAGAGTTCATCCTCATATAGGGGATAATGATGGCGAAAATTAGGGCAGAAAAATTAAGGGAGAAAACTTTTCTTGATCTCCAAGAAATCTTGAATATATCTCTTATATTATTTTTCCTTAATTAAATTTTCCATAAAAATCTCTATTCCTTTTTCCTACCTATCTTTTTCGAAAATTACACTAATAAAAAGAGTCAAGATTTGACTTTTTATGGGATAATGTATTCCTACAATAATTATCTCTCCATAAAATATCTACAAGAAAATCAAAGATAATCTTTTCTTCCTTTAATAGACAAAAAATTTCGGTAAATAATGATCGATTTGGAAATAAGCAGAATATTTTTTCTCTCATTAATCGGACTTTATTTTGAGTTTATTTGGGGGCCTTTAGGAGAATTAAGATTGGACATCAATGGATCATGAAGCTATAATATTTTGGGCCAAATATTATTTCAAGTCCGTAATATTAATTCTCCTTTATAAAATTAATATTAGACTATCAATAACTTAACCCGTAATACGTTCACATATAACATGGCTCCGGTCATTATTTCGCGTTAAAGATTATCTTAGTCCATTAATTCGTTAAGCCCTTTGGGTACAGCTTTATATTAATTAATATATTTATCTTGGAGTAAGAACAACTCGGTATTTATCCATCTAGGAAATAAATTTCCCTTTGCGGAAACATGATAAAGGATAGAGCCCACGAGGGAATGAATTAAGCAAAGGCGTACTTGCCGCGATTCCTCATTAAATGTAAGTAATGCGTCGTATGATGTGTATTGCCAAGATATAAGATGTCGAATCGCGTTGACTCTCTTACGTCATAAAATCGAAGCAATAGTTATTAATTTCCACACGATCTCACATTTAAGGAATGGAGATTAAGGCTCTTTCCAGCAGGTCTAATTCTTGTATTAGGTACCAAAAGAATTTGTCCTCTATGGAAGTCTCGTCAAAGCGCATAAATGCGCTAGTGTGATCCTTGGTCAAGGCAGGCGATCTGGGTCTCAGCCTGACTGGCAGAAGGTCGTGATGGTTCGTTCATTTCTATCTGGGTTGTGAATTTGTACTTAATTCACCGAAGTACATTAATTTGATCTTCGGTGATCGCGTATCACCAAAATTACTTCGCGTATCGTATTATCTTATCGAGCAGGGTTGCAATAAACATATATAACGTTAATTCATATTTAATCTGACAATGATTCTATTATTTATTCGATAAATAAATAGAAACATGGGTTTGGTTATACAAGTAAGCTTATGCTTTTTGTTATAACTAATAGGATGATAGATTCCGATTACTTTTAACGTATCGCCGAAGAGGAGTAACTATCCAAATTAATTTATGCTTTGAATTCTATTTATTATTTCTAAACAATGATTAAATAATGTCTTTTTGGTCGGGAGGCGTATGTCTCGAGACCATGATGCGAACATCCGCTTTGTCGGTCCAGATAATCTACTTGGGCCGGGCTATGGGTGGTCGAGGGCATCCGGAACCGCTTGCAGTGTGGATATGGGCGTGTGAAGTCATCATTGACCATGTTACTGC